>JAFREQ010000046.1:132500-550000 GCA_025331565.1 Holacanthus passer | reverse complement strand
AGTGTTTCAAATTCGAAGCATCTTGTCACCTTTGTTGACGTGTGAAGTGACTCGTGTCTGTGCTGCTTCACTGAAGCTCCAGGAGTCTGAACCTGTCTCACACACCGTTTGTCTCCGTTAACAAGTTCAGGAAGCTTGTTGTTGCACATTTGCACATCCAAGTTCACCAAAGTCAAAATCTTGTTTTAAATGCAACTATCAGCAAACTCCAACACGTCGTCATGATGTTGTGACGGAGGCTGATGAAACATCTCTCTCTCTGTGTAGGAAACTCAGAGAACTCTCGGCTTCATCTTAGTTTGTCTTGAAATCGATGCTGAGACGTTTGATGAAACGAGAGTCTGACTCCTTCTTCTTCTCTCCTCTCAGAGGCATCTGGCTCCGGAGGAGTTCGAGCAGCTGTTCGGGATGTCGATGGCCGAGTTCGACCGCCTCTCTTTGTGGAAACGAAATGAACTGAAGAAGAAAGCCTCGCTTTTCTAACAGGAAGTGACCTCGTGCCCGTCTGAATACTTGATGAAGCTTCACCTGCTTTCACAGAAGGTGGAGAAAACAGTCCGTAACATCAATCTCCAACAGCAACACAGAGCGATTCATCACATTAGTCCACGCCAACACGTCCTCCATCTAACTAACCAATCACGTCCCTGGATGAGCGCCGGCCTCGTGGATCAGAGTTGACTGAAGGCTGGTCCTGATTAACCCTTTACTCTGACTAACCTTAATGCACTGACACTCAGACATGCGACCTGCGCTGCACTTATAATCACCACTGCTTGCAAATCACCATGTGTCCACTCATCCCAAACACCAACACCACCTTCATCACCTTCATCATCATCGTCGTCGTCGTCGTCATCATACTTGTGTTTTGTTTCACTGAGGTCTGAATCAGGAAGTCAGATTAACATGTTAGCGGCTATCGAACTCTTCTGGTTTCAGGAAGCTGGTTCACTTTTCACTGTGGTAGGTGGTTACCATGGCAACAGGGGTATATCACCATGGTAACCTGTGACGCTCAAGACGATCGCATCAAAATCAACGACCTGACGACCGACCAATCAGATTGTCGTTTGAAGGAGATCCTGATGGGGACAAAACTCCTGAGTTTATAATGAAGTGACAAAAAAGAGCAGCAGAGTTTTAACACGTCAGAAAAATGAACGTAATTAAAGGTCAAATTATATCAGACTGAAACGTGACTATAGCTGCATGTTCATTCTGCAGGTATTTGGTCATAAGCCAAAGTTTTGGACATATGAAAATGTTGACCTGATGGTGGCGCTAGATGAAAAGTGGGAGGATCAATGAAGTTATTCCGGTTCATCCTGAGGGAGAACGAACGAACCGAAGTCGTTCTCATGTTTCAGTCTGAACCAAAGTGACGCCGCAAACAAGACCAAACATAAATGAACATTTTCAGTCACTACGAAAACAAAAAGATTTGAATCAGCTTCGAGTTTTTTATTGTTTGTCCTTCACTGAAGTGAAAACTGTCCCGTGGTTCAGATCGCTGGTCTGATCTGACGCTGACTGAACTCAGAGAGAAGTGGACCAGCTGAACCAGTTTCTCCAGGATTCAGGCCTCTGGTGTGTTTCTGCTTCAACTTGAGTGACAGCTGATTAATGTGAGGAGCTCGTCACATATTAAACATGGAACTGATTGTAATATCTATTTATTATGTGGAGCCTTTTATTTATTAGATGATTGTCATTTTTACGGCCACATTTGTTGCTGCTGTGAACTTATTTTGAAAATCTTATTTTTGCTGTACAGTTTTTTTATGAGCACCAATCAATGACTTCGCCTCCTCGCTGCAACATTTCACACATTCCAGCCACATAACTGATATTTTAAAGGAGCAGTTCATACTAATCAACATGGTAGCGTCTTTACTGACTCATGTCTCATGGTAGAAATCGTCTCTCTGCCGTCGTCCTCATGCTCAGTGTCTGTCCTTCACGCTTTCTTCTGGTTGTCACCTCCACACCATCCAGTCCTCGTTGTTTCTGTTGTACGATGTAAAGGAGTCAAATAAATCAGAGAAAAATTAAAGTTATTGCTGTTTGTCTTTATTCTTTAGTGCTTTAACCATCACACCCTGCTGAGGGACATCAAACTGTCTGTGTCTGTTCTTCTGTTCATCTTCTGTCATCAGGTGATTTTTCCTCCTCATTCATTTAAAGCAGCATTTTTCCTGTTGGAGCTCATTTTCAACTATTTTGTTCAGGACTGAAACTAATGATTCTTTTCATTCTGGATTCATCTGCTGATTCTTTTCTCCATCGATCGATTGATTATTGAAAACAGTGAGAAATGTGGTCACAATGATCCAGAGCCCAAAGTGACACCTTCACAATGTTGCTTTGCTCCAAGCAACAGAACAAACAAACTATTACAGAACAAACTGTTACAGACATTCAGACAAAGACTATTACAGACACATTCAGACACTGTTACAGACACATTCATACTATCACAGACATTCAGACTATTACAGACACATTCAGACTATTACAGACACATTCAGACTGTTACAGACACATTCACACTATTACAGACACATTCAGACTGTTAGACACATTCAGACTATTACAGACACATTCAGACTGTTACAGACACATTCAGACTATCACAGACATTCAGACTATTACAGACACATTCAGACTATTACAGACACATTCACACTATTACAGACACATTCAGACTGTTACAGACACATTCACATCAGTCAAAAGGAGAAACAGAAAATCTGGAACCATCATGTTTTTACAGGAAAAATGAGAAGATCAAAATAGCCAATAATATTCTGTCTATCGATTGATTAGTGGTTTCAGCTGCAGTTGTATAAACTGTTGTTTAATTTCTAACATATTTTATAAACTCGTGTTTTGTGTGTAAAAATCTTTATTTGTAAAATAAGCTGTCAGATAAATGCAGTGAAGTAAAAAGTTCAATGTTTCTCTCTGAGATGTTACATGAAACAAAATACTGAAGTAAAGTACAAGTACCTAAAGTTGGTACTTTGGTGCAGTTCCTAGTACTTATTTTCTTTCATTACTTTGAAAAGGCGGAATATTAACACCTCGTGTTTTGTTTTCTCTTCCTGGTTTGTTACTACAGACTTTCACACCTCCGTGCTGTAGTAGTTTTTTTCTCACTTCTCGTCGTGACAGATTCCATAAAGCTGCGATTGTGTCCAAACACCCACAGCTGCATTTTCATTACTGTCAACCTTTTCTGTCTCTGCGGCAAACTTGAGCTGTGGAGCTGCTTTAACTGCAGTGAACTGCAGGTAATAATGTGGAGGGTCGGCGTTGCTAAGAAACATATGGGCCTACACATAAAAGCGAGGAGCTGGAGATGTTTCAATGCCACTCGTGTCCTCGCTGGATGAAGCCGCACAAAGAAACACCTCCTACGCCGGCCTTTGATTGGCAGCCGCGTGGCGACAGAGAGACGGCGTCCTTGAGCTCAGAGAGCAGCAGCAGCATTCAAGAGACACACAAGCACCGATACTTTTCTGTCTTTTATTTGAATGGAGTGAAACATCTACATAAATGAGAGGCCTCGCAATACATGTACTCGACAAAGAAGTCCTCTTTTTTTTTTTCCAAATTTAGCTGTAAAGAAAAAAAATCTTGATTCATTTTTTAAACCGCTTCTGTACATTCTGTGAGATATGTTCTGAGACCCGAACAGAAGTCAGAAATGAGGCCTCGCTCAAAATCCCAACATACTGTACCCACCCACCTCCCCGAGAAATAAAGAAGAGATAAATCAAACCCACCCAGGTCTGAATCACCACTGTCAACACACCTGAAACACCTCAAGGCTTTTCCTTCTCCTGCTTCTCTTCAGATCTTAACAAAGGAGATTTTACTAAATCACTTATTTTTGTAGCTCTGTTCATCGTTTCCATCAGTGACATCAAACTGACAGTGAAGCTATGAAAAGAAGTCTGAAGCCAACAGTTTGCTCTCGATGGCATTTTGAAACCAGTTTGTTTGTTCAGGTCCGAATCAGTGGGAAAACAGTTTCACGTCTTCAGTGAAATCCACAATAGAAGGTAAAGCTTCAATTTGCTGAACTGCTCATGATCATGTGCATCCCAGCATGCAAAGCGCACCTGGCTGCAGGAGCCGTTTAGTTACATCACTTCCTGTCTGATTATCGGACTGTTCGTGTTTGTCGACCCATCAGACGTCTCTGCTGTTTCTTCGTTTTCAGAACTGATAGAAATGACGCTCAGAGCCACAAAAACAGGACCCGAGCGCTTTGACATAAAAACATTAAGTCAAGGTCCACTGACCTGCTGCTTCTGGAGCCTTTAACCACATCATGGAGTCTGACCGTCATCATGCAGAAAAAGATTCTAAGTGGAGCTTGAATCAAGATTTTGTTGTCAAACTATTATTTCCATCCATAATAATGAACGTCCACGTTCAAGAGCGAGTTCTAATAGAGCGGAATAACCCTTTAAATCTTCCTTTTTGTCTGCACCCCTCCCCCGCTCTGGATAATTAAGCCTAAATCTATGTGTTGTAAAAAACAAACAAACAAAAAAAAAAACATCACATTGAAAAGAGGGAACAATTAAAATATACATATATAATATAAATGTCAATACTCGCTCCTGAGAGCTCAGTCACACTATCATTGGCATAAGAAAGGATGGATGTTATGATCTGATTCTGTGTGTGTGTGTGTGTGTGTGTGTGTGTGTGTGTGGGTGTGGGCACGAACACAGCGTTTGAATGAGCGTCACTTCCTCCCTCGACACAGAATAAAACGCTGATAGAAAGGTGCCGCCTCCTGATTAGAAAATGGATCCACTGGGCAGTGATGCCGTCAGAAAGTCCATGTCGAATGTACGGTTGAGATTTTATCCTGTTCAGTCTTAAACTATGATATTTAATAGATGATAAAATAAATTAAGCGTGGTGAGACTCGCTCGGACTGAACTGCCTCTTCTCCCGCTCTTAAAGGAGAGAAGAGGGGAAGGGAAGGAAGCAAGGAGGAAGGAAGGAAGGAGAGGTGGAAGAGAGGAAGAAGAAGGGGAGATCGGGGGAGGAGGGGGAGGATTTAGGCCTGCGCGTTGGTGCCGTTCTTGTCGGGGGGGCCGGTGCTGGCCGGCAGGTTGTTGAGGGAGGGGGCGGCCTCCTGCTGCTTGCTGTCGCGGCGGGGGCATCCTCTCGTTGATGCGGTCCAGACCTCGAGCCTCCTCGAAGCTCTGGATCTTGTGCTGCGGGTTGAAGCCTTGAATGGCTGCGAGGAAACAGAGACGTACGAGAGGAGAGTGAGAAACACGGCAGCGTCGCAGAGTCCAATCATCCATGATGAGCCAAGGAGAAATGAATATGAAACTAGTTTTAGAATCAATTCATCGCTGAGCAACATCACCTGAAATCTACGTCACCGTTCACTGACAGGAGCAATAATCATTCGGACTAATTACTTGGACTGAAAATGAACAGAAAATCATTGAGTCTGACTAATGTTCATTCAACATATTCAGTAGCTAAGAAAACGTTTGAACACGTCTGCTGTGACTATCGAAATAATTCACATAATAAACATGTGAATCGGCGGCGTCCCTCCGTCAGCAGGACGTTTGACTGACTGACATTTGAATAATCTCACAGCTGTTACTTCTGTTCAGCTTCGTTTTGCTCTGTTTCGTGTCGACGGTCGACTCTTTTTGCTGCACGAGCTTCATCTGCTGCATTTCTACGTTCAAGTCTTTGAGCTGCTGACGAGGACGGAGACACGTTCTCCAACCTTCCTCCTAAATTTGAATCAAATCTGAATTATTTTACTGTTTTGGTTCTTGTTTAAGGATGAATTCAAATTTGCCGCATTTTTTATGATGAATTCCCGACAACAGTCACAATCAACAATGAATGTTCTCACTTTAAGAACTGGATGAAATTTCACTTCATCAATGAAGTCGTGAATCTCTAACTCTGCTGCACACAGTTATCAACGGTACATGAAGTAATCAGATTACTGGGAGGTCTGGTTGGACCAGGAGTGGACACTTACTTCAAAACAGGACAAGGACAGCATGAAGACAAAGAAACAGACTTTCATTAAAGGGACATTTCACTGTTATTACTGTGGATTTATGTTGAGCTTTCTCATTATTTTCTGCTAAAATGTAAAACTCATATGTGGAAAACGTTCTCAGATAATGTCGATACAGTCTTGGGCAGAGTTGTTTCTGATTTTCAACACACCCTCATTGATGCAAATAACAGAAACACTTATTACCACCACACAATCGCCACCAATTAAAACAAACTACATCCTCCAACATGATCATGAAGGTGAATCAACATGTCTCTTCAACATCAGAAGCTTCAGGAGGATTTATCACAGTGATGGTGCATCAGACTGCATCAGCCTCAGCTGGCTGTACCTAATAAAGTGGACACTGACGGTTCAACTGCTTCCAGTTTTGGGAACTGAAATTCCTTCAAATTTAAATGAAACACAGGCTGCTGTTCAGCTGCTGGTGGAAACAAACTCTCAGGACACGACACTGAAACTTAACACCTGATTTTTACATTTTCTCTTCATTTGAACAGGATTCAGGGGAAAGTGGCTCTTTGACTGCGACCGCCTTGGACACAGAATAAAAACAGTTTTTTCTGAACAGAGAAGCATCACACAGTTAAATCCATGAAAGAGAGCAGAGAGAGGAGACAGACAGACAGAGAGAGATGAATGCATACCTCGTGCCTCTTCTGCCTCTACGGTGGCTGTGTAAGCGTGAGTAGAAGTGCCATGCCCAAAACCAATGGAGAGAGAGTGGGAACGTTATATATCAATGCATTCAGTCAGTCACGTTATCACTGCAATCAGTCAGTCCTGTTAACATGGAGTCAATCATCATACACCCCCCTCCAACCAACACAGACAGAGGTTAGAGTCGAGCTACATGACTGAAAGAAATCATAATGATAAAAATACTACGACTGATAGTAATAACACCACTAATAATAATGATAATAATGATGATGATAATCAGGGTTTGTTAGAGGAATAAAATGTGTTTGCACCATGCTGCCCTAAACAGATCAAACACAGCAACTAGAGATTTGGTCGAAAATGAGTTAAAGGAACATTTCAACATCTGAGAGAGAGAGAGAGACGTTTCAATAAAAACAGGCCTCAGCTTCTTTACATTAGTTCTGTTATTCTACTTTAAACCACATTTAAAGGTCTTAAATTGTAGATTAGTTCCTTATATTGGTATCAGTATAAATCAATGAATTAATAAATGAACTAAAACATATTTTAATCACAAACCAGTTGAAGAGACGACAACATTTGAACGTGTTTGTGTTGGAGCCTGAAGCCGCTTCGCTCGTTCTGCAGCTCTTTGTCTTTAAAGGGCAACATGGTGGACGTGTTTGAACAGAACAGTCCTTCAGACGAGGAGAGGAAACCCCTTGACCTTTCCATGTCGCTGTGTGTCTGCATGTTTCTGGGGTTAGTCTCTCAGTGTGAGTGCAGGCACAGGAGTTAGTGTTAGCTGGACTCTGTGTTAGTGTTTGGTGGGATGCTCGGCTGCGTTCACACTCACCGCTTTGCAGAGTTCGCCGACCTCCGGACAAAACTCCCAGAGGCAGCGTTCCTGTCGGGGTCAAACCCTTCAGCTGCAGCACACTCTCATTCTCCTCTCTGCCAACACACACACACACACACACACACACACGTCAGAGTGATCAATGACCTTCACTGATTTAAAGCCTTGATGCTGTGATAATTTTGTACTTTTACTTCAGTTCAGACTCTGAACGCAGGACTGAGAGTTTTTTCCACCACTGGATGTAACTGATGTAAAACACATGTTCATTAACAGAGGGTCGAAGACACACAGGAGCATAAAGCACAAACAAAAGCAGAAGTGATGAACAGCCTGCTGATTATTAATTCACTGATTAGAACTACAAGTGAAAGAGGAAGTTTAGATATCGTGGCCGTGATGCTTCTGGGCCTTAAAATAACTCAGACTTTTTCTGAACAAGATTTTTCATCATTAAAGGACAAATTATTCTGACACACTTCCACAGGATTAAAAGAGGACACCAGTAAATCAAGGAAAAGTCATTAGCCTTCTACATAAGTGGAGCAAGACTGGAAAAAGTACAGAAGTGGAGAGTAACTCCACAGTTTCCATTTTCTGTCCAATAACCTTATTTACTGAACTTATTTTAGTTTCATAAACACGACGACGTCCTAAATCCACGATCAGCATTAAAATGCAAACAAAATCAGAGAAAAGGGCTGAAAAAGGCCAAATGAGCCTCATCTAAGTTGTCAGACAGCAGCAGTGTGACAACACCAGGATGAGTTCCAGCTCACCGTGTCTCCGTGTTCACGCGAGAGATCAGCTCTGTCAATCCTGAAAACAGTTATTTCAATGTAGAATTCAAGGCGTCGGTCAGAGAAGAGAAACAAACCTGAGCACAGAGAAGACGCGGGCCATCTTTCCAATGGCACGGATCTTATTTCTGATCACCTCCTTCCTCACAGCCGGAGCTCCACCTGAACAAAATGGACCGACATGAGTCAAAGAAAGAAAAAAATACTCATATTCTTCTTCCTCACACTTACATTCGTGGCCTCGCTTTGATAACTTGTGTTTGCAGGTTAGTGAATCATGAACACAAATAAACACTGGAGTATGAAATGTAAGGAGAAGTGTGCAGACAAACATCTGCAGAGAAATGAGTAAATTGTGTTTACATACCACAATTTCTAATTTGATTTCTGGAATAATTCACTACTTCTGATTCTCTGAATTGACTCATTTTGTCACATCAGTCACATTTGAAGATACAGAACGCTGAAATGTCCATAAATAAAAAGAATCAATCAGTGATTGTTCCCCGGACAGAACAGACTGAGACTCCAACACTTTCTGTCGCGTTGGCATCGACTCACAGCAGCGACTGTACGAGAGCGCGTTATTGGCCACGTGAGCTGCCGACACCACACTTCAACGTCCTTCAAGCTTTCACTTCCTCCTCAGGCTCCACTGTGTTAATAATATTCAGCGATAAAGACGGCGTTTCACTCCAGGTCACAACAACAACACGTCAGTCATCGACAGTTTTCTCCGACTGCTCACTTTAAGTGTTTGGACCCACAGAGATCACAGAAAGAAAAAACACACACTGCCGTTTATCTGGACTCGATCCCACAAAGACTCACTAGAGGTCAAATGTGGATTCATCCGCCGCTGAAAATAGTCCCCAACAACTGAACCGTTTCCTCCTGTTTGTCTGATAAAAACTACTGAACTTAAATAAATATTAACAATGACTGAACCTTTTTAAACATGAAAGTATAAGTCTGAGGTGTTTTGAAAGATCGAAGGACTAACATGTTTGTTTGAGGTTTATAATCTGATAAAATATAAAAAATGGAGAATTACCTGAATTAGACTTTACACACTCAAGAGTTTCTATAAGTTTCTTCCAACTTTGAACCAAGAAACAAGCTTTAATATTTTTCTGTCACTGTTCCTGAGGTAACGCAGCTGCAGTCTTGTCTGACGGGCTCCACAGAACACGTACGATCCGACACGAATAACACGATAAAGAACGTGTGAGTTGGGTTGGCTGCTGTTCAGCAGGTAACTCTGACGTCTCAGACGTCCAACAACAAGGAGAGTTTTCACACCTGCACAACCACATGACCATCACCTGACACAAGAACATACAGGGGACAAAAGGTGTTGGGAGTCGGATTACGAGCTTCTCGTCTCTGCAGGTTGTTCTTCAAACGACTTTGAAAAACAGATTGTAGTTTAACAAGCTGAAACATCTGGAGGGTTTTTTCCATTGAACTTGGTTTGTAACAGTTTTTTTAATGGAAAACTAAAACAGTGTGGTGCGATGATGAGAAGGTGTTACATCCTCTTACCCTCACACGTGTCGTCGCCTTCTGACATCAACTCGTCGTCAGAGCAGATGTTCAACACGTTCACCAGCATCTCCGTCACTGTGAAAACACAGCGACACACAGAAGCTCATGTGTAGCTTTGATCGGACAAACGGTCCCGGCATAATTATTATCTTCACTATCGATTAATCTGCAGATTATTTTAGTCAGGAGTCACATTGTTGTTGTCCCGTTGGATGAGAAATCTGCTTTTCTTTCCTAAACTGCAAACATCAAAGTGTGTCATCTATTCTGCTTCCTGGAGAGTCGAGCCAAAACAGAGCACTGTGGCAGACCGATGGATGGATTTTAGAATCTGTGTTTTTCATGTCTCTGCTTCAGCTCTGCATGTTTCTGTCTTATAATTTACAGTTGGAGCAGCTGATAACGTCACAGCTGAAAAGACGCCTACAAAAAGTTTCACCTTTGTAGATTACAACCTCTATTCTGTCGTTAGCGACATGTTTTTCTAGTGATTCACGCAGGTGACATGTCCACACACACCATGACAGCCTCACGCCAGAGTCTCACCTTTCTCTCCAACGAAGGGCAGAGACCAGGTGAAGACGTCCATGAAGTTGGGCAGCCAGTAGGGGTGAGGAGAGCAGTTAAACTGCCGGATGTTCATCACATTATTCTCATATTTCAGCACCGCAGCTGAGGACAACGCGCACACACACACACACACACACACACACACACACACACACACACACACATTAACATTTTCTACTTCATGATGCACTTCCTGTCTCCTGTTGCCAGGGCTTCAAGGTTTCCAACCTGTTGCCATGGTTTTGCTTCCTTCGCTTCTCTTACCTTTGTTATTGTACACATCCAGGTAGTTCGGAGCAGAGAAGATTGTAATTAAAGAAGGGAAGCCTGTCGTCTGACTTTTCCTGTACATTCGATAACTGACGGACACAAAAACACAGTTGGACAGTTCACATACAAACATACAACATTTCCACCGTGACAGAGATTCAGCACATCTCTTAACACCAATACTAAGATAACTAATAATATAATATAACTAATATAGCAGTAATCTGGTATCATAGAGTTAAGTAAACGAAGTGGCAGATTGATGTGTGACAGAAGGCGTCTCTGCGTCACTCACCCTGCATCCTGGGCTTCGTGTGCTCGTATTACAGACAACAGGTTATTGTTCATCAGGAAGTCACATACTGCTGGGTAACTGAAGACAGGAGAGAGTCCGTTATCATCGATGAGCGAACATCAGGAGCCGTTTGTTTTTTACAGGAGAAGATGCCAGTTTGGCAAACGGATTTCAGTGAATGATTGTTTCGTGTTTTTCCAAATGTTCAGCCATAATGAGGCTCGGCCTCGTTTCCTCCTACAGCTCGGCTGCCTCAGTCACCTCGGTTGCTATGACAGTTAAGAAGACTGTTTGAACTCGAGTTTATCAAGAGATGCTTAAACGTGCTAAAATTAGAGATCAATTAAGGTCGAGGCTTTTACACACAGGAGATGTGGGAGTTTATATGTGAACTGACGATTAAGTTGATACAAAACACTTCCTGAAAAGTTTGAACTCAACTGCACACATTCAGTCATTTTCAGAAGTTTCCGATCTGACATGAGAAGAATCGACTCAACAACACAAAACTGTGTTTTCCGGTTTATCAAACTGACTTTTTAGTGCATAATTTCTGACCGTGACTTCGATGAGGTGAACACATGTACTGTCTCTGTGTAGTGAACCTGCAGCCTTTACACGAACATCAAACATCAAAGTAAGTCGGGCGTTTCTTCAGACATGAGACCAACATGTTCAACTGCCAAAGCATTTGAGTGACCAGCTGCAGGGCTGAAAGGGCGTCGCAGTTTGGTCCTGAAAGCTAAAAGCTACGTGGTCGGAGGCTGAGCAGCGAACCAGTGGGACGACTCACAGCACAAACAGCCAACTAAAACTAATCTCAGCAGGAGGCTGAAGTCTCTAATAGCTCTATTAGAGACATTAGAGAAACAGTGATCCCGTGTCATTTCTTGATGAATCATTTAAATGTCGTCCTACTAAAACAAACCAACGCAGGATAAAAGAGGCTTTTGAGCAGCAGCTGTTTTCCCCTCGCTCTGACCTCCATGTGGTGTCAACATTGCAAATTCAGTACAAATATTAAGACAGAGCAGAGAATGCTAATATTTATTTTCAGTATCTGTCTGACAGCGGATTTAACCAGCGGTCACTTATCCAGAGATAAGCCATTGTTTGTAAAAGCTTTAATCAGCTCAGATTAACGGACCAAGCTGCTTTTTGTCTTTTTTTTTTTTGTACACGTGGATTTCCAGCCGCAGAGACTCGTACCTGTAGAAATAAGAGCAGCCTCTGACACTGTTGTGGCAGAAGTGTTCCTGGGTCTTCTCTGAGCCGTAGTCCTCCCCCGGGTCCGACCACAGCAGGTCACACATGGGCCCGAACGCAGGAGGCTCCTTAAACCGGTCCAGCTGCACACAGACACAGAGACACAGTTTAAACTAATGAGACAGGACAGAGGTTCCCAAAGGACAAACAAGTGGGTCAGCTCGAAACTCCAATTAAATCCAGTGACTTTTATATTTCGCAGTAAATAACAACAACAAACCAAATCAAACCAGCTGCTGAAAAATTCAGCATTTTTATAAGTCTGTTTGTACGTTAATGATCTGGGTGATGCGTCCCGTCAGTTTCAGGGAGATAACCAGCAGGACTGAGTGAAAAACAGCTGGCAGACAAGTCTCCAGTTAAACTTTAAATCATTTCATCATTTGAAGCAGAAAACCTTATAGGTTTTCGAATCAGCTCCCGAGGTTTCAGTCTGAGTTAAAGTTAGTTCAGCACCTTCAGTCAATATTTCATCATCTCGTCTCCGGGACTGAACTTGTGGTCTACAGTTTATAATAGCATAAGCATAATAACACATTTATATTCTACAGAGATATTTCTCTGCAATGGTTCAGTCCTTCAACTTACCTTTCGTATGTCATCCAGGCAGGTGACTTCAGGGCTCAGGCCTCCGTGCACACAGAGGAACTGCTGGTTGAGGAGAGCAGCCAGAGGCAGGCAGTCAAACGCATCCATACAGGCGTCGTACACACGCTCGGAGTACTTTATTTTACCTGGAGGACACACACACACACACACACACACATTTTAAACACTCTATGATGATCACACTGGCTCTCAGACCTGCAGGAGAGGACACAGACACACACAAACCAAAGGAGCGTTTGAGGCAGGACTTACACTCCTGTTTGAAGGTGAAGTACTCTGTGAGGTGTCGGCACTCATGGTTGCCTCTGAGGAGGAAGAGGGTGTTGGGATGGTTGATCTTCAGAGCCCACAGGTACAGTACACACTGCAGACACACACACACACACACACACACACGTGGAAGTTAGTCCTACAGTCGATCGTCACATCACACTTCAGCTCAGTCTAGAGCTGATTTATCAAATGAACCTAAATATGATCTAGTAAACCTGGTTATTGAACTGGACTGTTTTTAATAACCACACGTTTTGTGCACAGTCTCAAAATGTAATGGTCATTGTTCTGGAACCTTTTCTTCTTCTGGACGGATCAGAATTGTCAGAATTGGCCTAAATGTCTGTATCAAATGAACAGAGGCAGCAGCACAGTAACAATCTCAGCCTCGTTCTGTTCTGTGCGAGCTCAGAAACACACCGGAGTCACATCCTGGTCCCAGTGTGTTGATGAAGACATTCAAATTGAGCATTGTGCATTGTTTTACGAGGATTTGTCCAGGTGGTGCTGAAAACAGTGTGGAGCGTTTCGGAAAAGGTGACGAGTCACTGCTCTGCACTTTAGCGTCCTGTTAGAAAATAAGCAATGAATGTTGTGACTGCGTTACTGGGATGTTAACACGTTGGACCAGGTATCTTCCAGCACATAAACGGGAGAATACAGAGAACAATGAATGCCTGCGTGTGCGGGGGAAACCACAAGATTGAACAGTCTTTTATTTTGATGATTTCATCATATTCCGCCTCTGAGTGTTCGTGTTGGAGGGAGACAATCGTCTTGAAAGTATTTGTTATCATTAAGCAGCTCCTGACGACTGAGACTGAATCTGATGCTCGTCAACTTCCAAACAAACCCACTCTTTTCAGCTGCCAGTCATTCACTACGTGTTTTTTTGTGCCGCATCAAACCACCTGTTTAATTTCAATTTTTTGTCATTTCTGAAGGCGTCGACGAGGAGCCAGATCCGACCAGCTGTTCATCCAAAGTAAACAGGCGAGATCACAAAGGAACCAAGAGAATAACAAGTGGATGGATGCATGAACACTATAGAAATATCTCAGGAGTATTACTGAGGATGAAAAGGCGTAAATGCATCTGATGTGATGGAACTACATCAGTAACCTGAACAGGGTTTTTACTGGCAGCTGAAATGAATCAGCTGTTCTCACGTTAAAGTACAGGAAGAAAACAGCTTCAGTTATTTCAGTTGGACTTTGTGTTTGTACATCTGCAGCAGCTGCATCCACAACTGAAATCAAGTGTAAAAAGAGATAAAACAGTGCTGATTGTTCCACTTGGATGAGCTGTTTTCAGCACAAGGCTTTAAAAAAATAACTCACCGACAATCACTGGTTGAAAAGGGTCAAAATGGGCAAATGAAGGAAAACTGATCCAACAACACTGTGATGTTTGATTCTGTGAACATCATCCAGCCCTCATTCACACTCTGACACAGGTCTGTGCTGGATCCTCAACTGGAACATGAAGAGCAAACGCAGAGCTGCGACAGGCAGTTGTCAGGTAGTCTGAGGTTGTTCACATCTGCCTGGAAAACGTGGCTTTCCGAAGATAAATGGCTTCTAAATTAATCTAGTTCAATGGAGCATCTGCTACTCCAAAATGTGTCTGACCCTGTTTCTGCCTCTGTCTTTGAAACTGGATAATATAGCTGTTTGTGGCCCAGGCTGAGCTGTGAAGAAAGTGTTCCAGGATATCCACTAATCCTAACAAGGAAGCATGACAGCAGCCAATAAAAATGTCATGCCATCCATAGCTGCACAAGACTCCTTCCAGAGAACACACCCAGTCCTTCCCTCGGATTGTTTTGGAAATGGGACACAGACTGAGGCTGGAGGCAACATGTGGGGCGTGTGTGTGCACGTACACTTGTGTGTCAAGTGGGTGTGTGCGTGGGTGGGGCACAGAGTGTGGCAGCGAGGAGGGCGAGGAAACAGACAGTGCGTCTTTCATTGCCTACGACTATTTAAAGACGCTGCGCTAAGCCGCGCGGGGCCGAGGCCGAGCGACAGGCCGCCGCTCCAAATGTCAGACGAAATGGCAGAAAGACAAACATGCGAGATGGAGCCGGTCGCCTACCTCGATGCTGAAGTACCCTCGGTCCACGTAGTCTCCGAGGAACAAGTAGCGGGTGCTGCTGGGGGATCCGCCCACCTCGAAAAGTTTCATCAGGTCAAAGAACTGGCCGTGGACGTCTCCACACACTGGACACACAAATACAACCTGGTTTACGTGTGTGTGTCTAAGATTAAAGGCTGTTCCACATTTTTCTTATTATTTCTCTCACATTTGGTCTCTAGTGAGTCTTTGTGTTTGTGGGATTGAGTCCAGATAAACGACAGTGAGTGAGTTCACGGTGATGAAGGAACAACAGTGATGTGGTTTTAACTTGTTGATAATATTTATGGTTCCAACTGATATTTTCATTATAGATTAATCTGCCAATTGTTTTCTTGATTAAGTGTTTGGTCTATAAACTGTCAGATATTTTCTTAATGTCTATAAATTAAAGAAAAACCAGGGCACAAGTTGACACATTTAAATGTCTTTCTTTGTGTAAAACAAGCAATTATTCATATTTCAGAAGCTGGAAACGTTGAATTTTAGGAATTTCTGATGAAAACGTTACTAAAATGAGGGCTGCAGCTAACAATTACTTTCATTATTGATAAATCTGCTAATTATTTTCTAGATCAACTGATTAATCTGAGAGATTCATTTCTTAGAGCCAAATGTGACGTCTTCAAATGCCTTGTTTTGTCCGACCAACGGTCCAAAACCCAAAGAGATTCAGTTCTGGATCAATTGTTTGTTTGACTCTTTTCATTGGATTTGTTTACATCAAACTGATCCTTTATGTTTAGTGGGTGAAAATGTTTGAGTGAATGACAGAGACAGAAAAAAACACAGACAAAACGCATGCAAATATGGAAACAATAAGTCCGAGCGGACAGAGCAGAAGGAGATAAAAATAGTGAGAGGGCATGAGGGTGGAGGGTTGGATACCTAAGCTAAGCCACATGTCAGGAAGGGCAGCTGTAGAAATAGACTGCTGCATCTGAGACAGGCTGGATCTGTGAAACTGGCTGAGTTTCCAGAAGGCACACACACCGGCTTTGTCTCACTTTACTGGAGTTCAAATGATCTCAGCTGGAGGGGAAATCCGTCCCTGATAGACGGGATGAAAGAGTCGGGGTTTACCTGTGATGGGGGCTTCCACTTCCAGCATGCACTTCTCCTGGCGGAGGATGCCGGCTCCCTCGTTGATGATCCGTAGAGCCGTCTCCTCCTCCAGCCGACCCTCCTTCACCAGATGGGCCTTCAGCACCTCCACGCTGGGCCTCCCGTCCACATACAGGTCTTTGACCGACAGGCGTGTACCGGGAGGATATGGCACCGCTGCAAACACGCAGGAGACAGACGGGTGAAACGCTGACGTCAGCAACACAGACACACACACACACACACACACACACACACACACACACACACACACACACACACACACACACACACACACACACACACACACACACACACACACACACACACACACACACACACACCACACACACACACACACACACACACACACACACACACACACACACACAGACACACACAGACACACACACACACGGCTGCTGATAAAGTGAAGTTCACTCTGAAGACAGAAGGGCTGGGCCACTTTCTACAGTCTGCTATTGTTAACTGTGTTTTCAAAATGAGGCAACAAACACGAGACGTTCTCAACAAGGACCAGCGTCAGAAACACGAAGCACTCAACAGTCTGTTAAGAGCAAATAACTGATTCTGGCTCGAGATTCGTCTGGAGACGGAACTACAGAAGGTAAACGACAGATTAGGTCTGCAACTGACAATTAACTTCATCAACCAGCTGGTTTGGTTTTTTATTTTCTGAGAAAATACATTTTAAAAACTGTCCATTTGTATTGTACTTAAAAAAGGGTAGATGAATCAATAATGGACAATAATTGTTAGTTGCAGTTCTGAAATAAACTGTGCGTCCATGTTTTGTGGCTCAGTCTACACCAGACTTTACTGCCTCAATGCAGACGTGGTTGTGATGTAATCACACAGCTGACATCAGTCCATATTGACTTGAAAATGATCAATTCCACAGACGGGTCCTGCACTTGAATGTCAGTAGTAGTCAGTGATATCCCAGAGTTATACTGGAGACTCGATGCATTTTAAAATGCTGCAATCCGATCAGTGACAGAAATTCCTTGTACAGACCGTGACGGCAAGTTGAGGCTCGACCCGAAGACAAAGGAAAACAGTTTGGCAGCACGAAGCAGCCCCTGGAGGAAATACCAAACAGATTCATTCCTGGAAAACACCACGGTCTCACAGAGAGGAAGATCGGCAAACCTGGAGGAGGACGAGAACTGAAGTGTTGCGTGATTAATCGTGACTGACATAATTAACACTGTCTAAACAAAGTGTAGGAGCTGGAAACTGTTGATTTCACATTTTAAATGTATCAGCTGAGGTGGATTGTTGTCAACACCGCGAGTTGGACAAACAACCGAAAAGAAACTCTCAGCTCTCGTCCGGTTCATTAGCTTCAAGCATGTCAGAGGAAACCAGAGCCGAGCCGACTGAACCGAGTTTCAACATACTGATCTCTGTGATCACCTGACATCCCGATCAATCAGAATATTGGGAATGATCACATTTAACACGGAGGACATCATTAAAACACCAGAAGCTTCTCCCACTCTGCAGCTTTTCACAGCAGGAAAATCACACGGCTGCTGCAGACGACAAGTTTTTTTAATTTCCCCTTTTGGCCGCACATATAACCTCATGGTATTGTCAAATCCAGCCACAGATGATGCTTGTGTCACCTCTGATGGTTATATTGTGTTTGTCTGCAGCGGCTCTAATATTGAACACACAGCGACACGGGTCCTGCTGATGTTTGCTGGTTAACCATCCAGACAGCAGAGAGTCATTTGTGCAGGCAGCAGGAACAGAAATGAAGCAGGTGTCGGTTTGATACTCTCATTGTTTTGCTTATATTTGACTGGCTGCAGGCCACAGGGGCTACGGTGGCCAACAGGGACAAAGTTCAACAACAAGCAAAAACCAAAGTCGTATTAAACAGTGGAATTAAAATGTTATGATTTCTGAAAGTTGCAGGAGACTTTAAGAGACTTATCTGCTGTAAATTAACCATTTACTTGGCAGGTGGAATTTTCCGTCCCTGTTTGAAGCCTGAGTTTACTTAAGCTGATTACACTGGAAGCTGCTGCAATGAGTGTGTTGGCGCAGTCATTATAAAAAGTTTTTCTGCGTCCCTCCGGCCGCCGGGAGGAACACTGCATCTCTGTTGTTGATTATTTGAATACCACTTCCTACAGTGTTGTGTGACGCCTCATTTCACAACTCTGCTTTCTGCTTTCACGCTGCTCTCTCTTCAGAAACAAGACACTGGCTTCCTAATCAACGGGGAGATCATCTCGTCCGATCGCGCTCACATCTGTGTTGAGCTGAGCTGGTTTCCTCTGCTGGTGACAAACTGAGCTGGTGATGAACCAGTTCAGGAGGAGTGACATGATTGGCTGAATGTGAGCGACCTGGTTTGGTTTCAGAGTTGCATATTAAACTAGACCACTGGGCCTGGAGAGAGCGAGCGTGTCGACAGGAGTGAAAATACTTTCTGTACATGAATGTGGAGGTATTGCAGTGGTACTGCGGTGGTACTGTGGAGGTACTGTGGTGGTACTGCGGTGGTACTGTGGAAGTACTTCGGTGGTACTGCGGTGGTACTGCGGTGGTACTGCGGTGGTGTGTGTGACGTGAGTGATCCCACTTGAGTTCGGTGTAAGAAAACTACGTCGTCACACCTTCATTTATCAGTATAAATAGACATTTTAGGTGCTTCTGCAAACGGTTGGCATCATTTCTGTATGTACAGTAACATCACAGCATCTCTGTGCTGCAGAAATACACAGTACATCCATTTGAGGAAAATATCAAATTGATTTTTCCCAACAATTTTGGCATTTAAATTGTGATTATTTAGTATAAATTCAAATTCTGACCTGCATTTGACGTCCACATGATTCTAAATAAGTTGTGATTGTTTTAAACACGTCGGTCATTTACACTCTACAATCACAAGGCCGAACAAAATCTGATCCTTTCTTTACCCGACTCTGCTGCATTTCTTTCTTCTCAATCAGTGTGTAATCAGTAATTAAGGCTTAGAAACTTTATAGGTTTGAATCAGGACAGTCAGGATTTGGATCGTGTAGCTTCTTCTTAAAAATGAGGTGTGTCAGATTTAGTATCCACAGTTTTCATTTCAATGTGTCAGATACATGTTTAATCAATATTTGGGCTAATAATACACATCAGATGGGCCTCAGTCAATATTTAACGGACTCTGATCACTGCCAAGAAAAAACTCGATTAAGCTCAGAGCAGAATGTTATCACAGGATACAGGACGGGGCCCAGGGCGGAGCTCCGTGCCGGGGCCCTGAACCTGCTCCGTCCTCAGGTCCAGCTCCATCAATCATGAATGAGGACAGAATCATTACACATGCCAGCCGATGCAAATGGCCGGACTGATTCGATTACCATCTGTAACTAAGCCAAAAGGCCAAAACAGCCAGAGCTGATCCATCGGTGTGTTGAGACCAGAGGACACACACACGCAGAGAGACACACACACACACACACACACACACACACCCCATTGACCAGGTTCAGCAGTATGTGGCAGCAGTATCGGTCAGAGAGGGCAGCAGCGATGAACTTGGACCATCAGCAGGATGAATAATCGCTGATCTGAACTTGCTCAACTGATCAGGCAAGTGACAGAAAATTGAATGGACAAAAAATATGATCAACTTGGGGCTCGTTTGGGCAAGAAAATGTCAAAAAAAAAACGTGAAAACCAGCCAACAAAATTTGTCAGATATATGGACATTATGTCCTGTTTTGCTCAGTCAAAAAAAAAGAAAATCATAGAAAACAAAGAAAATGATGAAAAGATTTAACCAACCACCAAAGTCGCCAGTTGATGTTCTGTCGATCGTTTCAGCTCCAATTCTAATCAATAAGTAATTTCATGCTACTTGTCAAATAATAATTCCAAAACACTTGTAGTTACTCCAACATGATGATTTGCAGCTTTTCTTTATCTCATATCATTTGAAACCAACTCAAAATTTAAGCAAACACCAGGAGCTCTGGAAACTCTTTTCTTTTTTCTGCTACCGGAAAGATGATTTGATGATGAAATCGATCACTAGCTGCAGCTCCAGTGAGCATAAAAACCTGGTTTGTCGTCTTTCCAGCTTGTTTCAATCGCACCTGTGCTACCTGTCATCCTGTCTGATACTAAACAGCAACATAAAATACTCTAACTCAAACATCTCCTGCCAACTAACCTCAGCTTCATCAAAATATATAATCTGACCAACAAGCTCAGTTCACAAGTTCAGGTCATCAGTCGGCACAGATCAGTTTCTGAGTTCATCCAACTATATGTTTATTACTGAGCGTGCAGTTAGTGGTGATGTTGTACTGGACTGAATTATACTGGAATGTGTTTATTACCATGATTATTAACATTATTATGTCAATAAAGGAAGAATCAGATTTTAGATCCAGTCTCATTATCCACAGATCCATTTGGATCAGGTCTCTCTTTTTGGACCTGTGAGGACGTCCACTGCCGACCCGTCACTGAAGTCTTGTTCTGTTTGTGATTAAGTCTTTGACTGGACAAAGGGAGTATAAGATGGCTGAAGCCAAAGGATAGTAAGTCCATAGTGTGTGTGTGTTGACTTCCTGACTGACCAGCGGCCTTAAGAGGGCAGGTTTAATGATGTGACGCTCTCCTGCAGCTTTACACTCCTAAGCCTTCCTAACCCACTGAGCCTATCATACGTGGCTGCCGTTCACCCACAGACACACAACAAACGAACCTGCTGGGTCACTAAATACTAAAGCACAGAGTCAGCTCGAGCGGAAGATGAGATTTGTGTCCTGAAAATTATGTTTAAAAAAGTGGGCGTCGAACAGGAAGGCTGGAAGTCCAACATGAAAAGATGAAGAGGGAGTGAGACGCAAAGCTGTGACCTCTGACCTCTTCATCACGCAGGAGTTTAGACCGATGCGGCTGCTTCACGCAGCAGACGAGCGTCTGTTCGACCAGCGTCGGACTCGTTCACGTGAGACAGCCGTCAGTCAGCTGATCTCTGTTAACAGAGACTCCAGTCTGCAGCCGAGCTCATACAGTTCACTGATGAACCGCACAATTATTCACAGTCACATCGGGCTTCATGATCACAGAGTGCTTTTGTCTCCCGTCTCCACCATCTCTTTCACTGTGTAATCAAGAGCCGAGCAGATCACGTATCCTGTCGTACAGTGTCACCATACAGCTGCGGTCATTACAGGTAGATGATGAACTGCAGCTGCAGCCGACTGGACCGAACTCTGTGCGACAGGATGATCGGAGCCGCGACGTCTTTCATTCACCTGAAAAACTCTGAACCCTCCGGAACTCCTCGACGTGTCGGTGAGTGATAGAAAAGCTCCGACCTGCTGCCAGTGTCTTCATCGCTCTGCAGGAAGTATTATAAATAGACAAATACATAAACCTGTTTCCCACCACGAACACCTGTGACTGCACCGATGTACTCCAGAAGAAAAGGGCAGAAACACAAGTTTAATCTGTTTTTATTAACTGATGGTTTGTATTCTGTCTGATCACAGGGGGCGCTGCAACATCCCCAGTGTCACGACTTCAGGCGTCCAGGAAGTCCCGTTATATTTCAAATACTGGATATTTACGTCTTAGAAAGGAGGAAGAACCGATTCTGGGACAGGTATTATGACGGTACCAAAACATGGTGCCTAGTATTGTGAGCGATTCAGACATTTTGGCAGCTGTAATTCACCAGATTCTGACGTCCAGAAGCAGCGAGTGTTATCAACTGTGCGGCGTCGGCCTCGAACACGTTATCTTTTCAAATCTGACAATTCAGAGTGAGTGGCTGATATGAAGTTCTGCTATGACGCCACATCCACCCTCCCCTCTCGGGTGGCGAGACTGGTCTTGACTTGCTTGCTCAAAAAAGGCTGAAACTCCCAGGCAGCAGTACTGGAACCCACATGGGGCCGTAGAAGGTTGTGGAGAAGCTCAGCTAATTTAAAAAAAAAAAAAAAAAAAAGTACAAATTGTGACACAACATTTGACACAATAACCAAAAAACTACGTGCTATGAAAGGCTGATCTCACAGAACACAGCCCCAGCTGCAACACCTGAACAGGTAACGCCGCTTTGAGATTCAGCAAACGAGCAGAAAAGTGAAAATTAACCGTAAATACGTCCTCATTCTGTCACTTCAAGCGGCGTTTGTGTAAAAGTGATCAAAGCTACTGAGACAATGAGACCGAGCATCGACAACAACTCCAGGTAGTTTAACAGAACTAATATAGTTTCAAAACCTCCGGATTCAGATCCGTGCAACGAGAGATCATCTGGAACACGACGGGTGCTGTTGATGTAGTTGATCTGACCTGGAGGATTAACTGTGTGATAACAGACCTTCAGGTGTGACCAGGTGAGACGTTGGTTCTCCACAGACAGACGTGTCCAACCTTTTCTGCTACGACATCCATCACAACATGTGAGCCAGTCTAAAAACGATCACATCAGGAAACAGCTGCTGTCAAATTAAAGTGTGAAAAGAATCGTTTGCTGTGGGAATTTAACACAAATGTCCAGATGTCGAGTTTGTTGCAACACCGATGTCACAAAATGTCATAATGTGGAGTTAAAAAAAAAAAAAGATTACTGTCAGAATAAATCATCAGGGGTGTGTGTGTGTGTGTGTCTCGGGTGGATTAGCTGCAACTACATTACCATTATCGATTAATCAGTTGACTATTTTATTACATATACATATTGATATAGTAATCATCAGATCGTTTGGTCTATAAACTGTTGGAAAATGTCTGTCACACTTGTCCAGAATGATCGTTTCTAATATGTAATATATCTAACTGTGCAAAGCCAAAACATTTCTCTTTACAATGACGGAAAACTGTCTGAAACGATTAATCGATCATCACAATAGTTAGCGATTCATTTTCTGTCAATTACCAACTGACCGATCGACCGACTGAGGAAACAGACTCTACAGTCTAATAAATGTTTCATATCTTTAAAAACTTATTTTCTAAAAAAACAAAACAAAAAACAGCTGTTGATTTTATTCAGGCCAACACACGCGCGCACACACACACACACACACACACACTGCAGTGTTACATACATTAGATGTTAACCCTCAGTAAAACTCTCTCCCTGTGTTGACCCTGGTCCGGGTCTGGACCGGGTCTGGTCCGGGTCTCGAGCTGACCGAGGCTCCATGTTTAACAGCTGAATGTCAAACAGAGTTGACATCTGGCAGCCGAGCTAACAGGCTAACTCATTAGCCTGGACCGGGTCCCGGTCGAACCTGGTCCCCTCGGTCCCCTGATGTTGGGGGGCCGGCAGGAGGCTCCAGGACCGGGCGGGCTCGGCAGAGACCCGGACTACAGGCGCCGTGCTCGGGCTGCCCGGACGTCCAGCGGCGCTAAGCTGCCTGTCGTTAGCTAACTAGCCGAGGCGCCGTGAACTTCCTGCAGCGGGAGAGAGAGAGACAGAGAGAGAGAGAGAGAGAGAGAGAGAGAGAGAGACCCACCTTTGATGGGCCGCTCCACGGTCGACAGCTTGTTCGGCTCCTTCGCCGACATCCTCCTCCCTGTCTGCGGGCTGCGGCCGGACGACGGGCTGGATTCCTGCCTGAACTTGACGGATCCTTCCGCGCTAGCTCGCTAGCTGCTCCGAGCTAGCCGCGCTAGCTGGCTGAGAGTCGGCGGCTCCGCGGACCGAGCCGAGCCAGGCCGTGCCGGGCTGGACTCCACCTGACGGGGAAGGGAGAAGGGGGGAGATGCGAGGACGAGCCGGACCGGGGCGTCCTGTCTCCGGCGGGCTGCGGGCTGAGGTCGAGCCGCCGTCGGAGGGTCGAGCTGGTCCAGGAAACGGCCCGGAGCCGCCGGTGGTGCGTTCAGGAGCCGCGGTCGGGCGTCAGATCATACCTCAACTTTAGCCCGGTAATGCGGACGAGCTGCTGCTGTTCAGGCCGCTCGGCTCGGCGGTCTGTCGGGATCCGATGTGTCGTCCAGACCCTCTGTCGGATTACAATAATCCGCCGCAAGCGGATTTCCTACAACATGGCTCGACGCGGCGGTCTCTGGGTAATGTAGTGTTAATGTGACGTCACTGCGACGCGTTCACGGTCCTCTGAGCCGCGGAGATAATATTCATTTAAAGACTGAATTTCTTTGTGAATTCAGACTTTATGTCTAATGAAAATTACCATTGGAAAAGATAAGATAGGATTTTGTATAAACTTTACAAAAATCAAAAGAGAAATTCACAGGAAAAAGCAGTGGTGGAAAGTAACTGAGTACATTTACTCAAGTACTTTCAGGCTAGATCTGATTTACTTTACTACAGTTTAAACTGCATTTATTTGACTGTAACTTTAGTCGCTTTGCAGGTTCAGTATATATAATGAATAAATGATCACGTATTATTATGATGGATAAATATAAAACTTTATTGTAATATAAAAGTTATAAAAGTTCAATCTGTCAGTACAGAGTAATTAAAATTAGCTCCATCTTTACAGGGTGGAATGAGTCATTTTTGTACTTTTGATATTTTGATGTTAATACTTTTGTACTTTTACTTAAGTAAACTCTAGAATGCTGGACTTTTACTTGTAACAGAGTATTTCTACACTGTACTACTGTACTGTACTCTACTTTTACTTAGTACACGATCTGAATACTTCTTCCATCATGTGGAGTACAAAGAAGTAGAAACAAAAAGTACAATATTCCCTCAATACTCAAATGAAGTACAAGTACATCCAAGCGCTACTTGATGTGAGTAGTGAAACCAACCAAACTCCATTTTCATAATTTGAATTTTGAAGACGATTTGAGGACGATTTGAAATCAGCAAACTTTGATTTAGTATTGAATAAAAATAAATTCGACGGTATATTGAAAATGAATTGACCTTCAGGAATCATGTTGAACTTCAGCTCCTTTCATTCATTTCCAGTAAAACACAAAGAAGTGACAAGTTAATATTAAAGTGCTGCTTTCAGGATTAATTATCATCGTATGTTATTTTTCTGTTCATCACATGAACACAACACGAGGGGCAGCACAGAATGACTATAGCGCCGCCATATGGACGCTGATCAAACTGCACCAAACACTATATTTTAATGTAACTTCAATTCAATTCAAAAAACTTTTGCTTTTATTTTCTACTTCTTCTTTGTATAGAGAACAAAATCATAAGAATGGATATTATCTTTATTCAAATGTACAAAAAAAGATCATAGCTCAAACAACACAAACTGTACATGAATTAAAATATGTAGATTTCATTTTAAGACATCATTAATCCAAAAAGACAACAGATGCAGTCCAGCGTTTGATGGATTTGGCTCAATAGATTTTCTGACAAAACTCAGCTCAGAAACTAAAACTTGAACTTGGAACAAAGCTTATTTCTCCTTTAACATTTATTTTGAAGCGTTTTCCTAAAGTGCTTTTCTTAGTATTCAGGAAGTCATTTTGTCCACAGACCAGTGGAGCCTGAACATTCGGGCCTGTTGTTCACCAAAGAAAAATATAACTTTATTCTTATCCCCCATTTTATTCCTGACATTGATAATAAAAAGTGTGAAACTTAAAGAGGAATCAGTTTCTTCCTTCACACGAAGTCGGACTGCTGCGACCGAAGAACTTTATTTTCCTTCGTGGACCCAGTTTGTGAGTTGAGCAGTGATTTTTGGATTTTAGACATGAAGGTTTGAACAATGAGTCGTTTAAGTCCCAGGTTTCTTCACCTTTGTGTGATGGAATTAGAGAAAAACTTTATTAGCACAGCAACAATATTTTCTATAAATAAGACACGTCAGCATCCTTTACATGTGAGGACCTCTTTGTAGAGACATGAAATAGCACCAAATCCATCAGGTCTCAGGTCACGTGAGGTCGCGTCCGGTCGGTCCAGTGATGAGCAGCTCTCAGTGTCGTTCCTGCTGACATCGGGATGGACGACGGTCAGCGAACGTGTCGCTGAGGTCAGACGCAGCCTGCAGCTGCAGCGTCCGTCAGGACGAAGAAGGCCAGCGAGTACGCAGGAAGCTGCAGGCGTTCAGCCGGAGGCAGGCGGCTTCCCTTCAGCTCAGGAAGAGTTTTATCATCCACCATCTTCAACACTTCTCCGTTCAGAGTCACAGACCTTCAGACAAAACACACGACATCGACTCATGAGCCCGTTTCAAACATGTGAGCAGCTTTAATGAAAGACGTTCTCTTCACAGAGACGATCACACGACTCAGTCATAAACTGGTTCGACAGAGAAATGAAATCACCTCAGAGTGATGGACAACAGTCACGGGCTTTTTATGGAGGATTTAAATCAGCTGCTGAGTTTGTTTGCAGCCAAACAACAGAAGGATTCATCAGTCAAAGATTCAAATAATGACTGAAAGTTTCTGCACGAGAAGAAACGAATCAACAAACAGCAACTGTTCTGATAATTTATTAATTCTTTAATTCAATTTTCTTTTTAGTGTCTTATGATACAGAAAATTGAAGATCTCCGGGTTTTAGACCATTATTCAGACAAAAAAGACCATTTGAAGACGTTACTCTGGAGACCAGGAAACTTTAAAGCTTATCCTATCTTAAAGGAGCAGTTCAACCTTTTGTGAAATCCTCTTATTTTCTTTCTCTGTATTAAACAGATTATGTGTGCTGCTGTTGAACTGTGTTGTGTTTTACTGACAGGTGTTTCTATTATTGTGACCATCCCATTTACATCACTGAGGGTAAATGACAGGAACACCTGTCGGTGTCACACCTGGGCCTCATGAGTCTGAGGCTCCAGGACCAGACCAGCACAGCTCCAGTTTATGATGGACCAGCAGGTCCAGTTTCCACATTTAAATTCATTCGATCTGAATGAATGCGCAAATAAACTGAATCGACGACACACAGCAGAGACACGTGACCACGACCGAGTGCAGTCTGAAGCTCTGTGTCCGTGTCAACACTGTCTGTCCAAATCTGACTGTTGTTACATAACAGCAGCATCTGGACTTTACCTGCTTCTGTTTAATCATCGGCTCATAAACTGTCTCACGAGCCGCCTGCTCTCCAACACAGAAACTTTGCTCCCCGATCGAGAGCCGACATGAACACACGACATGAAATTTCCTGGTTTGTTTCCTTCAGATCTCAGTTAATCCTGTCTCATAAATACACCATGCTGAGCAGCAGTCACTGTCAGGCCACATCTGGAGACGACAGAGAAGGTCGGAGGACGAAATGTCGTCTCCTTCGCTTACAGCCACCAGCTCGGCCTTGAAGAGCCTTTCACATTAAGAGCAAGTGATAGAACGTGACTTCTCACATGACTCGAGGAGAGAAGGTTCGAGGCTAACTCGGAGATAAATGGGTGTATTGAGTGGCACCTGGAGAACAGCCCCTCCTCCCCCGGCCGGTCGGACCGGAGGACAAAAGCCTCCACTGTGCTGGAGACGAGAGCGGGGACGGAGACCCTGGCCGGCTTCGGACTCAGGTTCATGGACATCAGCGTGACCGCTCCGCTTCTGTAACTGCACAGATGAACACAGCGATGGAAGCAGTTAGAACCTGAGGCCAGAGAAAGAACTGAGTGTGATGTTAAAGCAGGAGAACTGAACCTCTTTTTGTTGGCACAGTGCAGATACATCCTCACTCTTTTACTGCGAGCAACGTCAGAAAACACCTCCATTTTCAAAACCTCTGGTCCGACGAGTCTCTTGTAGAGAACGGACAACCAATAGTCCTGAAAGAAGAGACACCATTAGAGGACAAACAGCATGAAACCAAAGGCCAAAGACAGGAGGAAGATCAGATCTGTTCAGATCAGTTCATTCAAGCTCAATCATATATCAACTACATGGTGGTTTAATCTGACATGTGAGCAAACAGCTTCACATCCGTCCGTCACAGAGCAACACGATCATCCAGCAGAGTGGGAGGAAACTGGACTTTCAGGGTAACAGGCTTGTCCGTCTCTGTCTCTGTAGCTGCTGAAGTCTCCTCCATGTTCACAGCTGCTCTCTGACTGAGTCTGTCGGCTGTTTGTGCTGAACGGAGCCAGTTTCAGCAGCAGCGATTAAATCTGTTTGATAAAATCTGAGCCAGCTAACAGATGAACTGATCAAATGTATATGTGGTGTTTACAGCTTCTTTTGATATAATCTGAAATTTGGTGAAGTATAAGTAGCAAAAAAAAACCTTAAAAACACTTAAATACACTTGTTGAGTAACTGTATGTAGCTGTTTTCTAACAGTCACTAACTTGAAATAAAACCCATGAATTTGCAGAATTAAATCTTTGATTAAATTCATCTCGTGTCAAAGTGTTGCTACACAGTCAATTCAAACATAAAGACAGTTATGGATCATTAAAGAAGTCTCACAGGAAGAGGATCCAGGTTCTCGTCGACCAGGTGATAACTTCCAGCACCAATGAGCACCTGCCTCATCACGACGTCCAGGCCCAGTCTGGCCGCCAGGCCCAGTTTGTCCATCCACCTGCAGACGACACACAGTCACTGAAACCCCGAGACCAACCTGTGAACCAGAGGAGGCCGAGGCCGAGGCCGAGTGCACATCTCAACCAGGTGAGTCTCACTGTCGACACAAACCCAGCAGCTCAGTCGGTGAATCTCAAACTGAGACGACGTCAATGATGTGATATTCTCTTCTTTTCCCTCAGTTTAACCAGCGAGTTTTTGTGTTAACTGATTAATTGTCAGAGGTGTTGCTCATTCATTTTCTCTTGAATGACAAATTGATGAATCTACATCTTTCTGACTCGATGGTCTCGACTCGTATAAACTCACATGAATCCTGCTACGAACGTGTCCGACAGTCCGACGGCTCCTCCTCCGTAGGCGGAGCTGGTCTCTCCCAGCCACACCGGCTTCCCGGGAGACAGCAGCTTCACCTTCTGAAGCAGGAGACAAAACATGAACATCTGGGCGTCACACATGTCAAACACTGAGGCGTCGTCCACGTGTCCGTCCACGTGTCCGTCCACGTGTCCGTCCACGTGTGCTGCACGTTATTACCTCCAGGACTTCATTGGTCTTCAAGGCCAGAGTGTCCAGAACCTGAGGATCTAGAAAATCCTCCAAGGACGTGTCTCTCCCGTTCACATAATAACTAGGAAACAGAAGAGAGTGAACGAGTGAAAGAACGACCCAGACAAATCAAAATCTACATATCTGTCAGTTCATGTCTGTTCCATTCATTCAATCAAGTCTAAACCTGGAACTTGAACATTTGTCACTAATGATAAAAAAGACTGAAGAGAAAAAGACAATATTCAGATTCTTTCATTTTCATCTTCCAGTTCTGTATCAACATCAAACCACATCTTTATTATCTGAGACTCATTATACTCATTTAACATTTAAAGCTTGGTAACAAACCAGAACAGGAAGTCGATGTTTCATTTATGAGTTTATGACGTGACATGTACTTTATACTTGAATAAACTGAAGTGCACACATCGACTGAGCGACATAAAGGCTGAGAACACACAGAAGCACAACTGGAATGGCGCATGTGACAGTTTACACGGTTAAATGGTGTCGGCCTGTCGTCGTGTTTCTGTAGGTTAAAGTGAACTCACTGATGCCAGGTGCAGGCGTCCACGGCCTCCGCTCCGCTCTGCAGGAACCTACGACGGCGGGAGGACGGAGAGCGAAAGAGAAGCAGCGCTCTGCTATTTTCATTTCACTCGAATATTGTCTCCTAAAACATACTCAGTCTCATAAAGTGCAGCCCTGTTGAATTTTAACATCATTTATAACTTTCTTTAATTATTATCATGAAGTGTTCAAAGGCAGGACTCTGCGGGACGACACGATCTACTCTATGGTCTTATTACAGATGAGGGGAATAAAGGGAAAGATGAATAACGTCTCTGTGAGCTTCAACATTGGAAAATGTGCACAAATCTCTTAAAGTTGTAGATATTTAAATAAAACGTGGAAACATTCAGTGAAACATAATTCAGCGGCAGCGTGACCTCTCACCCCTGCAGTATGTCCGTCCTGTGGTCTCGAGGTTGACCGACGTCTGGACCGTAAAGTCCGGTGTTGCGGTATAATTTGGATTCTGACATCATCTTTCTGAGATGAGTGAAATCCAGTCCGAGCTGATATCCGTCCACTCGAATCCCGGCCTTCTTCTCGTAGCTGTTGGGCTCTGAAGACAAACACAGGATGTCACAATCAGTTTGGTACAAGCTGTTTTAAACGCAGCGTCGCACACCTCCAATAAAATGGTTTGTGATGTCTCACTTCCTGTGAGCTTTTCTGTGTAACTGAACACAAAACCACAGCTGACAGAACAAACAGGCCGATCAAACAACATGAAACAACTTCCTGAATGTCTCACATCACATGAAAACACGGAAGTCAAACTCGAGCCTCAGATAAGAGACCACAGTGGTTCATTATGACTGTAATTGACTCTGAATATGACACACACACACACACACACACACACTAAGAAAACTCGGATTAAGATGAATTCCCAGCTGATTCAAAGCTACAGTATTAAGAGTCGAAGTCTGATGATGTTTTACAGACCCAACAGTGATTGTGTCTAAACATAGTTTGACGATCAATCGTGTGGAAAGTCCATAACAAACGTGATGATAACGTGTTCAGTGTCTGATCCGGTACCGTTGCCGAGCTCCCAGGACATCCTGTACTGTCTGGACTCACAGTACTGCAGCAGCGAGCGGGCGTTGCTGCTGTTCCAGGTGTTGTCAGGTGATCTGAGCAGAGCGTTGAGGCCGAAGATCAGATCCAAGCCGGAGCAGTTGGCGAAGGCGTGCAGCAGGTCGACAGTGGTCTCTGTCACAGGAGGGGACAACAGTCACATGTCTGACAAACTGTGGTCACATGACACGAAGTTTCTCCGTGTTCAGAACATCAAGACCAACGGTGTCAACTTTTACTCTTCTAAGGCTCTAAGGTTCGAGCTCTGTGGCTCAATTTGACCTGAACACATCATGTAAACTGTGGAAGAACATTTCTGCCAACAACAGAGAACGAGGCTGAAGCAGCAGGAGAGCTGGGACCTGTGAACTCCACTCGTCTGTACTTCCTCTGCAGATCCTCCTTCGTCAGGATCACTTGTTGTTGAGTCCAGGCTTTCTTCAGTTTCTGCTCCAGCCACGACGGCAGCTCCCGTTCATCACAGGAAGCGTCTGCCAACAACGACAGGCAGCGGGAGAGAAGGTTATTCAGACCGTACGCTTCATTACACACACGCTCCGTGTTCATCACATGACGGAGAGAACGTTTAACAAGGAGACATGTGGATCCCAGTGTGAGACTTTGAAAACAGAGCAGAGCCTCCAAACCACGAGCTGCTCGGCCTCCGGGGGCCTGAACGGACGAGACTGAGGACAAACAACAGCTGCTGCTCAGAAACTGAACTGGACAAAGTGGGGAGCAAAAACATCAGTTAACTTCACAATGTCGTCGTGTTTGACTTCACATATCTCGACTCGCTCCGTCTCATCTTGTGCTGCCTGATGTTGCTGCTTAAACACAAACAGTAGATTCACTGAAGTGACTGAAGTTCAGCTTTGTAGATAAAAGAGAAAACTGTCTTGTTGTTTATGTCAGACTGTTTCCAGGACTTTGCTGGTCTGAGGTCTGCAGCTCCTCCTTCCCTGAAAAAGAACAAGTGTGAACCGGTGTGACAGGATGTTGTGACACGGCTGCGTGGGAGGAGAGAAGGTTTAAGTTTGACCTTTGGCACAAAGAGATCAAAACCTCATTGCTATCATTGAATAATGGTGGAGTTTTCAGCAGGATCAGGATCAGATCTGGTTTTACCTGCAGTGACACCTGAGTCCCTCTGAGGCCTCTGAGGAGTGAAAACCATGAAGTCCTGTCTGGTCCCCCCAAATCTCAGAAAGGCTGGAGTCAATGCTTTTGCCAGCGTCCTGATCTTCGGAGAGCTGGAGGAGACAAACAAGGTTTTAGTGCCGATCTGAGAACTGTGAAGGTTTAAAGGGCAAATTTCATCAGAGCGACAAAAGAAAACAGGCTGGATTCAATAAACCATCAAACTGCGATCGGGACAGTTTCTGCTTCTCAAACCAGCCGAACTTTAGAGACGACGGCTCGAGAAGAAAACAGCAGGTTATTCTTCTTCTAGCAATCAAATGATTTGAATTTGGATTGTTTGTGTGTTTTAGCAAAATTAATTTTGAGTCTATTAAATGTCTGTGTTTTTTAAAGTTCTGGGAGAAAGTGAAAAAACTGACAGAACTGATGAAACAAAAACAGATGAAAGAAAAATGCAGATTTCCAGAACATTCAAACACATTTAAATCCATCAGGTCATGTTGTGTTCAGAGTCTCAATAATACAACATAAAACTACTGTTTAAATAAAAGACCTGCAATGAAAATGTTACCTATGTAAAAGTACATGTATCAACAAAAGTAAAAGTAAAAGTACTCTTTCTGGAGCCTTTCAGACAGTTTGGTTGTTTAACAGTCATCAAATATAAAACCAGAAATCTTCATCTGACATAAACTAAGTTTCCTTCAAACAGTTTCTGGTTTCACTGTTTTTACTCACAGTTCAGAGTTTTTGTGTCAAATATTAACATCAAACACAAAAAATGCAGTAAAAGTAAAACATTTACTGAAACAAGTGAAATAAACCACAAACACCTGGAACCTGAACTCATCAAGTGTCAGATTATCAATTTAGTTTAATCTGAAGCTGATTTGATTGAAACACAAAGACTCAGATTAAAGCGGATTTACAGGGTCTGGACTCTGATCCGGATCCAGCACAGACCCGGACGGACCCGGACTCACAGCAGCAGCGACATGAAGTCCTCCTCTGAAGCCAGACTCGAGTCGATGGTGACGGACAGAAAGTTCGGCTCCACCCGGCGGAGGACCGAGGTCAGACCCGGGACCACGACCACGTCCGGCCCGGTCCGGTTCAGCTCCGGGGCCGAGACGTGGACTCCGCCGGTCGGACAGCAGAGGAGGGACAGGACCGAGACCAGCACCGGGACGGACGTCATGTCTGCACACTGAAGCTCGTGCACATGTTCATCACTTCCTGCTCAGCTGCCTCCTGTTTACAGCCCGACAACGCGGCTTTGTTCCGGGTCCACCCGGTTCACACCGGAGCCAGATCACAGCCTGGACCAGGCCGAACTGACCCGGGTCCCGGTCTGGAAGAGGGTCCAGTGAAAACCCCGAGTTTATTAAACGTGAGATGAGGAGAAGTCTGTTTAACTTAAACTGTGACTTCAGTTAATGGAGTTCTGTGTGAAGCAGCTTCCCTTCAGCAGACTGTGTGTGTGTGTGTGTGTGTGTGTGTGTGTGTCCCGCTGAGCCTGAGGGAGACACACAGCTTCACTTCCTCATTCATTCAGTTCAGATCAGAAACATGTCAGATCCCCTTCATGTCTTCACAAACATTAGAATCAGACAAAGACTCAGTGTGTCCTCAGGACAGAGACAGAGACAGACTGAAACACTGACCGTCCGTCACTGTTTAAATCAACCTGGGAGATGCTGCAGACACATCAGACACCAATCAATGATCAATAATCATTTTAATTACTGAGTCAGTTTTTAAACATGGCTGCACATAAAGAGACTTAATGTGTTGGACGGAATTTCAGTGACTGTTTAAAAATTACACATATTGAAATCATTAAAATGCTGCTTTTTAAAATTTACAGTCCATTTGATCTGAGACATCTTTTCAACTGCAAATCACCAAAATCATCATAGCGTTACGATCAATGACTGAATGAATCTAAAAATCAAACATAGCATCTGGGAGGACTCCAGCTCTTCATCACCCACTGAGGATGTTCGGGTCAGAGACGACTGAGTGGACCTGATGTGCAGAACTGAACGAAGCCGTTTTCATTGTTAGTGTAAATGAGACAAACTCGACCTGCAGCTGCTCGAAGGTTCACACATTAACTTCTGACTCAAAGAAACTGTCTTCACATCACTGACGGCCACAATCAAATTAAGTTGAATCCCTCTTGTACATTATTTTAATAAGATTTGTGCATTAAAAAAACCCCCAATAAAAACAAATGTTAAGTTTACAAAGAGAATAAAACTTCTCTGAAGAATAAATGAACTTAAAGAAGTTCTCCTGTGTTTGAAGCTGTGGGCAGATCTGAAGGGATCATCAGCAGGTCGTCCACCTCCTCCTGAAGAGCTGCAGCTTTTTCATTCACAAGCATCTGGAACACACAGAGACACCGTCTGATCGACAAACAGTTCACCTGTTAATTATTATAAACCACTCGATGGAAGAAGTGAGGACACTGACCTTAGCAGAGGCCACGATCTGATTGGCCTGTTTCTTGTAAAGGTTTTCTATGGTCTTGCAGAGAACAGCAGGGTCGGCGTTGGCCAGGTGAGTCAGCGTTTTATAGCCAGCGTTATACAGCTGCTTCGCTCGAGACTGGAGGGAAAAACAAAGACGACTGTAGTCGACTAACTGGATATTATACGTTTCTGAAAATGGATCTCACTGTCTGTCTGTCTGTGGTGGAGCTGATTTATCATCAGCTGCTCCGGTCGCTGACTTTAATCTCGTCTGGAGCTCGTGTGTGAATCATTTCTAATGGACCTCACAGATACTGATAACCTGTGTGAGTCACACTGAATGACATGAATAGTGTTTCAGGTCTGTGAGTTCAGATTATGACTCTGAGGAGGAGTCGGACTTTTGACTTTGACCTTTGTTTGTTGAATAAAATGTCAGAATCTGTGTTTATCCCATCAAATGTGTCGCTTTGTCAGAGCAGCTAAATATCAGAAAACTTTCCGATGGATTTTCTGTTGATAAATGTGTTTACTGCTCGACCCAGCTTGGACCGAAGCTCAGACACGTGATGAGCACAGGTTCTTATCTGTGGAGCTCGCACCGACCTCCATGACTCCGGCCACCTCCATCAGAGGGATGAGCTCCGCCTTCACACAGTAGCTCAGCCGTCGCGTCAGCTCCGTCAGCAGAGCTTTGAACGGCCAGAACTCCTCCAGCTCCTGATCGCAGACAGAGAGGAACAGCCAGTTATCAACTTTAACAGACCTGAGGTCAGTGTGAGTGCTGTGATCCTGCGTGCAGAGACACAGTGAGGGCGGCCGATACCTCTGTGAAGTGCAGCACGCAGGAGCAGAAGGCCGACGAGGAGCTGAGCAGCGTCTGGACGAAGCCTCGGCTCAGCTGGAACTTGTCGGCGACGCTCCACAGGTTTGTCTCCTTCAGTAAACTAAACAGCACCAGAGCTAAATACATCCGGCTCACCACCTCCATGTTCACGCTCTGAAACACAACGAGCCACGACGTGAGCTGCTTCCACACAGAAACATCTGTGGGGTTGTTCTGATGTGAGGGGACGAGTCCAGGCAGTGACATCAACACAAAGTGATCAGTGTTATTCTCCACCATCAGACCATCAACCGCCAAAGGACCAGAGAGAAATATTGTCACTTAAGATGAACAAAGTTCCACCGGTCTTCCTCCTCTTCAGCCTCAGGTCGATTTTCAGCCTCCGTCACCTGCTAAGATGGAGCTAATGTTAAACTTTGGCTGAGGTTCATCTTCAGTCTTTAGTTTTTTACCTTTTTCACCGTCTGTCCTGCAGCTTTTCTAGCGACAAAACTCTCCGGCACTCCGACGGCTGCAGACATCTTCTGCTCTGCAGCCGACAGCAGGGTGAACTGCAACGAGACAACACGGCTGATCTTTACACTGAGCTGTGAAAAAACCACGTTGTAATGTCTCAGTGAGCGTGTACCTGTCTGAAGTACGTCATCCAGTCGGGCTTGCACTGCGAAACCATGTCGTACGGTGTGACCAGGTAGACCAGGTGGAGGCAGCTGCTGAGCAGCAGAGCGTCCAGACCTTTCGAGAGGTCTCTGTACAGCACGTCGCTGTAGGTCAGATCCACGGAGCCTGAGGACGACCAGCGGACACGAGAACTCAGACGTGTGCTGTACATGTGAAGCTGCTTTACACTGACAACAAAAAGGACTTCGGTCGTGCTAACGGCTCTGTGACACTGCGTCAGACAACATCAACATGCAGGTATCACGTTCGCCACGTTCACAACACGTTCAGCATGTTAAGTCCAGCTGAGGCCGATGATCGGTTCTGCAGGTATTTAGTCATAAACCAAAGTATTAGACACATTAAATTGTTGACCTGATGATGGCGAAGTATTTATGTCTAAACGTGACAACTTGAGTTGAGACTCTTGCAGCCATGAGAGAGACTGACCTTTATACGTAGCTTTTCCCAGCTTGGTGACCTGCAGCGTTTGGGAGTCTGGAGTCACAGTGATGAGACTCTTGTCCCTCAGGAGGTCGACACACTGCTGCACCACCTCCCACAGACTCCTGTCCACACACAGCTGCCTCTGCTGGACGTGCAGCAGCGTCCCACACAGGAACTCTCGAATCTGGTCCAGTGATGCTGTGATCTGCAACAAACACACTCTCTGATTCATGGACGTCCTCACTGCTTAGACAACGTGTCCCTCAGGATGCTCAGATTTGGACAGGAGGAATAAAAGCAGAAGGATTTACATTTAATCCAATGAGTGACAGGATGAGACTCAGGAGGCCTTTTCCATCGTCATGCATCAGGTTGCTGAAACAGTTTTCCATCGGAGCACACACAAGTGTTTTAGCCTGTAAAACAAAAGAGTTAATACAAAACGATGTAAAATAGAACAAAAAAAATCCTCTTTAAAAAATATGATGATCCTCCTGATTAACAGTCTCTCAAACGTGAATATTTCCTGGTTTTTTAGACTTTTCATAGAGAAAACAAATGACCGATGGGTCGGCCTTAATATCTGCAGCGTTCCTCGACACAGACACACAGGAGGCTCCTGGAAAATGTGATCACACTGTAGTTTATGATCTGACCACCAGTTTGAATTATTTGCACTTTGTTTCTGACAAATCAAGTTTTTCTGTTTGGTGGACTGAATACAATAATATCCATGAGCCTCTGTTCCTGTGGAGAAGAAGCCAGTCAGAGGAGTGAAAACACTTCAAAACGCTTCGTCATTGCAGTTATCAAATCCCACAGTGACTGAATTCATGTGGATCAGAAACCTCTCCCCCACCGTCGCAGCTCTCTCACTCACCATGTTCCTCTCTTTGTCCTGCAGGATGAGAACACTCTCTCCCACAGCGTCGATCCCTGCTCGCCCCGCCCGTCCCACCATCTGCTTGTACTGGCTCCTCTTCAGGAAGTCTGTGGCCACGTACGGCGAGCGCAGGATCACTCTGATTCAAGGACGTCAGGGTCAAAAGAGAGCAGGAGATAAAGAACCAGAAACAGTCTGCTGACTCAGCATTAAACTGTGTTTGCATGTTTTATCCTGTTTAGGACAAATGAAGGATACTTAACATTGTCCATCATTTCACACAGCAAAACACACTGGTTTGGATTTTAAATGGATTTATGTTATTTGTTGCGAACTCACTCTACTCAGTGTCAGATACTTTATAATGCAGTCAAAGCCTCAAATATTTTTATTATAAAAGCTGTTTACTCTGCTCAGTTAATGTGGTTCTGATGTAGTTTGTGAATACGGGTTTATTTCAGGATAAAACTCGTGGCTGAAGTTTTCGCTGTCCTACCAGCGACACCTGCTGTTTTCATGAGTGTATCAGTGACTCACCTGCGGGCAGGTAGGTTGATCCCTGCAGCCAGGGTGGAGGTGCAGGTCAGGAGACAGAGGACTCCGTTGGAGTAGGCCTCCTCCACCAGTTTCCTCTCCTCGGAGGTCAGTCCGCTGTGGTGATAGGCCAAACCGTACGGCACCGTCCTCCTGAGCACCGGACACACCGAGCCGTTCCCGCTGTCCCTCAGCTCTCTGAGGAGGACGCCCTTCTCCGCCTCCCTGTGCCGGAGGAACTCCCTGTAAGAGTCAACACTGGATGGGTCAGAACTGCGGACAGCGGAGCGGAAAGACGTCAGGCGGCCGGTTCACTCACTCTCTCAGATATTTACAGATCATCCCTGCAACGTTCTCACAGTTCTTCTTGGTGGGACAGAAGACCAGACATGAATGAGTTGGAATGACTTCAGTCACCAGAGCTATGATGTGATCCGGGTCGATCTTCTGCATCGCACTTGAGTACTGAGGTGACAAAGATCAGACATATTGCCATGAACATTAGAATCATTTTGTATTTAAGGAAGAGAAATCTGTTACTGTTCTGTCGCCTCGCTCTCTGTGAGAATATAAAGAACCTCTGACTCTTCAATCAGTATGAAGTCACAGGTAAAAGGACACACCTGACGTGTCACCTGGTGTGATGCAGAGTTGTGTGTATAGAGTGGATAAAAACTGTAACTAGAGGCTCGTCCGTCTTCTCTCTGCAAATATTTACTGACTGAAGACGACAAAATGCTGTTGCTATTCAAGCAAACACAGTGTGTGAATGTTGTTCTTACCTTAAAGTTGAGAAGACGTGAGAATCTAAAACATTCCTCTTCCTTTGGGTCCACTTCATAGATGGTGTCCCTCAGTTTAACAAACTCCTTCAGCTCGACCTGAACGCACAAGTTTTATTCCACACGGTCACAGCAGGTCGCAGCGACATGTGACCAGCTACAGTATGAAGCACAGTCATGAAATAACACGTCAGTGCAACAGTGCTCATTGATGATCACTTGATCACTTACGGGCCTAAAGTCGTTTGTGTAATTTTCAGCCCTCAGAAACGTCTGCAGGTCTCTGATGTTCCCCAGGGTGGCGCTCATTCCAATAATCTGAGTCGTTTCTGGAAAAGAACGGAGGTGGATCATTCATTCAAAAGGTTTTCAGAGTTCAACAAGACGACGGTGATTAAAGGGAAGCGAGGACACTTACTGCTCATGTAGAGAACTTTGGCCAGAGTCATTTCAATAATCGCCCCCCTGCTGCCGTCACCCAACATGTGAAGCTGTATATGGAAGACAATGTTGACATTAAGCCTCAAACCTTTACTGTCACATCACAAACACCCTTTATTCAAACAGAGGTGTGTTTGTACCTCATCCACCACCACCAGTCCCAGGTGATCTATCCTGCTGCTCTCTATCAGAGAGTTGACGAGGCTGTGAGCTTTCTCGATCGTAGCAACGTAAAGTGACGCCTTGTTTCTTCTCTTCACTGGAGGAAACTTGCCCTTACTGCCAGCGTACTCGTCCACCATGAAGTCCAGCTCCAGGCCAAAGCTCGCTAACCCGCGGACCTGCAAAACAACCGAGCAGTCATTTCTAGTGGTTCAAAAAAACCTCTTTGAAGGTTCAAAAAGGTTCCACGAGGTACGGTCCAGTACCTTCTCCTGCACCAGTGATATGTACGGCAAGATGAACAGACAGTCTTTCTTCCTGCACAGCAGCTCTCTGAGGATGAGGATCTCTGCAACAAGAGTTTTCCCTCCGCTGGTGGGAAGAGAGTAGATCAGATTCCTCCTCTCCTGAACACAGTCCAGGTTCAGACACATCTCCTGCCAATCTGAGAAAAGAAATTAAAGCCATCGTTCTCGTTACGTTAAACTGGCTTAAAGGAACAGTTTGGTATTTTGGGAAATATTCATTCTCTTTCTTTCTTGTTCTGACCAACCGTCCAAAAACCAAAGAGACTGAGAGATTCAGACTAAGAAAACCAACAAATCCTCATGTTATGTTTTGGCCATTTTTGCTTTAAAAGTGACTTTAATGATTAAGCAATTATCAAAATCACCGCTGATAAATACTCGATCTACTGAATCACAAAATGGAGCATCACCATATAAAGTCTTGATTCCTCTCAGCTTGCACATCAGGTCTTTTACTTTGGTGGGGAGTCCAAAGAAAGGCCCGAGGTCAGTTGTCTCAGCAGATACTGTTTCCATGGCCTGCATGGCGACGCCGATCTCCTCAGTGACCACAGCTTCTTTTAACACGACCGTCCGAGAAACACTGGAGGGCGCCGCTGCGTTGCAAACCATCGTCCTCTTCAGCTGATCCGTCACACTCCTCCTCGCCTTGGCTGCTCTCCTGCTTTTATCCTCCATCTTTCTTTCCGTTCCAGCCTCAGAGGTCCTGTCAGTGTTTCTAAAAGGTGTCGAGGTTTTCTCTCTGTCCTGCAGTCTGCTCCGCTTTGCATTTTCATGAACTTGTTCTTGAAACTGAAGCTGGCTGGGCGGTAAGTCCTCGAAGGGCTCGTCTCCGAGGCCATCTAAGATGGAGTCGGTGAGAACGTCCTCGTGGGACTGTTTCCAGACGCCATGTTTCGATGGCTGCAGAGAGACGAAGTCCGGATGTTCCACCATGTTGGTGTGAGTTGAAGACTGGACGTCACACTGTCGTTCAATTTGTTCTGCATCATCCAGCTTTGCCAACAGAGAGCTGTCCTCTAGGATACTGTCATAGTCCCCAAATAAATCCTCAGTGTCACTGCAGTACTGACAACAAAACACAGGACTGTTAATCTGCAGCTAAATGTCGTCTCGTCAACGCAAGACTGAAGCTATGACAGATACATCAGAGCAGTTTTCCATTGAAATCATCATCAGGAGCACATCAGTCTCAGGAAACAACAGCTGATAGAGACCAGTCCTGACGGCTGATTGGTCAGTTGCATCAGTTAGGCTGATGATGTCACAGAGTTACACTGTTTATAGGATTAACACACAACATTCAACGTCTCAGCATCAAATAAATATCTTCAGTCCCTTTAGAGCTTTTCAACCCCTGTTTGTCTTTAAGAAGTAGGATGTGACGATATTTACTTTGGACATTTATTTCTACTAACAGTGTCATAGTGACATTATCTGACAAACTGATGCAGTGGATCAATCAACTGTTTCCTGACACCAAACTGCTCCTGATGGAGGAAAACTGACAGCTTCAAACAGCAACAACGCCTCCACCTTTACACGTTATTTTACACAATCAAACATCAGTGTCTTGTTTCTCTTGTAAAATGTCTTTTGTCCAGCCAACAGTCCAAAACTAAAAAATTAGATTAATAATTACAAAACATAAAGAAAGCTGTAGGTCGACACCCGGACAAAAACAAACCTCATCAGCCTGAGTGTCGGCCATGATGCTGCTGAGCCTCCAGGTCCTGGGACATTGTTGTGACCAGCTGCCTCCTCCTGCACCTCCTCCTGCTCCTGCTCCTGCTCCTGCTCCTCCTCCTCCTCCTCCTCCTGCTCCTGCTCCTCCTCCTCCTGCTCTCTTCTTGGCAGGTGTCAGGTGACTCTTCAGCCTGTCCCTCGACCTCTTCCTGGAGGAAACTCTTTTCACATTGAGTTCCTGTTTCCCAGCATGCATCTCTGTCCAGCTGTCACTTCATGATGCGACATGTCAAACAGGCTCAGCTAACAAATAAACAAACAAACAAACAACCTGAAACTGACACAAAACAAACAGAGGTTAACAAACAGAAAAGATGGAGACACAGACTCCGTGACTCGGTTTATATTCATGATGTTAAAACAGCGTCGTTGTTTGTGATGATAAAGATCAGATGTTACCTGGTTGAGTCCCATTAACGTTCATGAACCAGCTTCTTTCCTTTTTGTTCCTTCAGTGAGAAAATTAATGACCATAAACTACAAATTAATCACAAACTCCCGTAAAACGCTTTAAAATCTGTCGCCAAAATAATCAAACAGAAGCGAATCAGAGGTTTTAAACTTTCAGGCTTCAACATCTTCAACAACGAGCTTCACATTTAAAATCGTCAACAGCACCGTCAGAGCAAGAGAGAAATCCCACCCTCATTTCCGTCTTCGGTTTACCGGCTAACTAGCTAGCACAGCTAACCGTTTCAGAACCTAAATCACTTCTTTACTTTGATTGGTTTGACCGCGTGAACTTCTGATGAATTACCCAAAATAAAGCCTATAATAACCAGATACAAGGCTTAGCTTAATAAGCGCAATTTCTTTGCTAATTTACAAGTTATTTTCTTTGTACCGCGTTATAATAGAGTTTTGCTTGTTATTATAGGTTAAAAACGGTGTAAATTCACACAGAGACACTGAAAAGTTTCATCCGTGACCTTATAAGACAAATGCGACGTTTTAAATACAATCAACATCATTAGTTTGCTAATATAAGTAGCAAGATGTGCTTAAGCTAAATCTTCACTTGTTACCGGCGACTATTTATCTTGTCTCGTTGTGTCTTTGATGAGGGTAACGTTTGATCTCTTCCGTAAAACAGAAAAACTGAACACAATATAATTTAATAATTACATTCACTTCAGTAACTTAAAATCTACGAGTACAAAATAAATCACACATCACACATTTATTTTATATTTACAAATAAAGTTAAATTTCACCCCAAATAAACAAACAATAACTTTAGAAGTGATCGGAACTAACAGTTAACAAATGCAATGAAGCACCGGAGTTTCCGGTCGACACCTTCCGGTCCTGTGTCAGGTCAAAATGTTCCTAGTGAGAGGTTTTCAGAGGATAAAGTCTGTTTTATCGCCACATGGAAACACGGGTAAGACCGCAGAAATGGTGTATTATCTGTGTGTCAACGAATTTATTTTATCGCTGCTTCTTTTAAATATGCGTTTGATTCAGTGTCATGTTGCTAATGCTAATGTTGCTAACGTTAGCCTGTGAATGAAAATCTGTTCCTGCAGGTTTAAGAAGTTTTTCAGCCGCTTCTGATGCGATACAACAGAAAGATGAAACGGTACATTATCACATGGATTTATCACAGGACTCTATCAGTGATAACAGGTTTAACTTTATCATGTAACGTTCATGTTATTCTATCTTCATCCTCCAGTTTGCTAAGATGGAAAACCCCTTCAAGAGTCCACAGAAAGGTTGTATTCTCTGCAATGTCACAGTGGACTACAAGAACATCCAGGTGAGTGACACACCTGCAGCTCCAAACTGGCTTTAGACTCCGTGTCATAGTTTGATATCAATAAGTCAGATTGTATTTAGTGAAATGTGAATCAAACCTTGTTGAGGTTTTCCAGTCCCCTCATAGCAGCAAACTGAGAGCAGTGATGTAGACACACCTGCTCACAGCTTGTCAGTCAGCTCGTTTACATTCACCAAGAATCCAGGTTAGTCACAGAAATCACACAAGTGATAGCTCAACTTTTCAAATCAGCTGAGATTTAACTGTTTTTAAGACCATGCTTCAGTTTGACAAGAGAGGAGCCTTCAAGGAGGATGAGTGATGCTTCAGTTTGGCAAATGGACATAAACAACTCAAATTGTAACTATAAACTAGAATAATACTAGTAAGTATTCTCTACATTATTTCATTTTTAGTGGGTAATTCTGACTTCTGGCTTTTTATGTGCTTAAGCTGCTGATCTGAGAGCAGTGAATGTGACAATGTGACAGAAATATTGTCAATAAAAGAGTCACTCTCAGAACTTCCCGAATTTTTTCTTGACATGGGAAACTGACATGAAGCTTCAGACGTCAGTGAAAGCATAAAGTGATACGAGCTCTGATACTATATAACACATAACATCACTGAGTGTATTAACTCACACCCGTCTTCTTCACAGCTGCTCTCTCAGTTCATCTCACCTCACACAGGCAGAATTTATGGTCGACACATCACAGGTGAGCGCTGAACATGGAAGCGTATCAGAATCATTTCCTGTTTGTATCGTCAGCAGTTTGAAGTGTTTTGTTGATTAAGAAAAGATTCATGTCGTCTCTGTTTTTATTTTACAGGTTTGTGTGGAAGAAAACAGAAGGAAGTCTCCAAAGCTATAAAGAAAGCTCATTCAATGGGTGAGTTTTCTTTAGATCTTTCTTAAAGTGATGTTTCACCCAAAATATATCATTCTGAAAGTGAACAGTGAACAACAGGTGTGATGGATCGTACGAGTGATTCTGGCACTTTGATGACGCCGTTAGTGAAACTTGAAAGTGTCCTTGAAACTTCTACAAAATGTTTTATATCCACATTCAAAGTCCACAGAGGGTCAGAAACAAAACTATAAAACACATTGAAAGAATCCCTCAGTTCAGTGGGACAATGTTATCATCAGCTGACTGTAGCCCATCACAGTAACAAGGAATCTCAGTATAGAATAAAATGTTTTCACTGTAAAATATCCCCGTCAGTAAATCTGTCTCTTCCTTAAGAGCCGTATTTAAGAATCAGAAATGTTTGTGTTTTTAAAACATGAACTGACCTGACTTCACTCTGCACAACTTTGTCCGTCCAGGTTTCATGTCGGTGACCCACAAACATCCACAGTTCATGAGGGATCCCAACATCTGCGGTATCAGACATCTGGATTAGTGGATCAATGTGTTGAACGTCTCATTATTTGTTTATTAAAGTGTCACATCTGAGCTGCGTGTCGGTTTGTGTTTCCTCCACCTGCAGCTTCACACAAGAACAGTTTCTTTACACAAGGTACAAACTTCAGTTAGTTCTGTCGGTCACATGTGGGAGGTCAGAGGAGGATTATTAAGGTAGGAAATATTCAGCTGAATTCTGCTTCACAAAACTGTTTTTCCTCTTACGTTTTTTTTTCTGTGAAACACTTTAGTTCAGTTCAGTTTTTTCTCTCTTCAGACGTCTGAAAATGGTTCAAAAGAAACAACCAGAGAAGGTGAGAAGTCACTGCTCAGGTGCTCTCAGACATCCAGCCTGTGATGAGTGAAACATGGTTAAACAGTAAATAAAACCTTTTAAGATAATTCAGACACCAGATGTGGGTTAAAAACAGTATCATGAATCTTTGGTTCCTCTGAGACGACGGTCAGGTGACTGAAATCTGCTCATTTATCAAACTAACTAAAGTAAACATCATCTTATCAGTGAAGAACAGTTTGTCCAGAACAGATCAGCTGATCGAACCACATCTGGATCACAGCTGCTATTTACAGTAACACTGGTGGAAAGTAACCAAGTACAGTCACTCAAGTATTCAATGTGTTTACTGCTGATTAGCTAATGTTAGCAAAGGAAAATAAGACGGTGAACATGAGACCTGCTAAACTCACAGAGCTGCTAGTGTCACTGTCAACTCAATTTCTATTAATAACAAAAAATCTTTATCAGAAAACAAGAACATCTTTAAACAATTCTCAAAAATATATCAAATAAGTCAATGGAGTTGAGCAGCTGTGTGACAACTGTTTATCATCATAACTGTAGTTACTGTGTTAAAATGGGCTGAATGTTAACGAGCCAACAACCATAAAGAAGTGATTAAAAACCAGGTCCATGAATACAAAGCAGGTAACTTCTCTTCACATCAAGAGCTGGTCTTCCTGCGTTTCCTCTCCCTCGCCGGCTGCGCTTCTTTCGGCCTTTTCCGAGAGTTTGTCCTGCTGGGAAGCAGCAGGGAGGCCGTTTCCTGACAGTTTATTGTGTCCGAGTGCTTCAGTGTTGATGTGGAAACGTCTTCGTCCTGCTCGCTGCGGCAGCACTCGTCAGGAACAGGAAACGCCTCCAGGGTTAAAGTCTGAGTGTGGAAGAGAGGCGAGCAGGCGAACAGAGCTCTGACGGCCTCGTGGAGCAGCAGGTTGTTCTTCTGCTCAGGTGGATCCTGGTCTGACGCTGCCAACAGACAGAAAACGAGCAAAGATCATGATCGAGTCCTGAACCAGACTGAAGGGTTTCTATTGAAAATACTATTCTAGTGAAGCAAATGGAAAGATTCTGCACATCAGATCACTTTGCATCGCTGCTCATCACCTGACTCTGGTGCTCTCTTTATCTGCATTTAATGAGACTCAGACACATAATAACATAATAAAGACGGCCGCAAACCTTTTCCTGCTCTGCTCTGCTTCTTCTCACTCAGTCTCCTCCTGAGAGCTGAAACGTCTGCCTGCAGTGTTTCGACCAGACGTTCACTCTCCTCCACGTCCCTGCAGGTTTTCTGTCCAACATAAAACACAAAGATAGACAGACAGATAGATGTACTTCATTTGTCCCAACTGGGAAATTCTTTTGTTGTAGCAGCCACAGTTGAATCAAAGCAACACAACACGTAACACATTAAACACCGAGGTTGAAAGAATGAGTGTGTGAAGCAGCAGGAAGTTAAAACACACTCTGCATCACTGCTCACCTGCAGCTCTGACTGCAGGGAATCATTCATTTTATTCACTTCGTTGACTTCTCTCAGCAGCCCGTTGGAGGAGAAGAATTTAGAGCTGGAACAGAAGAAAGAAATCTAAGGTCACACGAGCAGAGACACAGATGTGACGTGAACGTCCTCTTCACTGTGAGCAGGATCGTACCTGTGTTTCTTCATGGTGAGGTTATAACCCGCTGCAGAGCACGGAGCCGACACCTTCCAGTACGCCTGCTGCTCCAGTAAACCCAGGTTGTTGACCAGCACAGGAACATTCATGAAGCGCCTTCGCACAACAAATACAGCATTTCATCCATTAGACATCAGACAGTGACTTTAAAACATGGATAAACAGAGATGGAAGAAGGACAGTCAGAGTGTTGACACCAACTATTCTGTCTACTTGAAGTATCAAAAGTAAAAGTACTCATTATACGGAATGGCCCATTTCAGAATAAATGTAATATTACTGGATTATAATGTTGCAGCTGGTGAAGGCGGAGCTCATGTTAATGATAGCGCTGTGACACTCGTGAGGCGAGCGGCTCAGTCACCTGCTGCGGGAGTTGAAGGCAGCGTACTCCATCCTGTGAGTTGAGCCTGGAGCCGTTAGCTTGCTGGGCGTCAGCAGCACAAAGATCATGTGAGGGTTGGACAGAGCGCTCTTCAGCTTCTCGTGGACGAGCTTCTCTCTGAAGGTCATCTGCTGATCTGTGTTCCTGCGCTGTCGGTACCAACCGATCACGCTCTCCTGCAGGTGTGAATCACATCACAGCTCAGTCAGAGGAACAGAACGTTTCAGATCCACTGTTCAACTCTTCAAATGTTGAGCAGTTTGATGTTTGACCTGCTTATTGTCTGCCAGGAGTTTCTTCACAGCGTCCATGTTCACGTCTCCAACACTGTTGTAGAATCTGCAAACAGATCTGTTAACATGTGACCTGCAGACATTCAGTTCGATCAGGCTCCTGTTCTTCACAGGTGGAAACTCAGACAGATTATCATGTTGATGACATCACACCGGTCTGGATGTCTTGGTTCTGGTTTTAGATCATGAAGACTTGCCTCAATTTATACATGATATAATACAAACCAAATATAGTTTGAGACATAAACATGACATTTAATTGGACATTAAATAAATAAAATATGAATTTGTCATTTGAACAATAAAACTATTAAAAGATTCACTGCAGAAGTCACTGAAAACTGCTCATGTATTTAAAGCTGCTTCTTAAGAGACTTCAGTGAGGTTTCATTTTCACAGCGCAGGGAAGCTCCACCACTCACACACCAGCATCACTGGACTGACCACATGAACTGCTGACATCTGACTGGTTAACTGGTGACATCTGACTGGTTAACTGCTGACATCTGACTGGTTAACTGCTGACATCTGACTGGTTAACTGGGATCAAAGTGTGGAAACACAGCATGTTAACCTGGATCAGCTAAACCACATTGGAAGAACAGGATCCTGGTCTGAGATCAGATGTGATCCCGTACTCACTGGTTGAGTCCGTGGCAGGCGACGTGCTTCTGGACATCTGTTGAAGACAGAAAGATATTTCGTCATGTGGCAGTGAGACTGTGAAACCGCGTGTGACCTTTGACTCACTGTATATTTCCTCAATGTGGATGTGATCAGCCTGAGAGTCGCTGATGGTGACCTGCTCTTCAAATTTACTCTCTCCGAGGATCAGACCTTCCTGCAACGTGACGAGACAGAAGGAAAAATCGGTCCTTTAAACTGCTAATATGTGACTATATGTTTAAAATGAACATTATAGCTTGTGTTTGACTCTGGGCTGATTTATTCAACATTTGAATAACTAACTTTATTAGTAGAGCAGCGGCTTTAACAAGACAATTCAAGATGTTTTATATAAGACAGAAAAACATGAAAACAAAATACAACAGAAAATAATAATCACACAAACTGGATTAACGAGATAAAACTGAATGAAGCTGAAACGATTAATTGATTAACTGATCCACAGAAAAATGATCAGCAACTAATTAACTACTCTGACAATAGATTAATTGTTTCAGTCAATTCTGTCAAATATTCTCAGACTCCAGCTTCTCAAATGAGACAATTTGCTCTTTTCTTTGATTGTAAACTGAATATTTTTTGGGTTCTTGAACTTTTGGTTGAAGGAAACATTTGTTGATGTTTTACAGAATAAGAAAATAAAAGAATCAGCAGATTGATCAATAATAATAATGATCATGAGCTGCAGATCTAAAACGGAATAAAACATATTTCTGGATTTCGACTCTGTTGAATACATTTGAAATCCAGCTGTTTGTTTGACGATGGAACAAATTCACATGTGAACCTCCTGAAAACCAGCAGATCCACTAAAACCAGTTAGAACCGGACTCAGGAAAGAATCTGTTGTTGGTTTAAACATTTGCCGAATTCACCAGCAGATCTGTCTGACTGTTAAAATGCATTCATTCACATTTCACTATCTGTCTTCAGCTGATCAGAATGTCTGTCTTTTAAATCTGAATTTTTTTGAATGGAGTCTGGTGTGTCGGGACTGTTGACCCTTAGTTTGGTTAAAAAAGTTGCACAAATATCATGTTTGGAGTTTTAGCTTCAATTAAAGACAAAGTTGGACTGAAACCTGGATGGTTAAAGTGTTAACGAAGAACTAATGAGCCTAAACTTTGTTAAAAACATCAAACTGTTTCCGCTCTGTTTCACACTTTTTCTCCTCAACATGAAGCTCGCTCGCGAACCAGAGTCCATTTGAAAACAGGCCGGTTTTAGTGAGTGTGTTTCTCACCACATCTGAGTCGCTGTTCACGTGCTGGAACATGAGAGAAGCCAGAACGATCCCGGACACGCGAACCGTCGGTTCCGCCATCTTGTTTGTTGACGTGACGTCACGCGCAGCAGCGTCACTGCGGCGCAGCGAAGCCGCAGTTAAAAAGCTGCGTTTTTCAGCCGCAGTTCGTCACTAAGAGGCGACTTTGAACGAGCCGCGGAGTCGCTTTAACGTCGGAATCAAGATCCAGTTTGTCTGTTTCTGCAGGACTTTTAACGGGACCGGAAGCGACTCGTCGACTCTCTGGTATCTATAGAAACGGACTCTTGACGTCTGTTGTTGTTTGTGTCTCTGATGTTTGTTGTTTAGTTAAAAAGTGTAACGGAGCTGTTTGTCCGTTAACATCGAGCCCGAAGTAACGGAGTACTTTTACTCAAGTACTGGAGCCAAGTACACAGCTGTGCTACCTGTACTTTGCCCGGGTAGTTAGTTTTAATACTAGTTTGTATTTTTACTCTTTGTTTCACAAAATAGTTGAAAATGAGCTCCAACAGGAAAAATGCTGCTTTTGCATGAATGAGGAGGAAAAATCACCTGATGACAGAAGATGAACAGAAGAACAGACACAGACACAGTTTGATGCTCTGAGTAAAAGTACAAGTTTACTATTTTTACTGTGTGGTATTAGTACTTTGACTGTAGTAAAGGATGTGAACATGTGACAATCAGAGAAGAAATACTCAGATGCTTTACTTAAGTAAAAATACACAGTGTAAAGTTCTACATTCAAAAAGTAAAAGTACAGAAGTATTATCAGCAAAATGTAGTAAAAATACAATAAAATAAATAAATAAAAAAGTAAAAGTACTCATGTTATATCATATTTTATTACTGAATTATTATTAGTAAGTAGTAAGAAGTAATTGACAGATAAAAATATTCATTAGTTTAATTGGAGAAGCTCAAAACTAAAGTTTCATATTCCTGATTGAAAAATGACTCAAATCATGAAACAGTTATCAAATTAGTATTTTTTTCTGTCCATCTTTTCAGCAGTGTGAAACACAAAGTCCAGCTGAGGCTGTGAACGTCCTCAGTTCTGCAGGTATTTGATTATTAATCATGAAGCATTGGACACATTAACATGTTGACCTGATGATGGCGCTAGATTAGAGGTTAGAGGATCAGCAAAGTTACTACAGTTCATCCTGAGGGGAGCACGACCATCTGGAGCAATAGATGCTGAGTCTGATGTCTCTCTCTCTCTCTCTCTCTCTCTCTGTCTCTCTCTCTCTCTCTCTGTCTGTTTCTCTCTCTGTCTCTCTCTCTCTCTCTGTCTCTCTCTCTCTCTGTCTCTCTCTCTGTCTCTCTCTCTCTCTCTCTCTCTCTCTCTGTCTGTTTCTCTCTCTCTGTCTCTCTCTCTCTCTCTCTCTCTCTCTCTCTCTCTGTCTCTCTCTGTCTGTTTCTCTCTCTGTCTCTCTCTCTCTCTCTGTCTGTCTCTCTGTCTCTCTCTGTCTCTCCCTGTCTCTCTCTCTCTCTCTCTCTCTCTGTCTCTCTCTGTCTCTCCTCTGTCTCTCTCTCTCTCTGTCTGTCTCTCTCTGTCTGTTTCTCTCTCTCTCTCTGTCTCTCTCTCTGTCTCTCTCTCTGTCTCTCTCTCTCTCTCTCTCTCTCTGCAGGTGATGTCATGACCTCGGAGCTGCAGAGTCGTGACCTCAGCTGTCAGTGATGGACGACCTGTGGTCTGTGGCTCTGGGCCTGTTCCAGGTCTGGATGTTTGTGGTGCTCTTCCTCATTATGCTGCCTGCCATGTTTGGACTGTCTCTGGGGGTCACCGGAGTCTACATCCAGATCCTCGTCAGGATCCTGGAGGTCAGTTCTTCGTCTGTCCTGAGCACGACTCTCCCCTGCTTGCTTCATTCGTTTGTACAGTTGTGAAATGTGCGGCGGCGGCCGGCGTCGTGTCAGAGGTCATCTGAAAATAACTGTCTTTGCAGTGGGCCACCGTCCGGATCCAGAGAGGCCGGCAGGAGCAGCCCGGCGTCCCCGTGCCTCTGCCCAACGGTGAGTCCACTCAGACCCTGTGAGCAGGAAACAGGAAGCAGCCACCTTTAACTAGAAACAATATGCAGAACAGCTCTGAGCAACAGACATCTAAATACATATTTATAGAATAAATATATAAATTAAATAAATAATATTAGATGTGTCCATGTTAACTAGTTTCAATTTTTACAAAATCGTCTGTTGTTTTGTGTGTAAAATCAAATTTTGTAAAGTAACTGCAGCTGTTGAGAAAATGTGTGTGAGTAAAAAATACTGTCAGGAGTCTAAAGTAGCATCAAATCAAGTATTTGCATGTAGTTTTTCCACAACCTCACACAACACAAAACACTTTCACAGATAGTTTCTGTTGTTTCCACTCAGATTTTTTTTGTACAAATTGAAAATGCACATAAAACATTTGGATGGAAACGTCTCCTTCTGGAGATGCTGCTTCTGTCATCAGCGTCCACGGCTGTTTTCCTCTTGACCAAGTTTGATAATGTGCTTTGGTGCGTTTGTGCATGTGGCCGATTAGCTCGCGAGTATTTTAACTAAACTCCATTTACGCAAATGCTTCCTGCCCCCTGCTGGCCTGAACGTGAGATGCAGCAGTCGCTCAAGTGAACGGCTGAGGATCAAAATCGATGAGCAGAACCAGAGAGATCATCTTTTATTCCATTCTTCTTTATCTAATTGTTGCAGCTGTTTACACACACTTCACCTCTGTTCTGATCTGCAGCTGCTGCCTTTGATGGCTTTTAGATTCAGATTAAAACTAAAGACATAAATGTATGAACCAGATTCAGGATATCTGAGACGCTTCGAGTCAGTCGTGACGACGTGTTGCGTTTGAGAGCAGCAGCAGCTGTAGTTCCTCTCAGGACATTGTGTCCTGCTGCATGAAGGATTTGTTTCAGCAGCAGACAGAGATCATGTGACACTCTGTGTGTGTGTGTGTGTGTGTGTGTGTGTGTGCATGGGGGCTCGCCATTGGTCAGTTCCAGCGTCTGGTGTCGGGGCGCAGCTTGAAAAACACATGGCTCGTCTCAGGATGATGATGCAACAGTAGATTGCATAACTTTAGTCAAATAGCAGATGCTTGCCCACAGAGTCACTGTGAAACACTGAAACACACGGAAACACACTGAAACACACAGAAACACTGAAACACACTGAAACACACAGAAACACTGAAACACACGGAAACACACTGAAACACACAGAAACACTGAAACACACAGAAACACTGAAACACACTGAAACACTGAAACACACTGAAACACTGAAACACTGAAACACACTGAAACACACAGAAACACTGAAACACACGGAAACACACTGAAACACACAGAAACACTGAAACACACTGAAACACACTGAAACACACGGAAACACACAGAAACACTGAAACACACAGAAACACACAGAAACACTGAAACACACAGAAACACACAGAAACACACAGAAACACACACTGAAACACACTGAGAAACACACTGAAACACTGAAACACAAACACACAGAAAACACACTGAAACACACAGACACACAGAAACACACAGAAACACTGAAACACACAGAAACACTGAAACACACAGAAACACACAGAAACACTGAAACACACTGAAACACACAGAAACACTGAAACACACAGAAACACTGAAACACACAGAAACACTGAAACACACAGAAACACACTGAAACACACAGAAACACTGAAACACACAGAAACACTGAAACACACTGAAACACTGAAACACACAGAAACACACTGAAACACACTGAAACACTGAAACACACAGAAACACTGAAACACACTGAAACACACAGAAACACTGAAACACAAAGAAACACTGAAACACACTGAAACACACAGAAACACTGAAACACACAGAAACACTGACAGACACAGAAACACTGAAACACACTGTGAGTCTGATCCTCTACGTGTTAAAAAGCAGCTGCTGCTGGTGCGTCACTCATCACAGACTCCTGCAGTATTTTTTCACTACACTAAAGTAGAAATACCCAGAAGTTAAGTCATACACGCACGTTCCTGAACATAAAGTATTCTTACATAAACATAGTTATATGAAGTATCTGTGGGTGCAGACAGGTTTCCTCCTGAGGATGAACACGCAGCTCATATATGGATGTTTCAGTGTTCGGAGATGAAGTTAGTGGCTTGAAACCAGTGAAAACACAGTTTACAGATGAACAGTTTGTGATTCCTGTTGTTTTCCTGCAGCTGGAACCACAGAGCCGCGATGTTCAAGGAAACCAAGCTGTCCATTAAGGGGTTAAACATTCGTGAGAGGTCAGCGTCCTCGTGATCCTCTGCTTTAACATAACGCTCAGTGTTCCTCCGCTGCAGCCGGGAGTAATCTCATTTCAAGCTTTAGAACGAGTCCCATCATTGAAACGAAACACACACACGTGGAAAACTGAACAAGCTTCTAATGATTCATAGAAACGTCCAGCAGATTATTCTTATTATGAGTCAGAACAAAATGCTCATAATCAAAGAGAAGCTTTTTTTATTGTCGTCAAGCACCAGAAGACTCTTTGTACATTCTTTGTAAGTGAAAACCTCTTTGGCACTAAAGCTGATTCTGAGTCAGATTACAGGACAAACATTTTCATTTCTTGTGTCTAAAATAGTCAGAGGTGTTTTCTTTGTGTGAGTTAATGAGTCACATGTTTGATGTTACACAAACTGTTTGTGTCGTCGCTCTTGTTTCTCATAAAAACTCAGTTAAAGTAAAGACTGAAGCCAAATGATTAACAGAGTAATGAAGAATAAAATCTCTGCTGTTCGCTGCTCAGCAGGTGGCGAACAGCTGAGACTGAACCAGACAGGAAACGTGCTGCAAAACCAAAACTAGGAGCTAAACTAGGCTGAGAAGCTCCACAGAGCTGCAGAGGTGGCGACAGTTTTCCGTGGGTTCATCACTTCAGTGTTCATGTGATCCATTGTTAATATAGGAACATTGATTATAGCTGCTTCAAGAATTGTGGCCTGCAGATCTTTACAGTGTTTAAATAAACTCGTCAGCGCTCTCTGGTGGACAAACTCTATCATAGACCCTGTTTCTAAAGGACTTCTCTCTTTTTCTGATCAGCTGATCCATGTCTGTCCAACATGTCTGCAGTGAGTTCAGCTCAGCTGTTGGTTGAGTTGTAACCTTCAGGTTTTGTCTCAGGGATCATCGAGCGAGCGGGCGGCTCCATGGAGGAGGAGATGGGGCGGCTGCGGCGCTCTCGGTCCCTGGCGGAGGGGGAGTTCGCTCTGAGCGACGCCTTCTACTTCTGTAAGAAAGGTCTGGAGAGCATCGTGGACGACCAGGTGACCCAGCGCTTCTCCTCCGAGGAGCTGGCCTCCTGGAACCTGCTCACCAGGACCAACCAGAACTTCCGCTACATCAGCCTCCGCCTCACCGTCATCTGGGGCCTCGGCGTCTTCGTGCGCTACTGCGTCCTGTTCCCCCTCAGGTCAGTGTGAGGAGGAGCCGCCTGACCCTGAACCTCAGCGTCCGGTTCACATCTCACTGAGGACACCGTGTTTAAACCATGGTGTCCGGTTCATCCCAGTGAAAGCTGCTCTTTTCACACAGTTGATTATGTTTCCACAGGCTTCGTGTCTTTCACTTCCTGTTGTCTCCACACTCACTTGAATGGGATGAAATAACTGAATCAAATGGTTCTGCTACACTTTTCATTTCGTTTCAGTCATTTTGTTCACGGTGCTCAGAAACATTAGAATCCTGATGTTAAATGAAAGATCAAACAGTGAAAGTGGAGCTTTTGGGATCCTGCTGGGGTTTTAACATTTATTATATGACAAACAAAAGACGACCAACACTGCGAACATAAGACTGTAATAAACCAGAATGATGCTTTGACACGAGTCACAGAACAGACTTGTCCTCCCTCCTCTCTCCTGCAGGATCACTCTGGCCGTCATCGGCCTCACGTGGCTCGTGATCGGAACCGTTCTGGTTGGAGCTCTGCCTGAGAGCAGGTGCAGCAACATGTTCAAGAAATCATTGAAAGTTTGCCTTTGTTTTCCTGATGACGGTCAGACTGTGTCAGATGAAACCTTGTATGTTGACTGTGTGTTTGTCAGTGTGAAGAACTGGCTGAGCGAGCTGGTCCATCTGACCTGCTACAGGATCTGTGCCAGAGGCCTGTCGGCCACCATCCATTACCACAACAGGTCAGTGTGTGCTGCTGCTTTTCACACTCAGATCTCAGATGGCAGGAGCTGCTATCAGAGCCTCATCACGTGCGTTGTCTTGTTTCTGCAGAGAAAATAAGCCTCAGAAAGGAGGAATCTGTGTCGCAAATCACACCACGCCCATCGATGTGGTGATCCTGGCCAATGACGGCTGCTACGCCATGGTGAGTGTCTCTCACACCTGGCTCTCTTATTCCACGTGTGATGATGTGCTGATGTCACCGCTGTCGTCCGCAGGTGGGTCAGATCCACGGAGGTCTGATGGGGGTCATTCAGAGGTCGATGGTGAGGTCGTGTCCTCATGTTTGGTTCGAGAGGTCGGAGATGAAGGACCGACACGCTGTGACCAGCAGGTGAGACCGATGACAGGAAATGATGACGGTGCTGATTCCTCTGAATATAAGATGTCAACAGTAGTAGACTGTTAGCGTTAGCCGAGTAGCTGGTGTTAGCAGAAGCTGCTGTTGTCCACGAGGAGAATGTCTTCAAGTCTGGATCCTTTGTGAGCATCAGAGAGAAAACACAGCTCACACTTTAACTGGAGACACAAAGGTCAACAGGATCTAAAAATGAATGAGACTCAGACGAGGTTTCAGTGGAGGATCCAGAATCCACTTGGGCCTGAACTGAAACAAATCACCTAAAAATCAGAATGAAAGAGGACATTCAGCAGAAAACAACACTGCCTTTCTGCCACTGACGGCGGCCTGGAAGACTTTTTATCCTCCAACAGTTATGATGCCGACTGATGACGGTCTGTTCCTCTGTCTGCAGGCTGAGAGCTCACGTTGCAGCCAAGACCAAACTTCCCATCCTGATATTTCCCGAAGGTCAGAGTCTGCCGCTGCTGCTCGTGACGTGACGACGGTGATGGTGGTTTTATGGTTGGGTAACTTCTGCCCGTGTCTCTGTGTTGAACAGGAACCTGCATCAACAACACCTCCGTCATGATGTTTAAGAAGGGAAGCTTTGAAATTGGAGGAACAATTTACCCAGTTACAATCAAGGTAAAACCACTGGAAGAGGTTGAATTAAATTCCACAGCTACGTCTTTAAAACTGACCGACCAGACTGAGGCCACCTGAAAGAGACAGTTCAGTTCAGCGGAGTCTGTGTGAACAGGTGAGGAGTGAAGAAGTCTGTAACTTACCTTCAGTCTCTCTCTGTGTCTCAGTACGACCCTCGCTTCGGCGATGCTTTCTGGAACAGCAGTAAATACAACATGGTCAGTTACCTGCTGCGGATGATGACGAGCTGGGCCATCGTCGTCAACGTGTGGTACCTGCCTCCCATGACCATACAGGTACACCTCAGTCTGAAACTCCTCCTCGTCTCTCAACACGCTTACTTTGGTTTTACGCTTATTCACCATTGATATCATCAAACTTAACAACTGAAACAGACAGATTATTATCAGCTGACTGGAGACGTCATGAGAAAGAGCAGATTGTGGTTTAAGACTATTTGAAGTCAGACTTGTGACTAAAGAAGTGAAACTAAAGTTGAGCTCTTGTGGCCTGAGCTCTTCTGTGCAGAGGAAACATCGACTAACCTTTTTATATTCACTTATGTCACCGAGTGCTTCCTCATAACAAATCTGCCTGCAGACGCTCAGCTCTGTCTCACAAACAGTGTTAAATTATAAGTCAATGTCTTATATTTACTTCAGTACAAATATTAATAGTACTCAGACAGAAAACACAGAAACATTGGATTCCTAAAAGTTAGTTGTCTTAATCAAACCGAGCAGAGAGAACATGCTGAAGATGAAGAGCAGAGCTGCAGTTTTTAGACACCGTGCAGCTTCTGGGATGATTTTTTTGGGTGAAGTGATCTAAAGAGGAGTCAGTACCAACTTTCTGTCTGTTTCACAGTTTGTCGTCCAGCCTGAAAACTTTCAACCCTTTTTTCCTTCTGTGCTTCTGTAGTTTCTGCTCTCTGCCTGTAGGGGGCAGCAGAGACCTAAACCTGTGCCATACACAGTCGAGACTTTATATGATATGAAGACAATGTTGATATGAAACTAATGTAGACATGTTACACCCTCTGAATTTTTACTGCGTACGAATGTGTACTCTCTGTACTCTGTGTACTCTCTGTACTCTGTGTATTCTCTGTGTACTCTCTGTACTCTGTGTATTCTCTGTGTACTCTCTGTACTCTGTGTACTCTCTGTATTCTCTGTGTACTCTGTGTATTCTCTGTGTACTCTGTGTGTTCTCTGTGTACTGTGTGTTCTCTGTGTACTCTGTGTGTTACGAGCAGGACGATGAGGACGCAGCTCAGTTTGCCAACAGAGTGAAATCTGCCATCGCTCAGCAGGGAGGACTGCTGGACCTGGCATGGTGAGGAGCATCCACGAAATACTCTGATTACTTCATAACACTTCTCTTATCATCAGTGGTGTAAAGTAACCAAGTAGCCAAGCAAGTGAATAATCCAATAATATAACGGACATAATACAACACTGTTCTTCATGCTGAGTACTTCGACTTTTGATACTTACAGTACATTCTGTTGATAGTAGTCGGAGTATTTTCACAGTATTACATCTTTTACTAAACTTTTACTGCTCGTCCTCGTCACCTGTGTGTCCTTCAGGGACGGAGGGCTGAAGAGAGGCAAAGTGAAGGATTCGTATAAAGAGGAGCAGCAGAAGATGTACAGCAGCATCATTGTCGGACAGAACGGCTTCAACTCTCCAAAAGCTTCGAGTGAAAACACAGAGGAGCAGTGAAACTGGTCAAACTGCTCAAACTGGACGACGCCTCTGATCTTCATTTCCATCATCATTTTCCAGGCACTTGTGAACTGGATGAACCTCAGACACACTGTTGAACTCTTAAAGTCTTATTTTACAGTTTTTAAACAGATTTTTTACTGTTTTTTAGTCTCACACCAACGTTCAGCCTCAAAGCTCAGATCAGCTCTGTGTTTCTGATCTTCCTCGAGTCCTGCAAGTGTGTAGGAGCGTGTTTCCACCAGCAGGAGGCAGCGTATGACAACACACCAATCCTGTTGCTCTCCTCCTCTTCCTCCTGCTGAGGGTCACTGAAGACTGGAAACACTCGAGCCGTCATCAGGAGCCCGACTGTACGTCTGATCGCTTTGACCTCAGACTGTCGCAGCTTTAATGTTTGTGTCTGTTGCTGTTTCCCTGCTGACACAAACCAAATGTTAGTGGTTGTAAAAAATCATCTTCATTACGTTTAAATTCACTCTTTTATCTTTTCGTTGCTGCAGTAAATCATGACGGATGAATTTAGATGTGACAGAACAAACAGACATGAAGACGAACAGCTTGATCGGGACGTTTTCAGTGAAGTGATGAAGAGCAAACTTTATGTTGTGGCGAGTTTGTGTTAATCCAAGATGAATAAGTGAAGGCGAAGATAAAACCCATCTGTTGTAGGAAAATAAATAAGGAGAAGAAAAAGAGTCAAACCATGAAGAAACTGATCATTAAGATCAAAGTACTGAAGACAAACTGTGAGATTCACCTTTAAAACAATCATGTTTGAGCCGAATATTTTCATTCTCTGAATTTTAGCTCAAACTAATATCTGCACATTTCTTTACTCTCATGATCATGATTTTCATTTTCTTATTTATTGTCAGTTTCTGTTTTAACATTTAAATCAAATGCAGCAAAACTAACATCAGATTATATTTAATTCAGACCTCAAAATAAGTGAAAGGACGTTCCAGCCTGAAGAAACTGGAAAAATAATCATCGACACAAAATAATGTCAGAAACAGACAAAAGTCCAACGAGAATACAACAAGAATGATTGAAGAATATTTGAAATGTTCTCATGTGACAGAAAGTGAAACAGACTCGAGGTTTAAATTGTCAAAAAAACAAAAAGGTGAAAGAATCTAAAAAATAAAATAGTAACACAATTTTAAAAAGAAAATAGAGAAGGAAAGAATGAAAACAGTGAAAAATAAAATGCAAAGCTGAGGAGAAACAGAAATATATATATATTTATAAATACAAACACAAACATGTTTTTTACTCCCAATATTTTTCATATCTCCCAACATGACATTTGATCTGAAGCTGTTTCCAACCTGCGGCTCGAGGCCCCACCAGAGGTCCCCGGTCCGACACACGTCTCCTCCAAAATAAAGACGTAAATAATTCAAACAACACAAAGCAATCAACATAATAACACACACACACACACACACACACACACACAGTCCAGCTGAAAACCACAGACGAAGGTTAAACAGTCCAGAACAAGAACAAGAACATCTGAGCTCAACAAGAAAAGAAGAGTTGAATGAAAAGAAAAGAAAGAAAGAAATATTATAGAGATTTAAATGTAAATTTAATATTTCTGTAGAAATTGAAGGCAGAAGAAAAAAACTGAATATGATGATTTAAATGAAATTAACAGTTGTTTTAATTTTGAAGGATAATGACAGTAAAGTAAGGAAAATACAGAAATGTACAGATTCATTATAAACCTCATTTAAACAGCGTCACCTTCATTAATCGTGTGAAAGAGAAGCTGTTTGTTTTCTCACCTGGACACGAACATTTCTTTTCATCTGCATCAGGAGTCAAATCAAGATGCTACAAGTACAAGTACCACAAATAAGTAAATGTACTCGGTGACCGTCCCTGATGGTGACGCTCAGTTCGAGAGCGACAGTAACACGGAGTCATTTCTTTAATCGACAGTATTTTATCATCAGCTCATCTTCACATCGAAGTAAATGTTCTTCGATGCTTTTTATTCTTTGTTGTATTTCAGTGTCAAATGGAAACTGAGTCTCATCCAAACACGACCAGGAAGAAGTCGATATTTAAACTGATGGAGAATAAACATGACTTTTAAAAACAAACTATGAACAAGACAAACCAGGTTTGTGACTCAGAGTCTGAAGAGGCGACACAGAACTGAACACAGGAGAAATATTATCACATGTGTTTATGTAGAAATATACTGATGTTTTTTTCCCTTTAATTCTCAGATTGTTTCTCATGAAGAAGTCCACGTCTTCACCTTCAAACACGCTCAGTGTTCAGATAATCAGAATATTCTATATTTGATTCTGGATATATTTTTCTTTTTACGTGATTATTTTCTGCTGGTTTGATGAACTGTGTTTTTCTCTGTTGTCTTTTCTTTGATTATATTAAATCGTGTTTTATATGTTGGCTGTGTCGTTTTCTAGCAGCTCTAAAATCCTGAATCACGTTTCAGTGAGATCCTCGGCTGACGGTGGAGGCGGCAGCAGGGCAGCGTCTGTCCTCCACGATGGAAAATCAGACCTCGTCCTGCTCCTGCGTGATGGAGGCAGGAGAGGAAGAATCGCAGCGAAGGGCTGAGTCGAGGCGAGACATGTTTACTGTGACGGTGCTTTAATAAAGAAAGCAGCGAGTGTGAAATAGCATGGAGTTATTCTTCCACACACACCGAGCTCAGGTTGGCGGCCCGTCTGCGTCTCGGCCTCCGGCTCCCTCTGCGAGAACAATCCCGCGACTCAAATTGCTTGAACAGAAATGTTTGTTCTCCCCTAACAAGATTGTGAATTATTAATAGGATCTAAAGCCGATTCTCTAACCCGATTGTTGAGGTGGGATTCTTGGCGAGCGATGCTCCACCGCACCATTTACTGTGATGTATGTGTCTGCACATCTTTATATCCAATTTAATGCGATTCAGATAGATTTCAGAGGGACATCATAAAAGGCACGAGAGTGACCCCGACCGGAGACTCCGCACCACCGTCCCGTATGTCCCGATACGTTGATTCGATTTGCTCAATTTTACTTTTACCCTCGAGTGATCTATACAAATGCAATGCAGGTACACTAAGTAAATATGAATACATTTCCAAATTGAATCCCAGTGAATGGAGTCCACAGAGGACATCATCTTAAATCACGCTGTGCTGGGAAACCGAGCGCTCCGACCACTCACAGGCCAAATGACTGAGGCTCCTCCAAGACTTGCCATTAGTTGGAGTGTAATGCCTTTAAATACATTGTTCTGCCATCTATTCTGTGCTGCTGCTGTAATGTATGTGACGCTCAGAGAGAGAGAGAGAGAGAGAGAGAGAGAGAGGGAGAGAGAGAGAGAGAGAGGGAGAGAGAGAGAGGGGGATCGATACCGGCAGGACGAGGAACAAACCACAGCGTCCACACTGAGTGTCGACCTGCGGATCCTCAGCACGGCCGCACTGTAACTAAGTACTTCTACTCAAATACTTAATGAAGGTTCTCGTATTCGAGTATTTACAGTTTACTCACGCTCTGCTTCTACTCATCATTTTTATCTGACAGAGTAATTTATTACATTTCACATTAAGATTTTACAAACAAAATATCAGCTCAGTTTATATAATTTATACAATTTGAATTTCTCTATATTAAATAACTGGTTTCCTTTTCAATCTCTCACATCAAATCTTTTCATCATGTTTCAGAGTCTCTGAGTTTAATTTAAATAACTGTTCAAATCATCAATATATCACAAAAAATCTAAAATGATAGAAAAGTCCAGAAACTGAAAACAGATTTTTTTTCTCCTCCATATTGTCAGAAACTAAATCCTTATTTAAGTTGTTGGATTCAAAGTCAAATGTTTCTGACAACGCGATGGAAAATATCATATTTTATAAATTGGCAACTTCATTTCAAGTGTGAAATTAAACAAAGGTTGAAGGAATCTTTCACACAAACATGAATGTTATTTTAGTTTGTTTCAAAGATTCTGTCTTTTCTAATCTTGACACTTGAAACAAAATGTCTGGACTTTATGTTTGTGTGATTGTTCAGTGACTCCAGGCTTCACTGGCAGTCAGCACCTTTCAAAATAAAGGTACAACTAAATAAAGCAATGAAACAGAATAAAAACACAACAATAGTTCTATTAGTTGAGTTTCATTGAAAAGTTTTGGGTTCTGATGGAGAAGTTGTCGCAGGACACGTCTTCAGGCTTCACCGTGTTTGTGTGTGTGGTCACGCTGCCGTCACGGGTCAACGTACATACGAGCGGTCACAGTCCAACCAGGAGCAAATGAAAGCGACCACAGACCTGTCACACACCAACACGCATCAACACAACATGACGCTGCGTGTCCGAACCTCGGACGAGCCGCAGACGCCGGGACAGAGACCTGTTGGCTTCCTGTCCGACCAGAAGGGGGAAATATGAGACCGAGCGTTTCCAGCTCACATTTACATAAACTAATGAAAACAGCTATAATTGGTCACCATTGATTTTTTTTCTGCTTTGATTGAGCAACAATTGAGTCTGAAGTTCTTCAAATGGAGAACTGATTGATTTGTGGTTGAATTCCAGTTTATTTAGTTTGGAAAATAATTATGTACTCGTGCAGCGATTGGACGAGCTGGGGGGACGGACCCCCCCAGTTTGTGATGAGAGGAATCATTTCTGTCCCAAACAGCGGTGGGACTTTCACTGAGTGAGAAGGTGCAGCTGCATGAAAAATGTCCTCCGCTCGGGTACATGAAGGTGTGAAATTGCAGACTCCTCTTTGCCCTCGGCCTCGTGCCTCTGAAGGTATTTCTTCTTTTATTGACAGAGCGGCTGAATCTGGGCCCGACGGCGGCGGCCGCTCCACCACATCCTCCTCCAGCCCTGATTGCTTTTGTTTCCAGGTCACCTCCTATCTATCGCTGCAACTTTTCCAATTTCTCGGGGCTCGTCGTGTGAAGACGGGAGGCTCAGCGGGAAACGAACATAAACCTCGACACAAAGGAAACGCGCTGAAATCTTCACTTTCACGCTCAGCGGGCGACGCAGAGTCTGTCGACGCCCCTGATGCAACTTCATCAAATGAATAATCAAATAAATGTCTTGGTTCATTAATATGAAATTATCTTAGCATGAAGATTAATTGCATTAAACTTATGAGAGTGTGGATCTGAGGCGGCGAAATGATGGATGATGAGGGAGGCGTGATGAATGGAGAAAGCAGCGGAACTAAATTGAAAGTGTACTCATCCGTTCTCCCTCACAACTAATGATAAATTGAGCGTGTCACGTCGAACAATACATGTTGAGGTTTAAACATGGCCGCCCGCGCGCCGAGCGGCCGCGGCCTTCTGATGACAGTCGACACTCCTGGGTTCAAATTCTGCTTCGGTTAAAGCACAAAAATAAAAGCGTCACGTGATATTTCTGATATTTCAGAATAATGTAAATGATAATTGTTGATCATTATTTTGTTCATCACTTTGATCTGATCTCCTGTAATAAAACATCAGGATTCATTTGATGATGACATTTTCCATTAATGATCTGAAGCTTCAAACTAACTGTAGATAAATGAGAAGTAGGAGAAATGGAAATACTCAAGCAAATACAAGTACCTCCAAATTGTACTTAAGTGCAGTAGTTGAGTAAATGTACTTAGTTACTGTCCATTTTATTACCATTTTTTTTACACAAAACATATGATGATCTTATAAAATCAGCTGTAAATGAAACTAACCAATGTTAAAGTCCTTCAGCAGTAAAATGCTGCGTCATCAGTAAAAGCCTGATAATGAAGAACGACTGAGCGACGAGGACTCAGCGAACACGTTGACACGAGGACAGACGGCAGACTCTTAACCATCGGGTTGTAATTTGCCTTGAATGTTTCTTGGATTCACACTGAACAGTTCAGACATCAGAGTTTTGATCCGTCTCATGAAGCGACTCAGAGGAAACAAGTGTTTTTCTGTGAAAAGTTCCTTTTGGTCTTTGTTGATTCTGTTTTCAACGTGACTTCATCGTCTCCGTCGGATCCTCTGATGATAGATAACTTTAATTATTTCTCTAAATATCTGGTGGGAGCGGCGATGACGATTGATCGCCGGAATATTTTCTACTTTGTTTAAAAAGCAAAACAAGCGACAGGCGGCCAAAGTTACAGATGATCAAACTGGTATTAAAGGCGGCGTCTGGCCCGGCTCCAGCTGACGGCCTCCGTTCTAAATGATATTGCCATCTGTGAGATTACAGCCGTCGGGGAATGAAGAAGCGGATCTCTATCAATCTGCACTCGGGCCGATCGCTTTACTAAACCTCGGTATGAAACCAAACGCGCGTCGCTGCCGACACCTTCTGCAAAGTTTCTGTAAATGAACTTGAACGCTTCACTGGTGGAACAGGACGATTCTGGATTTCGTGCTGCTGTTTGGTCATTTTAACTCCTGCGTTTGGTTTTTTAGAAGCAGCAACACGAACAGTCGGTTGATGAAAAGTTGAATCTCATTGATTTTAGCTTTAATCATTTGCAGTGAACTGGCTCCAGTTCAGGGGAGCAGAAGGACGAGCACTGAGCATGCTCAGTAGAGACTTCCTGTTGGCTCCTCGCACACATGACTGAGATACAATAATTGATTCATACAAGACTGAACAAATGTTATTGGATCATAAACAGTTCAACGTGTGGAAAAAAGCTTTCCAACACTAAAATCTCGTCACAGTTCAGTTTCAGGTTGTTGCTTTAGTTTCAATGTTTTCAGGTAAACTGACGTTAACATTTTATTTATGAACAAACATAAATATACAGAATAAAGTTTAGGCCCTAATGTCATCAAACAGGAGCAAAGGATAAAATATATATTAAAAAAATATTCAATATGTCAAAATATTGACATCAGTACGAAGCTGTTTTCTGTGAACCAATCCCGGCCCTGGACAGACGAGGACACGCCCACCTCATTATCATAAAGAGAGAATAAGAAATGTTGCTTCCAAAAAAGAGAAAACAATTAAACATGTTGACTGAAACAGAAACTGAGGAAGTGAAAAGTAACATGAGCGTCTGAAGGAAAGAAGAATAAAGGACATTTTAAAATTAAAAAAAAAAATTTACAGATGTATTTGTTGTTAAAGTCAAATATAAATCTTTCATATTTCTTTTCACACTGAATGTTTTAACTGTATGATTTAATGGTGGGTTCAGTTTATTTTGGACTGTGTTCGGTCACTTCTGATTTAAAAGCTCACGTGGAAATCGACAGATGAACGTGCTCGTTCAGTTTTCTCTAAAAACTGTGCGACATCTTATCACAGAAACAACTTTCAAAGAAAATTACACAGTTTGATTTTATTCCAAGTTCATATTTGGCAAGTCCATGTTGGATGTCATCCATCACGGCCTGCACTTCCTGATCGGCGTCTCGGGGGGACGAGGTTCATCTCTCCTCTTCCACCAACCAGAGCGAACCCGCGTCTCCAATTTCATTCTGAGCAGCAGAAAATAAAGAAATAAATAAAGAATCAGTCCAGCGGAGCCGCACGCTCCGCAACTTCCCTGCGAAATGAATACTTTTTAATTTGTGTGCCTGCGATGGCCCCGGGCCCCAGGACAATGTTGATGGATGATGTTTTAATGCTGCTGAATGTTATTTTTACTGAACAGGGAAAACTATAAATTTTTACTTCATTGGCAATGATTGTGCCCTATGCATAAAAGCGCGGCGGCTGCGCGTTGCCCATGAATAATCGCCTCTCGCAGCAGATGTTACTTTGCAGAAACCAATTCCTCGGATAAGATTTGCAGAAGATTAATTGTCTACAGCTGTTTCATGGCCCGCTGCAATCTTAATACATTTATGATAAGTTTAAACGCTCACTGGAGGCAGCGGAGCCTCCCGAGCGAAGCCGGCGAGAGAAAGAGACGCTTTATTCTTACATCTGGATTCATATCCTCCGTCAGATTCATCATTAGCCTTTATGCAAGACGACTAAGAGGCCGGCCGTCATTAGACCACGAGATGCAACAGTGTCTCCCTCCTCTTTCTTCATTTCTCCCGTTTTTGAGTGACTGAATTATTCAGATTTGTGCAAATGAGTTGTTTTCATTTTTCCCCCCTGGAAGTGGAAATTGAAAGTGACCCAGCGTGACCCTCATCTATTACTCAGGCTAAATTGCAGTGAATGTGCAGTGTGGATCATTGTGAGCGCGCCGGCTTTGTTAACCGCCGAGCTGTGACCCCGCACATTCGCAGCATCTGTACCAGTTTGGAAGAATCGCCGTGTTACGACCCGCACTCCGCGCTTTTATAAAGCCCCATTTAAATATTCTCGACAGAACAAAAGCAATCATGTCGGGAGCGCGGCGGCGGGTCAGAGGCCGGCGGCGGCGGGCCGACGGTCCGAGGTGACTTTCTGAAGACCCATTTCATGTTGGAAAGTTCCCGACGGCGACGGAGGGACGTGAACGGACCGAGGTTTTCATTTGACCCTCGCCGGCTCCTCCTCCTCTCTCATTGTGTGCTTTTCATCCCAGCTCACATCATCTAACAGCTACAGCCGCCGACGGTCGTCCATTATTTATCGTGTGAATCGAGTGTGTGATTGAAGGAATCAGAGGAAACCTCACTGTCTGATCCTGAACGTTCACAGTGTCGCACTGAAGATTAGGTTTGATGGTTTAATTTAAACCCTCCGCTCACTTTAACATTTATTAGCATTAGCATTTATTTACAAGGTTCATAACACACTATAATGTGGTTATAAGAAGATATAGAGACATTCAGTGTTTGTTACTGTTCAGTATTCGTCACCAACTCGAACTCCTCCATGAAGACACGTTTACTGTTACAGCTGATGACTCGACTGGACAGATGAACATCGTCCGTCCTACAGATCGTCCCTCATCCAGTGTTTCGATGATGATGACGATGATGATGATGACGATGATGATGGTGATGGTGATGATGGTGAAGGAGACGCTGTCGAAGACATCGGACCAGAATCCCCCGCAGGTGTTCGGTTGTGTCAGGTTCAGGCGACTGAAGGCAGAAACATGATTCAGTTTCCTCCTCATCGAATCATCCAGTGACCCTGTGTCCTCTGGATGAGGACGCTGTCCTCCTGGAGGAGACCCTCGTCCCATCAGGACACACATGCTCTGTTCTTCTTCCGGATCTCGCTGATGCTCGAGCACCACGTCATCCGACGAGTGACGTCTCTCCCATTGATCTGAATGCAGAGGTCACGTCAGTCCCATTGAAACAGGAGCCAGTTGAACCTTTGTGACTGAAGCTGCTGATCCAGAATCAGAATCAACTGGACCTGATCAGTGTTTCATACAAACTGCAGAGCACGATGTGTCTGTGTGTTCACACACACACAGAAACACGGGGACGTTATTAATGAGGCAGGTCACTAGTTTCCATTAGAAATACATCGTATAAACCTAATTGATTCAGCTGCTCACAGTGAGAAGTGGACGTTTGAAAGAGATTGTATCATCAATATCCTGATCACACACACACACACACACACACACACACACACACGGGCTGTGTATAGGCTGACAGGAAGTGGCCATAAATAATCCAGACGAACCACCATCAGCTCGGCCTTTACCTCGTTCCTGCGACACCTCAGACATTGAACATGACATAATACGCTGTAATAAAACAAAACCTTCACTTCATAAATTTGCATGATTTATATGGAGGGTATGGAATGAATTCAGCATCATAAATATGCAAAAACATGAAAGCATTACAGCTGCATCATTTTAATTTATTCTCATGTGATGCTGGGACTTAATTACTAATTGGTTTCTAGTTTCTCTCTCAGTTCTCCGCTCATTAAGAAATTTGTGTTAATGAACTGAACGTCTACCTTTTTGTTCTGTTTTTAATTCGCCGCGTTCACAAACAGGCCGAACGGCTCGTGCTGCGGGACGCACGCTGCGTTTAAACAGGGAGGTTAAAGGCTCGGGTGTAAATCCTCGGCCGTGATATGAGGATATAAGAGCGACGCTCGCTCCTCTCACATCATCATTCCAGCCGCCTCCTCCTCCTCCTCACACACCTTCCCGGCTTTGTACAAACAGATACCTGTCACGTATGAAGAATAGGATGGCTCCGTAACAAATGCCTCATTCTCTGTGGATTATTTACTTTTAATGGGCGGGTGGGATGAGAAAAGCACTTAATATGTGCTCACACGAGGTTTGATGTATGGGGTCATCGTAACGCCGGTGGCACCGCCCCGGTGGCTCGTTTCAAATAAATCTCCGGGAGGCTGCCGGCTCGGCTCCGGGTTTACTACAGTACGAGCCGCAGCGCGTCGGACGCTCGACGTCCCAGAGGAGCTGAGCTCTTTATCATTCAGAGGCCCGGAGAGACGTGGCTTTGGTTCCGGAGGAGGCGGAGACGCGCGAGGAAGCTTCCTGCGAATCAACCTGGAAAATAACTGGATGGATTTAAGGTTAATTTGAAGGTCGAGCTGCTTTTGTTGCCTCATGAAAAGAGAAAATGTTCTCAGATGAAATCAATAAAAAAACAGACGCGTCACCGAAGACTGAGCGGCTCAATGCAAACACTTGAACCATGTGATTTCAAAATCATTTCAAGCTGATGGGTGATTTTCAGCAGCACAGAGTCACATGTTGGTGAAATTAAAATGAGATTAAAATGTGTTTACTGATTTGAAAAAAATATTCACGACGACAAGCAAACGCAGCATGAAAGTAATTTTATAGTTTCATAAAGAAATGTATAAAACTGTGGCATCAAAGCTGCAGCATCCGATCAATAACAGATTCATCAATGAAGAAAGGTGTCGTCAAATCCCGCAGGTTCTTCAGTCCGACCCGATGCCTGAGAGTCAGAACCCGGGGCGTCAGCGACAGACGAGCGTTTCAACGTGTCGACGTCGTCTCGTCTCTTCTCTGGGCGTTTGGCGGCCGGACAGTCGGAGGAAGCTGCTGTTAGTGAGACGTCAGACTGGAAGAGACGGCGGAGACGGAGGCAGGATTTGGGGAAGTGAGGAGGACGCGTCCCCCTTCATCCTCAGTGTAAATTAAAACGCCTGCCGCTGTGACAGCTCTGCTCGATGAAATATGTGGCCTCTTTTGGTGCAGCACCTCCCTGACAAGACGTATATGGAGGAGGCCACGAGGATTTAAATGGTGCCATTTATTTGCCATTTGGTGTTATTAATATTCATGATCAATCATCAGCAATGAGGCACCAAAGAGCCACTGGTTCTATGTTTTATGATGGTTATTAATGACGACCTGAGCGCTCACTTCTCCCACTCATACGGCTCTGAACTCTTAATGATCAAAAGTATTAATTCCCTCAGTATTCCATTATTAATATCCTGGATGGAGATAAAAAGTAATATTAATGTAAGGCCAACATAAAGACAGGGTCATTATTTAAGTCCTGTCAGCGTTTGTCTGATTTAAATACCACAGTGATAAGGCTTTATTTTAATTTAAATAAAGACATTAATTTCTTTAATGCTGAGTAATCAAAGCAATATTTTCCAGTTTAACTGAAAAGCTTGTTAGATCCATCATAAATCTTCTGAGGAATTAGCGGCTCGATTACAGCCGTTTCATCCGTCTTCAGTCAGAGCAGGAACCTGGAGGGGAACACCTGCGAGAGCGGGACCAGACGGTTCCTCGCGGTTCCTCACGGTTCCTCACGGTTCCTCGCGGTTCCTCACGGTTCCTCACGGTTCCTCGCGGTTCCCTCAGTGTCTCTGAAACACACAGTGTGACGAAGGTCACATTTGAATTTTTGGATTTTTATGGACTCACACACAGCAGCCTGCGACCTCCTGTTGATGTTTATACATTTTAAAATTGTTCCTTTGATCCTTTCTAATTAGTTTTCTGTGAATCTTGACATATTTTTAGTCTCATCTTCAGGATGTTTTTTCAGTGACTGATGTTCACACATGTCATTTGACTCCTTTTCTGATTAGTTTCAAAAAATCGAATAAAAATTCAAGGTCTGACTGAAGCAGGAATCATTTTTCCTCCACACCTGTGTGACGGGTGTGTGACGGGTGTGTGTGCAGGTGTGTGACGGGCGTGTGTCGGGCGTGTGTCGAGCGTGTGACGGGCGTGTGTCGGGCGTGTGTCGAGCGTGTGTCGAGCGTGTGTCGAGCGTGTGTCGGGCGTGTGACGGGCGTGTGTCGGGCGTGTGACGGGCGTGTGTCGGGCGTGTGACGGGCGTGTGTCGGGCGTGTGTCGGGCGTGTGACGGGCGTGTGTGCAGGTGTGTGACGGGTGTGTGACGGGTGTGTGTCGGGTGTGTGTCGGGTGTGTGTCGCGTGTGTGACGGGCGTGTGACGGGCGTGTGTCGGGCGTGTGTCGAGCGTGTGACGGGCGTGTGACGGGCGTGTCGGTGTGTCGGGCGTGTGTCGAGCGTGTGACGGGCGTGTGACGGGCGTGTGTCGGGCGTGTGTCGGGCGTGTGTCGGCGTGTGTCGGGCGTGTGACGGGCGTGTGTCGGGCGTGTGACGGGCGTGTGTCGGGCGTGTGTCGGGCGTGTGACGGGCGTGTGTGCAGGTGTGTGTGCAGGTGTGTGACGGGTGTGTGACGGGTGTGTGTCGGGTGTGTGTCGGGTGTGTGTCGCGTGTGTGACGGGTGTGTGACGGGTGTGTGTCGGGTGTGTGTCGGGTGTGTGTCGCGTGTGTGACGGGTGTGTGACGGGTGTGTGACGGGTGTGTGTCGGGTGTGTGTCGGGTGTGTGTCGCGTGTGTGACGGGTGTGTGACGGGTGTGTGTCGGGTGTGTGTCGCGTGTGTGTCGGGTGTGTGACAGGTGTGTGTCAGGTGTGTGTCGGGTCTGAAGCTGGTGAGTCTGTACCTGCTCTTCCTGCTGTGCGGCTGCAGTGAACGGTTTGATCACGGAGGAGACGGAGGAGACGGAGGATGAATCATTAGACGATGCCAACGCGCGACCAGCTGCCTCCTGATCAGCCTTTTAATAACCTGTAATATTGTGGCGGGAGGTTTGTGCCGGGCTGCGGCTGATTGATGGCTTCTCCGATGAGACGCTCGGAGCTCGGGGACGACGGAGCAAACAACTAAACATACAAATTATTAAAAAAGGAGGGGTCACCCTCTGGACCCCAGGAGGAAAGTGAATAACCTTTAGTTAAGATGATACCGTTTTCCAAGTGCAATTTATAGTCTATTGACTGGAGAAACTGTCTTTTCAGATCTGCGGAAATTGTCTTACATTGCAGATGAGATCTGCCGCTTGACACCGGATCTGAAGGCCAGGGCGACAGCAAATATCACATTAGCTGCCCGGGAGGCGCACAGATGATATCACACTGTTTCAGCTCTGGACAAACACAAGCACATATCATCCCATCTCCCCCAAACACAAGCTCCTCCACCGACACACACACACACACACACACACACACACACACACACACACACACACACACACACACGAGGCAGCAACAAGCTCATCCTCATGTAGAGAGTTGAGCTGGAGATGAGGAGGCTGAGTTCACGTCCATCACACACGTTCACCTTTTCATTAACAGTGACCACCTGACCTTAACAAAGTGTCACCTGACCCAAACACACCTTGACTGGAGTTTACCTGCAGCGACCACACGTTAACATCTTGTTTGCACAAGTTATTATATTGTGCACAAACATGTTATTATCTTAAGTGCATGTTGTAAAATTTTAAAAACAGTGAAACTGGATGAAGATCAAGATTTCACACACACACACACACACACACACACACACAGATCACTCATTGCTTCTCGTGCTGGGTGTTTTGACAGGAGGATCCTCCTTTGTCACTCAGGTCCATCAGGCCTCTGGCTGTCGGCCGCAGACTCACACACTCATATATTTGGATGAAACAGTCAGAGTCATTACAGCGAATGTTATTGACCTTTTAAGAAACAGCATTAATAGCTTTTCTCTCCGCTCTCCATCCGTCTCAGTGTGAAACACGAGCGGCTGCTGCTGATGAAGTCCCCCTCAGGGTTTGCCTGGAATTGGAATCAAATACTTTAGATCCCCTCTTCCTCGGAGCTAATGCCGCCGGCTTTGTGGCACAGAAAGGAGAAATTAAAGGAAAAGCACACAATGAGAATGAGGAGCAGGCGAGTGGGATTAACTCACAGGACAGTCATTTTCCAGAGACCGGCCAAGCTCGACGAAGACTGAGAGCCGACCGGCCGACGAGGAGGAGGAGGAGGAGGAGGAGGAGGAGGAGGAGCAGGAGGAGGAAGAGGAGGAGGAGGAGGAGGAGCAGGAGGAGGAGGAGGAGGAGGAGGAGGAGGAGGAGCAGCAGGAGGAGGAGGAGCAGGAGCAGGAGGAGCAGGAGGAGGAGGAGGAGCAGGAGGAGCAGGAGGAGGAAGAGGAGGAGCAGGAGGAGGAGCAGGAGGAGGAGGAGGAGGAGCAGGAGCAGCAGGAGGAGGAGCAGGAGGAGGAGGAGGAGGAGCAGGAGCAGCAGGAGGAGGAGGAGGAGCAGGAGGAGCAGGAGGAGGAAGAGGAGGAGCAGGAGGAGGAGGAGGAGGAGCAGGAGGAGGAGGAGGAGGAGCAGGAGGAGGAGGAGGAGGAGCAGGAGCAGCAGGAGGAGCAGGAGGAGGAGGAGGAGGAGCAGGAGCAGCAGGAGGAGGAGGAGGAGGAGGAGGAGCAGGAGGAGCAGGAGCAGGAGGAGGAGGAGGAGGAAGAGGAGGAGGAGGACGCTGCACAAACATCACTACCTGTTACATATTTATATTGAAGCTGATCTGTTAAATAGGACAATGAATAAAGTCTCTAAATGAACAAGCAAATGTTTCGAAACTTTCCCCAAACGTCCAAAAAAGATGAATGTGATATTTGTTTCACTGTTAACAAATTCAGTTTGGACTTTTTCACTGTTTATATTTTGAATCTGAGGTTGATTTAAGACAAGAGTTTCGTTTAGTTTAATGAAAGGTTCACGTGTGATTCACAGCAGCAGGTGACAGAGAACTGCTTCAACAAGTGAAACCAGTTCCCTCATTGATCTGCATTCACACGGTGCAGCGGGAGCGTCTCAGGTGATTCTCTGTGTCGCTCCACAGGTGTGTCTGAGGTTAATATCCTGCCCTGTCTCAGCTCCTATTTATCATCTCAGGTGCGTTTAAGTGCCACGATATGCGATGGAGGACGACTCATGTGTATTGACAATAGCCATTTGTAAATCACAGCTCGGCGCGGGGTCGCGCCTTAATCTCTCCTCTCACTTTATAGAAGAGGAAGATAATGTGATAGAACTTTTCTAAACTCGTAACCTTTTATCGCAGACCCCCCCTCACCTGTCCGCATCGGTCTTATTGTTTCCGCGCTCGTACCCGCCGCTCGGCCGACGCCGCGGCCTCGTCCTGTTATTCACTGTCTGCAGCCATCAGCCTTTTCCAATCTCGCCATCAGGGAAGTCACAGCTCTTTGTACAAGTGCCTTCAGTAATTGAATTTGCTGCAGAAATAGCGGCCTGGAAAATTTCATTTTCGCTCCCGGTGGATGTGTGTGTGTGTGTGTGTGTGTGTGTGTGTGTGTGTGTGTGTGAGTGTGTGTGTGTGTGTGTGTGTGTGCACATCCCCTCCCTCCTGACGGATCTCTCCTCTCCTCCATTTCCCAGCCTCCATCTTTCCCACAGACACGTCTCACTCCATTTTGGACTCACGGGCCTCGTCTTCATCCCACCTGCTCCGTGCTCTCATCAACACGGACACTCTGTTCAGCTCCACGATGTTCTGTGTCTTTCTTACACTCACAAATCCCACAACAATGAAATGAAGCATTTCACTGAAGTTTTCAGGGAACTAAAGCAGTAAAATCCTGAAACTGACTGTGATATTTTCCTGGTTGTGTTCAGTGACTCTTGGTTCAGGAACGACGGTGGTCACATTAACATCCAACATCTGTCTGTTTTTACCGTCTGAACCAGGAGCTGGACTTCAGTCTCATCCACTCAGACACAGTCCAGCATCCAAACCTTCACATGAACAGATGAGGAACCAGGCTTCGAATGTTTTGGGGGACGTGTGTGTTCACGTCTTTGTGTCTGTGATGAATCAGCTCAGTTTGCAGCTCCTCTAGTCACCAGAAGCTGTGAAATCATCACATTAACGACCTTTATTTGCCTCCAGATGTTTTAATGTTCAGAAATATTGGCTTCATTGTTCGGCGATCGAGTCCGGAGGGATCATTTAACTGGACTCTGCATCACGATGATGCTGTTTACTGACCTCACAGGCCGTAAACGCTGGACACGCCCTCGCCGGCTCGTGGACGACTCGTCCTGCAGCTGCACTGCGTCTCAGCCGTCCCCTGGACCAACCCCCCCGATTTCTGGTGGTCTCCAAAACCCCGAGCGCCGCCGCCGGCTGTCAGCTCGGGGCTCCAGGACTCGTCACGGTGGCAATTTTCTCCTAAATACCTTCCACAAATAATGGTTTTCAGAATGAGCATTAACAGGGTTGATTACACGAAATGGCCCTTTTAATTTACAGCGGGCTTCTATTGATCACAGGAGTGCAGATTAAAGCGTTCAATGAAGCCAGTGATGAGGTATTAAGCAGCCGGAGCCCCCCGGGGGCCCGAGGGGCCGGGGGGGCCGGGGGCTCTGCCTGTGTACAGTTATTCCCCTGTAATGAAGTGCCTCTATGCAGCGGCATGGAGCCCCGGCAGGAAAAATAGATTGAAGATGATGAGCTCTTCAAAGTCATTTCTTGCTCTCTCATTCCACCTCATGCCCGGTGTCTCCTGTCCCACCGTCCCCGCTCCCCAAAATGCCTTGGATTTACTTAGCCGGCTGGACCGATGCAATTTTTATGACCTTATTGCTTTTTTACCATGGTAATAGTTTTGAATCAATTTATCAATCTGCAGCAGCCATCAGCCGTGTTGCCCTCAAAGATCAAGTCCAGGTCATTCCATCATTGCACTCCGGTGCACTGAGATGGAAAGACAGGGGGAAAAAAATATACCCCCTCTCTCTCCTCCTCCTCCTCTCCTCCTCCTCCTCCTCCTCCCATCGCTGCCACAGGCCATATGAGAATGCTCCTCAAACAGCTTAGCAAACATGCTCTCACCAGTTTAACCCCTCATCCAAAGCCCCATCCTTCAGGAGCCGAGAGCAGGGATTTCTTATTATCTGTCGCCTCATGATGGAGACTTGGAGAGGAGGCCGGAGAGGCCCCGCCACAATAAGAGCCTCTCCAGTTTCAGAGCAAGTGTGTGTGTGTGTGTGTGTGGCAGCTCTGTTCATTTCTTCTCCGGCATGAACGATCTCTTCTAATCAAACGTTACCGCTTTAAATAAATTCACATAAATCTGGAGAAACGCTGCTCTGAGTTTGTTTTATATTTTCTGGATCGATTTCCTGTTTAACTCATTTTCAAATCAATAACAGATTGAAGAGGACAATTTATTCTTGGGATTAATACGTTTAAATGAGCCTTACGGCTCGACTGTCCTTTGTTTGGCTTCAGCAAATGTCAATTAAAGCTGCGTATCCTGAGTGCGATCAGGCCTGAGAGCTTCATTCAATTAGGCTGAACGATCGGAGCCTCCGTCGACATGAAGCACCGACGTGACGATGGCGGCCGGGTTTGTTCCTCAGAACAGACGCGAGGATTTTATTTCTAAAGCAGCAGTTTCACATCATCTTATTTTAAACTGGAATCATTTCACATCTGGACACTTTGAACATGATGAAATATAAACATAAACTCATTCAATATCAAAATATAACGATTCATCTGACTGATGTTTTTCTCAAAGCTGAGAACAAATAATTTAATTCTTCTGTTAATGATTTTGTTTTAAACAGCAGAAAAAATCAAAAATCCAAAGAGCCAAAGAATGAAGTTGGTTTATATTCAGAGAAGATTAAAGAAAAACTGAAACAGAGTTTTTAATTCAATGAATTATGTTGATCTCATTATTTTCTCTGACTTGTTAATGTTTCCGCTGTTTGTGGCTTTGTTGTTGTTGAGTTGATTAAAGTGAACGAAAACGGGATCAAGGAGGATTTTCAGCCTTTTTTAAAGCTCCTGACACTTTGTTTGTGTTTGTTTACTAAAATTTGATGTTTTGTGAACTTAATTAACTTAAAATTCAATTCAATTCAATTTTATTCCATCAGCTGTAAGATGAGAAAATGTTTGTTTGGTTCAGCAGGAAACGACTCACATTCAACAAAACAACAACTTTTTCATCTTTAGTCTTATTAAATTGTTATTAATTTAATAAGACTGAAGATATTAAAATATTCATTATTAATTTTGCTAATGATCGTTTGCAGACTTTAGCATCTCTGTGAGGCTAAATGCTAACGTCAACATGCTAACATGCTGTTCACTGTGTTTATCATCTTAGTTTAGCGTGTTAGCGTGTTAGCATGCTGGTCCTGATGTGATGCCACAGCGACAGAGGACAGACACCAGCGCCCCCTGGTGGCTGCGGCATGTAAACCCGCCTCAGTGGGACTCGTGGTTCATGGTTCTCAGAGGATGACTCCTTTGGACCACTGGTTTTTCCTCTAGCGCCACCATGAGGTTCAGACCTTGATCATCTCACCTCATGTTCGACATGGACGTGAGGGAGGTTTGGTATCAAAGGTTGCCAGATCTGATCCTCATTAGCTCCGCAGCTGAATTCATCTGCTTCCTGTTTCACTGCTGATCTTCACTCGCTCATAATGTATTAAAATACGATGCAACACGCTTCAGTAATAGACGAGCGCCATCACAGTATGATTGATTATTTGATGACACTTTGTGGTAGTTTTTAACTCATCCTGTGTGTGTGTGTGTGTGTGTGTGTGTGTGTGGAGCACAGTAATGGGTTCACGGGGCCGTATGTGATGAATATTTAAAATCTAACTTACATGCAGTTGAGTCAAGGGCACCAGATTTAAATGATGAGCTTTGGCCTCAGTCGCGTGACGTCGAGTCTATGAACAAATTCATTTCTGTTTGTCGGCTCATTATCAGAATGACTGTTTGTACTTTTGGCTGTAAATCACTCAGTAAATACCATGAATCATACATTATGCTGGTTTGCATGATCAACAAAACGTGTGTTCTGTATGACAGCGGCCTGAAGGGGGCGCTCCTGCAGGGCTCGCAGGAGGAATCTGAGGGCTCGTGAAGTGGCGCCTCCTGTGTTCAACCGGCCACAAAGTTTAATTGTATTTTCTGTCCTTATGGACACAAGACACAAGAACTCAACAGTAACTTCCTCCTGTTTCTGCCTCCATCTGATGCGAGATGGATAAAATCCGATGGCCGAGTGTTCGGATCGAGTCGTTCTCACAAACAGCTTTCAAACAGTCGGATAGAGACTCAACCTGCGATGAAGCGTCAAACGGGTCGAGGATCCACTTCTGTCTGTCGTTCGCGAAGACGCCGTTTCGACTAATGACGGGGCGAGGTCTTTGGGATTACGGCAGCCAATCGGGGCCGGCGTCCGGAGTCCCACGGCCGCCCTGACCTACAACATTCCCAGAAAGAGGCTCTGCGCTCTGGCCAATATCGGACTAATCCCCCGTCTATCTGCCTGCTCCTGGAGGTCAGCCCTAAAAAAAGCATTAAGCAAACAGCTAATGGAATTAAGGCTATAATAATATAGGGATATAGTGAGACAATTCTATTAACAAGATATAAATCATGTTGAGTGTGAGGTAAGTGTTTTTTAATTGATTGATGGAAACGGCGATCCATAGGTTTTCTGGAGACTAACAGCCATTTACTGTCTCCTGCAGAGTAAAAGAGGCAAAAAGGGAGAGATAAGAAAATTACGCCGGGCTGAGGAATAAATTATTCAGAAAAGATAATCATTTTGTGCTGACATTACTAATGTGAAGAAGCATTTAATCTCCCTCCGGTGGGACGAGGACCGGGTGAAGGTTTTTATAAAGATTAAAACTGCACCCAGAACGTCTCGCTCTTATTACCCACACTGCTGTCCTCTAATCAAGGGGAGGGGAGGCTCTGCAGTGCATTGTGGGAGAGGATTCACTGGTGCACACACACGCAGGCCAGCGTATACAAACACACACACACACACACACACACACTCCTGCACATTAAGACGACACACAGACGATTTCAGATTTTAAAATCAATACAAAGAGACGAGAGTGATAATTAGAAAAAACAGAAGATTCAGGCAAAAAACAGGGAGAAATAAAGACAAAGAGGAACAACAACAACATTAAAGGCAAAATCAGGGGATTTATTTTGCTTTTGTAGAAATAAAATTTGTCATTTCCTGAAGGAATTATTCTCGTGTCTTTAAACATAATGATGAACAAAACTGAAAATATGGGCAGAAAACTCCTTTAGCTTTATTCATTTATTGTGAGTCCAGATTTACCTGCTGAAACTTCAGACAGACTCACAAGGAAAAAAATACTGGTGTGAAAATAAAAGGATGAATGAAGCGAGCGAGAGGTTGAGGGGAAGGAAAGTCTTCAGAGTAAAAGCTGAGCGTTTACTCTGAAGACACAGACTGAGAAACACAGAATATCATGAAATGATGAAAAAGCTTTTTATCTGTGAACAGAACAGTAAACACAGAGTGAGAGAAGCACGAGGAGAGACTGTCAGTGATGAAGGTCAGAGGCCACCTGGTCCGGGTGACTCCGCCCACCAGGTACGACAGGTGGTAACGACTCTGAGCTCAGGTTCGGAACGAGCAGACGGGAGATTGATCATCTTGGATTAATGAAGCTACAGAAGACGTGAATTCAGGATTGATCCATGTTCCAGAGCAGAACTGTATGAAAATGTTTTGATCTTCCTCCATTAACGTCTCAGCAGACGAGCTGTTTGATTAAAAGCGGACAGAGAAACAAGCGTCTCTCGGCGAGTTACAAACTCCGATGACAAACGGCTGGTTGAGCAGGAAGTGAACAGGAGCGAGCCGCTGGGGCGGCGGCGGCCGCCGTTATCTCCCCTCATGTTTATTACAGCGGCCTCTTGTTGGGCTCCGGCGGCGGCTGACAGTGATGGACAGCTCCTATTAAGAGCCTCTCCGGCCGGCAGCTGGCAGGAGCAGATACATTAAATAAAACTGTTATTACTTTTCATTGGCTCAGCCATAAAATATGACCACTAAATAGTTGTTGCCATCAGATGCAGTTTGATACAAGATTTTAATTTGAGAGACTGCTCCATAACACTGCCGCCATCGACAGCGCCTTTGTGTGGAGACGCTAATGAGGCCGTACATGTGCGGCTATTGATGCTCTGTCTCCTCGGCCTTTGTTTGCTGTTATATATGTCTCTGCTTGTCGGGGCCCCTGAGCTCCGGCCCCCACCGGGACGTTATCAGACCTGCCTCCCCTTTCTCCTCCTCCTCCTCCTCCTCTCACTCACAGAGCAGTCTGCTTATCGCCGCCGGCGGCCTCGAGCCGCCGCCGCTGCACCGACGCTGATGTTGTTGACGTCTTACAGCCCAGAGACACCGTTGGACATTTACAACACAAAACAACAAATGTGATTCAAATGTGAATCTGAGATCAAAATGAAACTTCAACATTAACAGTATATTTTCAGACTCAGCGCCAGAAACAGTCGCCACATCCTGAGGTCAAGATACGGCCTGTGTGCTTTCGTTTAATCATAAACTTGACTTGAATAGGATTTTTTCCAACCTTTAAACCGTAGTTCAAATTTAAGCTTTAAGCTATTGCTCATTTGTTCTGTAAAGTCTCAGCGATGGTTCATCCTGAGGGGAGCATGGATGCTCTCCCTGATTCCTCTCAGACTCCGCGGTGTCTCCTTCCCGTCTTGTCTTCACGTCTGTCTGCCGGACAGATAAACTGTGCTCACGCAACAACAGAGAGACGTGTCAGACCCAAACCACAGCTGAAGTCCATCCGTCCAGCCTCTGAATTACAACCACGAAACGGCCCCAAACACTCATCTAACGATGATGTATTGGAAACAGCAGCGTCCAATAACGCGCCGCCCAGGTCCGTGTCTCGGCGGCGGCGGCGGGACATCTGCATGTTGGCTGGTGGCGAGGGTCCGTGTCACGTCCCCCGCTCTGTGCGCTGCATATTAAAAGCTTTATGGAAGCAATTAAATGTGTGCTTAATGGCCAGGAGTTGGCAGAATGATTGTACAATTGAATTAGCAGTTATGATGGGCCACATTACAAGATGAAGTAAATGCAATTACCTTGGGCGCCTCCTCCTCTTCCTGTCAGGTTGAGACTTAATTAGCTCTTGTCACATACACTTTCCTCCTGATCTAATTCTCTGACAGCTCAAAGTGGAGCCGAAGCCGAGCCGTCCCCTCCGTCTGCACCGCGGCCGTGTTCTCGGGCCTTTTACTCGGTGATGCATTGAAGCTGACTCATCCCCATCGTGACAAGAAGAGCGTCGGCTGAAGAGTTCGGAGCCTCGACGGCGCCTCCGCAGGGAACGGAAGGGATGAAGACGTGAGTTCTTTGGGACGTAGGAAGTTACGGGATAAATGTGCTAAAAAGTGCTTATGAAAATGTTAATGCAAAAGAAAGCTAATTGGCCTCGTAGCCACCAGGAGGCGCCGAAACAACTCCATTAAAAACACTTTGGTCATAACTTTATTTTTTATTTCAGTAACTTCTTCTGTAACGCAGCCATGTTTTATGATGTTCTTCTAAAAACACTAATTCAGTTTTCTTCACAGAACATTTTGTTCGTACGCCCCCTGGAGGTTTGGAGGATATTACAACAGAGAACTTGTTGAGTTTGGTGATTCCATGACTTTATCCTAATGATGATCTGTGGAGGTTTGCCGTTGTTCTCCAAGTCTGCAGATGTTATTTTCAGCATCAACAGACGCAGCGTTGAGTCCGAGCGGTCGGCAGCCGCTCGGAGGTCGGGCGGGTCCTCCTTCACGGAGCCGAGCCGACGCATCGCCGTCGGCGACAGTGATGAGTGGCCTTTGTATCAATAGAACATGTGAGCGTGGACGAAGCTGAGGATTCAGACGGAGGTTAAATGAATCACGCTGGACGTTCTCCCGGGTCCTCGGAGCCCAACGCTCTCACAGAAACAATTGATTAGCGCTGAGCTCTTAGGCCTGGTCATTTGCCAGCGACAGAGGCTCGGCAGTGTGAATGTGGTGTCCTTGCAGATTTAGTGGTCACTTCTCTCAACTTTGCCCATTAACCTGAGTGCAGCAGGCAGTTTGCCCCCCCTCCCCCCGAGCACCGCGGGAACATTTATTACCCAGGGACACTCTAATGGATCCCAGTTAAGGTGTGTTAACAATTTTTCTATTGATTAATTGGAAGAGAATCATAGCCAGACTAACTTAGCCCATAAGATTTAGTGGCTTTTAAGGTAGTAGCGATGAATATAATGCTTTAGAAAGAGCTTCTGTACATTATATATATGACACCTGCTACATTAAGCTACATTAAGGTTTAATACGTCTTCATTACTGGCACTCTGCCCAACCCCTTCAAGGTTGAAATAGAGATCCACCTTTCATTATACCACCCATCATCGCTCTATGGAGAGATATCAAATAATAATGGAATTGTTGAAACAGTTCTGCCTCAGTTGTTAATGTTAATCGATGAATTAAATATTAAAGATTTCCATAACAGGACTTTGAACCGCTGCCACGCTTCTCCCATCAGGACAATTCAAACTGCTGCAGCGGGATAAACTCTCATCTCGCCTGTAATTAGGCAAAGTAGAGGATGATGACGACCCCGTGACCTTTGACCCGCCGACACCCAAACTGCTGCTGCTGCTGAAACAAGGGGAACTCAAAGACACTTTTCGACAGGTCATCAAGCACCGCCTGACGCCGACTGAGAGGATCCGTCCTCCAGCTTCACCCGTCTGTTTACAGCCTGTTAACTGTTTCCCTCGGCGGCTTTCTGGGAGAAACACCGGCTTCGTGTTCAGAGACAAACAGCGAACAGACTGAATCAGGTTTGTACTAAAGACAGAGAGAGAATCGTTCTTAAAAAGAAAGCAGCGAGATGATTGGCCCACAGTGTAGGTGTGTCGCTGTCTTATTGGACGGATGAGACCAGCTGATGAGATCAGGTGACGTCTCAATTAAAAGCCCCGGACGATGACAGCAGGAAGTCTGAGTGAACATCTGAACAAAGAACAGATCGAAGACTGAACCTTTATCAGAGAAACTCTTTCTGTATTTCCACCAACTGAGAGACCAATAAATATGTGTAATATTTTTACTACATTTGTTTTTTTGTGAAAACATTTTTGATCCAAAACAGAGTTTAAAGTTTTCTGAAGCCTTCTCATTAGTTGAACGTAGCTCCGTCTGAAGCAGTTTGAGCCTCTGGTTAACTGAGCTCCAACTTCAATCCAGAAATATATCAGAGCCTGAACGAAGCCGTTCTGCTCCACAAGCTGCTGAAATTCTGTCCTTAATACTTTTGTTGAAGGAAGATTTGATTTCAGGGTTTTTACTTCTAATGGAGTATTTTCACTTTTGACCATAATCAACTGAAACTGACTAAACAACATGAAACTCCTGATAAAGTGTAAAATAAAAACACTCAGTTCTGCCGTTTCTCTTCTTCATTTGAATCTTAGACGAGCGTTCAGCCCGGTGTCGGTCGGACCCGTCTGCAGGCCGGAGCTCAGGTCGAGCGACGCTCCGGATGAAAGAGAGATTCTGGCCGCCGCACACGACGCAGTGAAAATAAACGTCTCTGGGCGAGTTCGCGTCAGACCGGCGAGCAGCGGAGGCGAGTTTGGTGCCCAGTGTGTGGAGAGAAAACAGCCTCCTCCGCGGGACGCCCCGCCGCCCACGCACTCCACACCAAAGCTCTGTTTCTTTTTCCCCCTCGGCATCCAGAGGCTTACTCATATTTGGTTTGCAGATCTTTGATGACAGTGAATCTGCTGCTTTCCAAAGTCAACACATGATTCCTTCATAAAGGCTCATCATGGAGCTCCGGTTCAATCAGTAAAGACAGAGACACGTTTTCATCTTCCAGTCTGGTTATTTAATACGAATCAATATTCACATCCAGAAAGAAACTAACAAATCAAAAAAAGAGTCTGAGCCAGATCAGTCGGTTCAGTGAAACTGTCAAACATTTGCTGGTTGCAGCTTTTTATGACAGTAAATTTTATAGACTTTCATAAACTTTAGCACCTAAATGATTAATTAATTAACCACGAAAATAATCAGCAGTGTGTGTGTGTGTGTGTGTGTGTGTGTGTGTGGGAGGGGCGGTGTTAATGTACAGGGGTCAGACTTTGCAAAGTGAAACTGCGACCTGGAATCAGTCTGAACCTTCTGACTCTGTGTGATTTTCCTAAATGTGAGAGTTGAGCTTTAGACGAAGCGACAGCGAGGCGATGAAATGTGTGAACGGTGGAGCCAGCGAGTAGTTTGTGGTTTATAGACATTAAAAAAGAGCAGAACCGGGTCGGTGCAGCTGCCGACTCTGACGGCTTGAAGGAATTACCGAAGGAACGGCGTTTCGTCCATTTATTGTTTAATGCCACATTAGCAATCTGCGGCGTTTGGGAGCCGCTGGCAGCTCGGCGGCTCCGGGCAGATGGGCCGCTCTGTAAGATAGATCCACTGCCACATAAATCCCCGCCGCCGTCCGCAGCCAAAGAGAAACAGCACTAACAGCGTGTCGTGGTGGGTCTGAAGCCGCTGCCAACAGCAACAGTTCAGCCTTTTTCCCTGTTCAGACATTTGAGCGATACTTTCAGATGTTACCTCCCATTAGTGTGAGCGAACGGCACAGACAAACAGAGAGAGTCACAGCAACGCACACACATGCACACACACATACACACAACAACACACAACAACACAACACACTCACAACAACACACACACAACAACACAACACACTCACAACAACACACAACAACACAACACACTCACAACAACACACACACAACAACACAACACACAACAACACAACACACTCACAGCAACACACACACAACAACACAACACACTCACAACAACACACAACAACACAACACACTCACAACAACACACAACACACAACAACACACAACAACACAACACACTCACAACAACACACAACAACACAACACACTCACAACAACACAACACACTCACAACAACACACAACACACAACAACACAACAACACACAACAACACAACACACTCACAACAACACAACAACACACAACACAACACACTCACAGCAACACACACACAACAACACAACACACTCACAGCAACACACACACAACACAACACACTCACAACAACACAACACACTCACAGCAACACACAACAACACAACAACACAACAACACACAACACAACACACTCACAACAACACAACAACAACACAACACACTCACAACAACACAACACACTCACAACAACACAACACACAACACAACACACTCACAACAACACACAACACACAACAACACAACACACTCACAACAACACACAACAACACAACACACAACACAACACACTCACAACAACACAACACACAACACACACAACAACACAACACACTCACAGCAACACACAACAACACAACACAACACAACACAACACACAACACAACAACACACAACACAGCAACACAACGCACACACAACACACACACACAACAACACACAGCAACACAACACAACCACAGCACAACACACACACACACACACACACACACAGTGAACGGCGCCTCCTCTGGACGCTCCGAGCGCCACATCAACACTCCGGGACTTTTCATTAGTTAAAGAGTTGCCTTTGTGATTTTGGGCTTTTTAAATCAGATTGACTTTCACTTTCATGATTAGTCGATTGATCGATCGGTCGGTCCAAAGAAAATTCATCTGTCATTGATTAAGGATTGAAATCATTAACAAATAGATTTAAAACAGCCACAAAGAGACACTCGTCTCTTTGTCCACAGCTGGAGGACATTTAAAAATAGGAGCCACCTATTGATATTATTTCATATTATAATATTTAAAGTGTTTGTTTGTTTCACTGAATAAATAACTGAACTATTAAAAAACATCTGAACTGATTCCCTGAACGAGCTTTTTCTTCATCGTGTGATTTTCATTTCAGATGAAAGTGAGTCGTGGTGTTTTTCACGTGAACGAGCTCGTTGTAAAGCATCGTTTTCACAAAGTGCCGCCGGATCAATCAGTAAATTGGTACAAACATTATCTGGAGTGTGACCAGTCCAGCAGGCAGCAGGACAAGAGTATCTGCAGAGAGCAGACGCGTTGAAGCCGCCGCTTCGTTCTGTCTCCTCCGACAACACAATTGACTTGTCATGTATTTTCCAGCTAATTAGCTCCTTTAAATCGGGGGTTATGTAAGGCGGCATTGATAAGAACACAGCAGTAAATTGACCGTGTAATGCTGCCATTCATTCAGGGACAATGACCCCCTGTAGCGATAATCGGGATTAATTAAAGACTGTTAGGGAAGAGTGATGGCGGACAGCGTGCATGCTGGGTAGATAGCAGGCTCTGCCTTTAACGGCGCCGTGATTGGTCGGCCGTTGTGAATGAGTCGGGGTTAACCGGCAGGGACGGGGCTGAAAAGACGCTTTAAACAAAAGGTCGTTCAAAGTCTGTCCTTTCAGCCCGAACAGCGAGTGAAGGGACGCGAGGAAACACTTCTCTTTTCACTCAGTCGACAGATAGACGGCGCCTACGGAAGCCTATTAATGTCAAGGCCAGAGAAGATTATATGACGCGCATCATAAAAATCAAAAGTCAAAGTTCAAGTTACATTTATGACAAATTCAGTTGAAATTTTCATTTTTAGCACCAACATTTTTTTTTTTTTGCAGAAATGAGTTTCAATAAATGTCCTGACATTTGTATTTAATATTATTTGTCAAATGAAAAAAAGTTCTGTGACTGAATCATTAAAAGATTCATCACACGACGATTTCAGTCAGTTGGACCCAGGAGCGAAACACAGACGAGGGTGGACGAGTAAAAGGCATTTATTCAACCAAAGAACTCCAGGACTTACAGAAAAAACCAGAGGTGAGTAAACACAGGAAGTCCAGGTGGTGGAGTCGCTTCAGTGGATGGAGGTGATTCTGTGTCTCGTGCATCTTTACGATTCATTAAATATGCAAAGTCCCTCCCTCACCCCTGCATCCTTCGTGCTCTGGCAGGTTGGACATGGCTGACTATTCGCAGGCGACAGCACTGGTACACTTTCATTTACAAAGCAACGTTGGGCAAACTTCCAGCCAACCTTCGTAACCGTTCCTGTGTCAGTTCTGTTAGATTAGATTAGAAACACTCATATCAATGAATACATTTAAAGGCATCAGAAAGAATGTGGTGACGGAGACATGTGCTTGTTTTTCTTGAGAGGTCCACTATGTTTTCATAGTTGTTCTTGTTGTTGGGGTCAGCGCTTTGTTTAATGTGTTGTGACTGGCTGCTACCTCGGCCAGGTCTCAGGTCCTGGTTAGATAAAGGTAAATAAATACAACATAATGAGGCTGGACGGCAGAAGACCTGTAGGTGAAAATGAGGAAGAACACAGGAAACGCTGGAGAAACACTGGAGAAACGCTGGAGAAACGCTGGAGAAACAGAGGCAAAGACAGGGAGCAAAGGGACGATCTGGCTGCTCGCAGGTGAGGGAGAGGGGGATTTAAGCTGCCAGTCGTTAGGTGGAACTGGAGACAGCTGAGAGAACAGAGAGGCCCAGAGAAGACCACACCTCCAGCACCTGAAGACCACACCTCCAGCACCTGAAGGCCACACCTCCAGCACCTGAAGACCACACCTCCACCACCTGAAGACCACACCTCCAGCACCTGAAGACCACACCTCCACCACTGAAGACCACACCTCCAGCACCTGAAGACCACACCTCCAGCACCTGAAGCAAAGCCTGGACAAAAGACTAAACCCTAAACCAAAAACACTGGTGCATAAGACTGAAAATACACTGAAAATAAACCAGTAAAACACAAGAGAACAAAACCACAACACATCAAATTCTGACTCTTCTGTTCATCATCATTGAGTCATCAGTGAGTTTCTGTGTCGTAGTTTTTATGATGTTCTTCGGTTGTATTTCACTTTTTTGATTTTGTGTATTTTAAGGACTCGATTTGTAAAATTTTAATGCTATCATTATTATTATTCAGTAAATTCCATTTTCTGTGTTTTATTTTTATCTCATTTCACTGTTATTATTCTCATCCTCTGATTTTACATTAGTTATGTTATTCTGTCTGATTTGTGTGTGAAGCTCCTGAACATTCCTCCTGTTTGAGACAGTTTCTTATAAAGTGTTGTTGTGTTTCTGGACTCCGGTCGTTTCTCTGCTCTCACTTGTTTATTCCCGGGCTTCATCTTCTCTCCATATACATCCTGCTCAGGTTTCTCACCTTGGCCTGTTCACAGAGCTCAGGGTTCAGCAGCACGTCCCTCTCGCTCGGCCTCTGTCCATTATCCTCTGCCTGTGGAACGTCCCCGAGCGCCGCCGCCTGATTACTGGAGCCTCTGCCGGTTTTAAAATCGGGCTCCTCTGAGCGCGAGCGGCTCGTTGTCGGCGGCTGACACGGATCAGACGGGATCCTCGGGGAGCGAGCTCTCCTCTCCCGTGAACACAGAAAGGACTTGTCTCTGTTAATTGTGGCCCGGCGGCTGTGACAGGTAATGTGGCTGTGGGGGGGGCGGGGGTGAGGCGGGGGAGGAGGGGGGAGATTGGGCCCTGCTCTGCTGCAGCCTCGCTCTCCTCCACACTGTCTATCCGAGCTGGCAGCTTAATTCACTGACCATTAGCCTGGAGATTTGTTATTGCTCACTGTTAAAGGCACTGACAGAAAGCGTTTCAGCTGCCGGACGGCTCCTCCGCCGGGAATCACCACGAACCATTTGGCTGCTGCCGCTCTCTTCCCGAACCCTTCCTGCCCGACTCGAGTCTGGGAAGTCGCCGCGTCCGCCTCGTCATTCAAAACATGATCTCGGGTTCTCCTGCGGCGCTCGCCGTGTGTCACGTCTGCAGGGACCAGGAGGCTGGAAATTGGCCGAGGGGATTCCCAGTCATGGAGCTCCTGATTCGTCAATCACTTTTCAATTAGCAAATGAGCTGGACCGGCAGGTAGCTCCCGGTCAGGACGAGTTCAGCCCGGAAGAGCTGAGGCAGGACGGAGGAGAGCTGAGCCAGCAGGAATTATCCCCCTTCACACACGGCAATGAAATTAACTCAATATAATATAATTACCATTATGCAATTGATCAGATGGACAGAGCCTTAAAGCAGCGCCACCGAGAGGCCGAAACCCGACTTCAGCCGGACAGGGAGGAGAAACAAGAGAATAAAACACCATGAAACTGCTCAGATTCAGGTTCAGGCTCTGAAACATTCCAATAAAATACATCAAAATGTGCTTAAACATAGTACTCAGAGTAAATGTACTCAGTTACTTTCCACCACTGATTCTGTTCCAGGATCAGCTGCTTCAACAAAAGGACACGATAATCCATAACCACATGTCTCCGCCACGAAATTCAATTAACTTTAATTCAGCACTAACGACCAGCGACGACTCTCCTCCTCCGCCGGTCGAACTCACAGCTTCACGTGTTTCTGTTGCAGCGACGGCTGCAGAACCAAAGCTCGACAAACAGGTTTAAGGTTCTGAGTTGTTGGTTGAGGTCGAGGAAAGATGGTGATTCAAATTTAATGAGACCACCATGTCTGTGCGAGTTGCACGAGCAGAAGAAGAGCACAGAACTTAATGATCCATTTCCTTGAAAACACACAAATCTGAAGCACATAAATATCATTTGTGGGAGTTTCAGACGTCCAGCGGCTCAACTCACCGCCTGTTTCCTCTTTCAGGCCAAAATCGCCGAGAACATTAAAGACTGCTTGTTGTTGGAGTCATGTTTAGACCTTGTTCAGGTTTGAATTACAGAGTAAACCTGCATGAAAACATTGCTCTTGATTCCCTCTGGTTTTTCTCCCAGCTGGACGTTTTAAACCAGAGAGAATTGATTGTCACTAATGTGGTTGATGTAGTGTCGCGGCTCTGATCGAACCCGCGCCGACTCTCCTCCATCATGCAGACACATGTTTGATCTCTCCTCCTCAGGTAGGAATGGTAAATGAAGTGATCTGTTTTTTTCCCTCCTCTGTCAGCAGCTCTGACCTTCTCTCTCGGCCTGACAGCGGCGGCTGAAGGACGTCCGATCGGCTGACGCTGCACTTCCTGCCCGCCGCCGGCGCTGCCAAGGTGCGAGAGGTCTGCTTGCAGCGTGGGCACTTGATGAAGCAGAGGAATCGATGGAGCGAGGAATGATGAAGAAATGAGAGGCGGAGACGGACAGGCCGCAAAAATGAGTGTGTCACATTTTGTGGGGGATGAAACTTCAAACTAAAATGCAAAGAGAAGAGAAGGAGGGAGGTGATCGATAACTGGGAAGAAACAATCTCTGCTTCCAGCATCAGAACGGCTGTTTCCATGATCCCAACAAATGAGAATGAAATGATCTCATCGGTCGTCCTAATTCAAATTCTTCAATGAAGTCGTCATAGAGCAAAGCACAGAAAGCGCATCACGTTCATTCACCTGAGCGAAGGCGTGGAAAGCGTCGTCCTCAGATCTCAGAGTCAGAACAACAGCAGCAGACGGGAAATGATTGATGAACGTGTGGAATCCTAAACTGCTCTTTGGTTGGTTGCCAGACACTCGAGGTTTATTTGTCTTCATATCGGGGCGAGTCTGTGTTTATGTTCGGTCTCTGGAGGAACCACATGTCCTGAGAAATGACCCAGCTCAGCGGGAAGAGCCCGAACATGAAGCTCCGCTGGTCTGAGAGCAGCTGCTGGACGACCAGCGTCTTCAGTAACTGTTCACAGTCGTCCTCCAGTTTTTCAGCCACAACAAAAACATGAAACTACAGCAAATCACTTTATGGTTCACATCAACAGGAGATGTGGCCTCATGTCTCAAACACTTAACACGCTGAAGACGTCAAACTCGTCACACACAAAATATTAATAATTATAATTTCGACCTGCTGAAAAAATCAACACTATTAAATTTCAAGTGTTTCTGGTAATTTTTTCACAAAGCGTGAGGAAATTCAAGACAACTGATGTAAACAAACCTTTAACATCAGGAAACAGTCACAACTTCCATCATTAAATATATGAATGAACAGTTTACAGGCCGAAGCTGTCGTCTTAGGGTTCGGCAGGTTTGAATGTTGATGGATTCGACGTCAGGTCTTTAACTTCACGCTGAAGGTGGAAATCTGCTGAATTCTGTCACATCGACTGAATACGAGAACAAGAAACACCAGATTTCCAACAAACAGCCTCTTTCTGCCTCCTTCACGAGTCGTCGCTCCGCAGACTCAGCTTCGTGTTTAATGAAAGCCGGGATCCAGAGCGGAGGTGAAACATCACAACAGTCTGCAGCCGTCCCACTATTTCCAGGCAAATTGATTTATTTCACATTATTAATGAACTTTGCTGCAGTTCCACTTGTCAAGCTTTGCCCGCGAGGGTCAATAACGAGAGGAAACTTGATGTTAGTGGATCCGGCTTAAGTGATTCTGTCGCACTAACGATTCAATATATCAGGACAAATGTCAGCTGCTTGTAATATGTTGATTCTCGGGGCCTGATCTGCATAAGCACGGCGTCCGCCGGCCGCAGGTCTCGGCCGGGGAGACGGATAATGACAAGCTGGAAATTCTTTTGGCTTCTATTAAATATTTCATGCAGAGGCAAAGCTCAGTGAATCAAGCAACGCTGGAGGGGCTGTGTCCTGCCAATCAGTGAGGAAGCTTTTCTAAATGGAGAATAACTGTGTCATGAAGACGAAAAGTCCCCATCACGTTGTTTCGTGTCGGTAACAGTCACACATGCTGTTTGCACCGCGTGCAGGACCCGCGAGCTCCGGCTGCCGGGAGGCAAGTAAACACTTAAGGTGACTAAACTGCTGGCTCGAGTTTTCTGGCCTGCGGCAGGAATCGGTGCGATGGATCGGACGGGAGAGATTTAGTTGCAGGTGGCAGAGGTCGGTGGATTGTGTATTCTGTGCAGTCAATAATAAAGTTAGGACTTATGCCCACAGAAAGTTAATGAGCAATCACAAGGACCTTGGAAAGTCATTTGCATCTGGGCACGGGCTCCTCACTTTGGCTGAGAGAGGGCCCCGGGGACACGGCGAGAAACGGTGATTCTGCAAAGCCGGAGAGTCACAGCGAGCGGCCGCAGGAGGAACGAAGGACGAAGCGCACACGCGTCGATCGCGACGAGCTTTTAACAACATGGCTAAACACGTGTGTTCCTGAACTCAAGCACAATCAGTGTGTTTTACTCGTTCCCTCTAAAGCTGCTGAGAGTTAAACGTATTCTGAGGACGACGCCTCCAGAAAATCAATGTTCCTGCATTTTTAAACTTTACAACAGTGTCGCACATTGTTAATGTTTTTCCCTCAGCTGCCTCCGATTAATGTCTGATTGTGTTCATGTACTTCAGTTATAATGGAGCCCTGAAGCCCGGCCCCCTCACGGCGAGGGCCCCCGGCCCCCCGCGGCCCCTGATGGAGCGGTGTTTCGGGGTTTATCCTGGAACATGAATCTCTGCTCTCTGCCATCGGCACATTCAGGCACAGCGAAGCTGGAGGCGTCGATCCCAGCATTCAACGCCTTTAAAGCAGCCGCCGCCGTCGCCGCCGCGCACGGAGGATTTGCTTTATGACGGGGTCGCGCTCGGCCACACCCTGTAATCGCCTCGTCCGTGATCTGTCCAGCACGCTGCGAGGCAGGAGGCGGGCCCCGGCCCCGCCGGCCCCTCTGAAACTCCCGGGCCGACGGCACCCGGAGAATTACACCGTCTCATGGAAATGATTTGTCATAAACTGAAAGGATGCAGGGAAGCATTCGCCGAGTCGCTGACGCCACGAAGAGACGGAGACACAGACACATCTCCAGCTCGTCTGCTGCTGCACAAGTCTCACTCTTTACTGGATAAATCACATTTAAAATCATTTTTAATGAGCTTATAATCGTATGAAATCAGTTTACAGTGATGACAAAGGTGCAAATGTTTGTAGGAAAATTCATGTTCATTTTTGAAACAGTGGATCTCAGATGTGAGACAGATTTAGACAAAAGTAGCTTCTGAAAAACTGGCAGATTAAGACATTATTAACTTCATGATTTAACCATATTAAACAGTGGTGACACTGCTTGTCAAAACAGATCTTTGGCTTTTCTCTATTTCAGTCTTTTGGTGGTTGATGTATCTGTCTCTTCTTGGAAGCTTTAAATCTGTGGGATGAGATATGGAGCAAAGGTCTTTAAAATAAATATCTAATAAATGATATAAAATCACGTATGTATCAACATATGAACGTCATATAAATGGTTTTAAGTTACAGCAGAAATTGTGTGGGAGAAGAATAATAAGTATAAAAGACAACATGATGCAACAATCAGACCAGTGATCTGAATCCCATCAAAAACAATGGTGGGTTTTAAACATATTTATATATTTGCCTTCAGCCCTCGGAGGCCGGGATTCAAGCATATAGTTAAAGCAGGCGGAGGGAAAAATACATTTCATTACTTTGCTTTGTGGCATTTTTTCCACGTCATTACGAAGCAGTAATGGTGGATCACAGGCAGAAACAGATTGCTCTGCTACTCACATCCAACAGGCCTCATTTTAATGTGCCACCATTACGCGACTCGCTGCTTTGTTACAGTCGAGTACGAGCCGTTTCCTGCCTCCTCCCCGGTTTCCTGTATCTGTATAGAGAAAGTAGACGCTACTCTGTTCTGACACGAGACAAATGTTTCATTCAAATGTTGCTTTCGCATATTGTGGAGGAAGTAATGAATTCCTGCGCGGCGGCGGCGGCGGGCCCGGTTCACCGCGTCGAGCCTGAGCTCGGTGCGGCCGCAGCTCCACGGCAGCAAAATTAAATTTAATGTTCCATTCGCCGCGGGAAAGGTGCATAAATCAAAGCTTTTGATTTGCATGGACTGTGGCGAGCAACTTCATCCCATGCAAAAATAAACCAGGACAGAATATGATGTCACGGGAAAAACAATGTAATCTCAGACTTCCTAATAAAAACAAGCAACAGGCGGGGCCATTTAATTCAGACCGCTGCTCCCATGTCAAGTCTATTATTAAAAACATGGCTCCCGCCGCCCCCTCCTTCATTTAAGGAGAGAGGAAGCCATTTGAAAAGTTTAATATTGTTTCCCTGAACAAGAAAAATGAAAGTTGGAACCTTTAAAATCTACAACAACGAGCAGAGGCTGTTAATGTGGAACCATCAGGAGGAAAACTGAGACAAAGCGAAACCCGGATCCAAAGAAAACGTCATCATTCGAACATGAAGACGAGGTGAAAAGAACGCGACAGCTCATCCTCACGCAGACGATTTAGATTCAAGCTTCATTTTTATGATTCGTCAATTTACAGAAAAGCAAATGAACTGATTAATTTGTGCCTTAGAAAAACAAAGCAGCTAAAACTGGTCAATGTAAATCGATCATTAATGATATTTAAAATCTAGCTTCTTGTCGGTTTCATTTCAGACCTGATACTTGATGTCAGATCTTTTGTTTCAGTCTCGTCTTAGTGGCAAAGTTGAAACAGACTCAGTGGATAAATGAAGCTGTGAGTTAACGTCGCTCGTCTGAAACCATCAGATCTGACCATGAGGAGACTGAGACCTTCATCACTTTCTCACAGGAAACTAACAGAAACATTTCCATCATTGTTTGACCTTTGACCGGAGTCTTTGAATGACGTCGTCTCGCTGTGTTTCTTCTTCTTCTGTGGTTTCATAGCAGCGACTGGAGGAACTGGCTTCTGAAGCCGGAGGACATCGCACGGAGGAGACGTGTCCCCAGAACGAATTCAACCCCGGCTGCTTTGTGACTGAGCAGGCAGGTGCCACCTGTCTGTTTGGGCTCAGGCATGGATCCAAGTGGACGACGCTCATAAGTTGAAACGAAGTGAAAAGCTCTGAGTGTCAGTTCTGTTCTGCAGCTTCAGACCAAACTTCGACTTCGATCACTGTAATTGAGCTTTTCCATCTTTTTCATCTTAATGTCGGATTATTACCGTCAATTTCTTTTGCATCTTTTGTTAATGCAGGACAAATGCACAGAGTGTAATAAGATTACTTCCTCTGTAACAGCATCTCTATCACTGCACGCACACACACACACACACACACACACACACACAATGAAATGATAGTTTAAAGTACAGTCTGCTTATCAGGCTTATCTTTGATGTTTCCATTCCTGTAAGCTAATGCTAAATAGCTCTACATTCCCTCTCTCTCTCTCTCTCTCTCACACACACACACACGCACACACACAGGTCTGGAGCCCCATTAGGAATCAGCCCTGATCAATACCCAGTGAATTAGAGTGCTACTGATCTGATTAACTCCCCATTATTTTCTACTGGCCCTTATTTAGGATGCATGATGAGAAAATATCCCACTTTCCTTTTCTTTAAATGAAACACACACATCGAGGGCGGCTCTGACGCGGCGTTCGATTCATCCTCCCTGTTCAGAGACCAGGTTTCCTTCTTTAGATGTTACAGCTGTAAAAACGTCGCCAGAGTCTCCGTATGAATCTTCTTCATACTGGAAGCAGGTTAGAAATAATGTGTAGCTCGTTTTTAACAACATCTTTGTCAAACCCTAACTAACCCTAACCCGGGTCGGCCCGGGTCAGTCCGGGTCGGCCCGGGTCAGTCTGGGTGGGTCCGGGTGGGTCGGGGTTGGTCCGGGTGGGTCCGGGTGGGTCCTGGGTGGGTCTGGGTGGGTTGGGGTTGGTCTGGGTTGGTCCGGGTCGGCCCGGGTCAGTCTGGGTGGGTCTGGGTGGGTTGGGGTTGGTCCGGGTCGGCCCGGGTCAGTCCGGGTGGGTGGGTCGGGGTGGGTTGGGGTCGGTCCGGGTGGGTCGGGTGGGTCCGGGTCAGTCTGGGTGGGTTGAGTCGTTCTCACCATCATGTGCAGACCTGCAGTAAAAACTCTGTTTGGTGTTTTCGTGCCGCGTTGAGTCGGTCGGTCTCTGTGAACTCTGCTCCGGTGAGAGGACGCCGGGGCAGATGCAGGTTATTGAAATGAAATGGATCTACTCTAAATCTGCTTTTCTCCCCTGCTGCTCTAATAGTGGGAGGAAGAAGAGAGGAGGAAGAGGGGAAGAGAGGGGAGAAGCCAAGTCCTCCCGAGGCATGATGGGATTAGTGGCGGGCGCTATAGAGCGATTGCGGCGGCCCCGGGTGGAGAGGTTCAGGTGTAGCGGCTCACCCCCGTAGTTAAAGAGATTATCAACAATGAAAATAATCTAAAGAAAAGTTGCTGCACTCCACAGACACCAGGAAAAGTCTTGGCATTTTTCAAACAAATTCCCAGAAAAGGCTTTTTATTGTATAAGTGTTGTGCGGGCGGCGGCGGTCCAGGTGGCCGCGTGCTCACCCTGTGATCCCCGGCAGCTCCACTCGCCTCCACAAACCTAATAACACAGCGGAGGGATGATAGGCTTTTATATTAAAAGCCATATATTCTGATTAATTCTTCTCTTTGTGAATTCCACGCTTTCAGAAACAGAGGGAGAGTCGCTGTCAGGGAGGCGGACGCAGAGCTGGATGTTCAGGTTTTTACCTCCAGTTCATTTCATAGAAATCACTGATGCTTCACGTCAAACTGTTCTGGGACACGAGCTGCTGTTTGACAGGTTTCATCTCCAGACGTCCGCCGCTTCCTTTCGTTTCTGGACATGATGACGATCAGTTCACCGTTCAAACCTGATGTAACGCTGGATTCTCTCCAGACACAGAGAGAAAACCGTCCTGACTTTCTAACCTGCTGGTTTCAATCACACAAAATAACCATGGGTTCTTTATATCAGCTGTCGCCGGTTGAACAGGTCACATGACTTGTTTTCGGATCTAAAGGGTTTAATTTGCACTGACGACCTTCAGGCTCCTCAGAAATAACAACTGACAACATGTGACACAATGAATGTTTTGTTCATTTGTTCATTTTATGTTGAAATACTTTCTCCAACTACATTGATTTTATTCTTTACGTGGAGGCGACGTTTGAACTCTCTCTGATCTTAAACTGTATCATCACACAACGATGATGAAACTCGGACTTGACGTTCGCTCTGTGGATTAAACTGCTGGAGAAAAACAACCAACGTGCAGACGCAGCGTTCGATCCTTTAAATCTTCAAAGATGAAACGTAATTATCCAATAAAGCGACATTAACATTCACAGCTCAGCTCCATCAAACGGCTCAGGATATATTTCATTTAGAGAAAGCTGAAGCTCACGGATGTTTTGTGTCCACATAAAGTCTGCAGCTGCTTCTCTGCTTCCAGTCCGGCTCATTTAACGCTGCTTCGTTCAGGTTGTTTATGAACCAGCGGAGAACCGTGTCTCTGGGTTATGAGGGATGTTGTGAAAGCGGCAACTTTTGAGCATCATGAAATGAGCGAACCATCTGTGAAATTCCCTGTGCTGCAGAAAATAACTGTTAATGTCCATATGTCCGCTCACAGACGGGTCTGAGCGGAGCTGCGTCCAAACTGTGGACCGGCCGACACATATCAAAGTCTCGCTTTCGCAGTGACGCAGTAAAGTCGCTTTAGGGTCCTTCCACAGCTGCTGTGTTTGATCAGCAGCAGATCGGCTTACCTGTCCACTCTGGTGTGTTTGGGCAGGTGTGAAAGCTGTCAATCAAACTCTGGTGTGGACTAAATAACAAATGTGCAAGAAACGTCTCAAACCTGCAGCGGAGCAGGTCCTCGCCCGCCGCGTTTCTACAGAAGCCCAGAAGGAACAAACCGAACGACGGGGGGCCTTCACGATTTTCATGGCCACCATAGGTTCTCCTACACACCTTGAAAGAGGACGGCAGTTGTTTTCGATCTGCAACCACTAGATGGCACTAAATCCTCCACTGGTCCTTTCAGTAATGACGAGTTCAAGACTTTAACACGATTTCAAAAACTCGACTAAAAATAATCCAGGTGCTGATGATGAACTGTTGAGATCTTCAAATCTTCAAGTCTGGATTCATTCATCATTTTGTAGAAGTGTTGAAATGTTGAAATAAATGTTGAAATGTTTGTGGGCTGGAAAAAAATTTAGTTTTATGTATAAAAGATCGACAAATTGTGAGAATTTTCCGTTCCAGTTTCCCAGAGAACAACAGTCCAACATGTCCACAAAGAAGCACTTAAAAAAGTGTATGAGGAGGAGGTGAGGAGGGGAGGGGGGAGGGGGGAGGAGGAGGTGAGGCAGGGGGAGGGGGGAGGATTCAACAGTGGAGGGCTGTGAGAAAAACACACAAGCTCATACACCAGCGATTCAAATCAATTTCAAAGCAGAGCCGAAAGAAATTTCTGTACCAACGAGCCCAAGGTTCCTCGTTTGGAGAAGAACAAGTACACAGAAGTCGAGAGGGAAGAAATGAGCCTCCGAGAAAAAAAGGAAAAAAAACTTCTCCGGATTCCAACTTGCAAATAAAAAAGCAAAGCAATCAATCATGTCGGAGAGCCCTCATTCCTGGCCGCTCCTTCCAGGCAGCGGCAGAATGAAATCGGACAAGACTAGAATATGCAAACTTATTCGCTCCTTCTGGACGGGGGGGGGGACGGAGGGGGGGGACTGGGGGGTCCGAAAAGATAAATGGGCATTCCAGGGGACGACACAGGGGCCTGTTAAAAGTTTACTGTCACAAACACTAATTAATCACCGCAGCAGAGGCTATTAATCATATATTAATGAGATGGTCTCTTTACTTTGGCCCGTCCAGGCCTCCTCGCGGCCCCGTGGCCCCTGGAAGCCTCGCTGAGCACAAAGCATCCAGGACTCCATTAATCTTCTCGCACCTCCGCAGACAGACACCTTCAGTGAAAGCAGGCAAACAGCGAGGACATTTCAACTGTCCATATTTGAGGGGGGGACGGTTCATCACCTGCGTGGAGATTCTGTCTCCGGCCGCAGGATCAAACCCAGACAGACACTCGTCCGCTTGTATCTTCATCCCGCCTTTAATCTTTTCTCCCAAACACTGATGTCACGTCGAAGCTCGTGCCGTGGTCAGACTCGCCGCTCGCGTTGCACCCTGGGTAACGATCAGGTTACACAGACACACACTGAGGTGTTTGAGCAGCGAGAACCGGTTTGAAGCTGTTATTGATCATTTAAAGAGCCGCGTCGGAGACTCGGACATTCAGCTGCGCAGACGCAGGGTTTGATGGACGTCATGACATCAGGTCTAAACAAAATAAACTGCTGCGTTTTTCTCTTCTCTTGTTAAATTCAATCTTTTGTGAGTAAAGTAAAGCAACACAAACTCTTTCAGCACAAAACAGGACGTGACTAAAAAACCAAAACCAAGTCAGATACAAGAAATGACTTCATGTTGTTTTAGAACACCTCAATGTACCTGCCTCCTTCGCTAGTCTCCTTCACTTGTCTCCTTCACCTGCCTCCTTCACTAGTTTCCTTCGCTAGTCTCCTTCACCTCCTGCCTCCTTCGCCTCCTGTCTCCTTTGCCTGTCGCCTTCGCCTCCTGTCTCCTTCACTTGTCTCCTTCACCTCCTGCCTCCTTCACTTGTCTCCTTCACCTCCTGCCTCCTTCACCTCCTGTCTCCTTCGCCTCCTGTCTCCTTCACCTCCTGTCTCCTTCACCTGTCTCCTCTCTGACCCCATGAATGATCGTCACAGAACGAAAACCTTCCACAGTCTTGTGATCTTTCTTCTTTCTTCTCACCTTGTTCTCTGTCCTCCTCAGGACTCGGAGGTGTGTCCACTCATCTTTTTATGACGTCTTTATGTCCCCTCACATGGACATGAATAACTGCACAGGCTGATTCAGACGTCAGGGAAAATGACATCAGTCTCCTCGGCTTCAATCTGTCCTGTCGTCGGCCTTTGTCGCTCACAATATTAGACTGTTGGGAGTAAAATATGGTTCAGCCGCGACAGGCTGAGATTAGAGTTTGACACGTGATGCTGAGGGTGAACGAGGATCAGTTTCATGATGCTCCTTCATTTATTCCAGCCTGTGATGTTCTGCTCAGCGAATCAAGAAGCTTCATGTAAACGTCTCATAATGAGTCTTTGTACACATTGACGTCAGGTTGGATATGAAACAGACGCAGTGTGGGTTTACCGTGTGTCCGTCTCTCATCCTGCAGCAACACACTTTACCTGGAGGTGGCGCCACTGTGGAAACGCTCAGCTTCTCTGTTTTTCGCTGCCCGAGTCTCAACAACCATCAGAGGGACTGTGATGAAATCTTCAGACGGTCATGCTCCCCTCAGGATGAACTTTGGTGATCCTCTGACTTTTCATCTAGCGCCATCATCAGGCAACATTTATGTGTCCAGTACTTGGTTCATGATCAAACACCGGAATCATTCCCAAACTTTTCCTTTAACTTGCTGTAACATTATCATGAAAACAGCTGCTGCCATCACCTGCATCACCTGTGATGAGTCGACAGGTCAGGGCTTCCCGGGAGTGTGTGTGTGTGTGTGTGTGTGTGTGTGTGTGACCTGTGAGTTTCCTCTGCAGAAATGTTTATCACACGTTGGGCATTAATAAACTGGAGGAGTGCATTAAACAGTGCAGGTGTCAGAGCATGCTGATGGAGAGAGCGGCTGTATGCAGATCAGCCCGAGGGTCAGCGACAGCACACACATACTAATGCACAAACACTGATACAGTAGGAAGCGACAGCGCGGCGTCTGTCCGTCTGTCAGAGGAGAAGCTTCGTCTCCGCTGGTCCTGCCCTGAAAGCGGTTCCTTCCTCTCACCTGGATTTTATTGTCTCCTCACCTGCGGCTCGTCCCTCCTTAGTCCCTCAGTCTTCACACCAGTCACTTCACCTGCTCTCCAACACTTTGTCTGTTGGATTTTCCTGCCTGTCCCTCGACACGATGTCGCATCTGAGAGGAGGATGAGGAGACTGAAACCGCCCTCACATTCATACGTGGAACCAACAGAAATGTCGCGTTTCCACCTTCTGAGGTTTGAAAATAGTTGTGTGTGTTTGGGGAAATGGTCTGTAAAGAGAACAAATACTCAGATATGGAAACTGGACAGATCAAAAACATCCTGTTTACAGCAGGTTCAAACGTGGACGGTGTTTATGAGGCGGCTCTTGAACTCGTCTGACCAAACAGGATGAGAGCTACTGATTTACGTTCTCAGTCGAGCAAAGCTGAAACTCCTGGTTCACGACTCTTCGTGTCTCTTTGGTTCCAGTTTCTCCAGTTGGAAGGATTTTTATCTCACAACAAACTGAATATCGTTTGGACTGTTGGTTGGACAAAACAAGACATTTGAAGACGTCACATTTTTCATGATTTATAATAGAAAAATAATAAAACCTCTGCAGGTTGGCGACGAGGTGAAAGGTCGGGAACAGCTCCTCCGTGTGTCTGTCGTCTCGTAGGAGCTGCCGGCGGCTCTGTGGCGATCGCCGCTCGCCTCCACCGATGCCTCATTAAGTGAATGGAGCTAAATGAACCGTGGCTTCACTTTACACCTGCAGGATCCGCGGCTCAGGAGAATAAAGCAAATGGAGCGTGAAGTTACAGAGCGGCGTCCGCACAAGTTTAACACACAGGCTGACAGACTGTTGCACTCACAGTCTCAACTAATGAGCCTCGAAGGAGCTCAATGATTTTACATCCAGCGATAGAAAAACACACATTATACAGCACAGATGACCGGAAATTTCCCTTCAGGCCGACACATTTAACATCAATAACTCCGTTTTCTTCTGGCGTTGAGGTTACAGCTCCAACCCTCTGAGTCCTGACGTGTTTTCTCCAGAGACACGACGAACGCTTCGGTCCGACCGTCAACACTTCAGGATGCTTTGATCGCGGAGCTGCTCTCAGTTCATGTACGCAGGTTTGCAAATGGGCTGAAACTCATGAATCCCTCGACGCTCGAGTCCTGCTGTTTAATTCTGTTTTAAAAGCCGCCGCACACACAGGCGGCTCTGTGAAGGGCTAATGTCCTGGACGTTGGAGGACGAGCTCTTCATGGACGATGACCTGTCAGATAAAGCAGAAATGAGACTCATGTTCAGTTTAACTGCTCAGTTCAGTCGTGTGTCTTTTATGTGTTGGAGCTGAAAAAACCACAGTCTTTGACCTTAATCACACTCAAGTTAACATATTTATTACTTGCTGATATTTACGGTTTTTCTCACTGATACGACTCAGGAGGAGCTTTTCAAAGTTTGAAAAATCGTCATCAGGGTCGGACACTACAGATACATCCTCCTGTATACTCACATACAGTCTGTGATGTGGCTGTTTACCAGGAAGGAGGCTCTAATGAAAGACACTGACCAGGTGCATTATGGGAAACGTAAGAGCCAATGTCTCCACAGACTTGGACCCACAATGACAACAACTTTATGGAAGAGACACTGAATCGCTGGACTCATTTCACAGAACAGAAGACAAACATCGTTAAAACCAACTGAGTCTTAATTTGATGATTTTGAGTGTCGTGCACCTTTAAACAGACCTGAAGCTTCTCTGCACCTCGACCGAACGCATCAGAAATGTAAAGTCGTCCTTTGGCTCACATTTATCAAACCACACCTAATGTGACCCCTCCTCCTCCTGGAGGACGTTTGTTGATACCTTTTAAACTGAGAACTTATGGACGGGAGTCGAAGCCCAATTGGAGACAAATGATCATAATGAAGCTCTCAGGCAGCCGTTGGAATAATCAGGCCGTGTAAAAGCTCAGGCCAAAACTGAATCCCATTTCCATCAATGACCTCCAGACTGTGACACTTCCCTGTAATAACGGCCCCGGAGTGGAGCGATGACATAATAAACATGCGACCCTGTGACCAGGTTCGTCACAGCGGCGTCCTTTAACTGCACAGACACTCTCTAATTGGTTTGCCTCCCTGGCGGCGAGAGCAGCCCTCCCTGTAATTACCCACCAGAAGCCGGCGCGGGGCGTGCGGGCGCGAGGCGTGTAGGTCCGAGCTGATGGGTGCACTCGCTGTCCTTCGGTACATTACCCGAGCATCGCCTGAGGAGGGTGACACAGATAGATCTCCCTCATGCGCCCCATGGGGGAGCGTGATGGCTTAAAAGCAAGGTGGCCACGGGAGACCCATTGACCTGAGGACAAGATGGAGGAGGGAGGAGGGGCTGATGGAGCTGGTTGAGGATGGAGGACGGGGGGGGCGGTCATCTGCTGTCAGTGGGTCTCTGCAGTCTGTCACTGCTGCTTTAATCAAGGACACGCTGCTGCAGGACGTCTGACCGGAGAAGCTGCGGACGTCCCCGCAGGACCGAGACATCAGAGTCACTGGAGTCAGTCGCACTTTGGTTTTTACACAATGTGTTAAATATCCACGTGATGAAAATGATGCACAAACAGGTTCGACAAAACGAGACGGCAGCTGCTGGTTTGACTGGGACACAAACGCTGGTCTCCTGGGTGAAGGTCCTGTGTTTGTTTGACTCATCCATCAACCCAACACCGTCCGTCCTACACAGAAAGACTCGTTCTTTACTCTACGCCACCTGTTTGTGTTCGGACACATCTGCTCTCAACGCACGTCAATGGAGAGACGAGGAGGGACGATGGACAGAAACTGTCCCTCCTCTGGTTTTCTTCGGCAGAGACATTTCTTCATTCCTCACATTATGATGATGATGAGGAGGAGGAGGAGGAGGAGGAGGAGGAGGACGACGCTGGCTGCTGAGGTCGGAAGTGAAATTCAACAACCGAGCTGATTATTGACAACTTGACAACCTTTAAAGCCGCATTCAGTTGGTGTGTGTTGATGTTCAGTTGGTGTGTGTCGGTGTGTGTTGATGTTCAGTTGGTGTGTGTCGGTGTGTGTTGATGTTCAGTCGGTGTGTGTCGGTGTGTGTTGATGTTCAGTCGGCGTGTGTGTTTGGTTCAGAGCCAACGTGTTTCAGGCTTCAGAAGAAACGGAGTCTGTGTGGTAACGTTAACATTAATGTTGTGATTGGTTGGATAGAGGCCTTTGATGACATGCTTAATGAGGGGTCCGAGGGTGCAGCTCAGCAGGGCGAGGGGGGAGACCTCCCACATCAAACAGCGACCCCCACCCCCCGTCTCCCCCTGTCTCCCCCTGTCTCCCCCGTCTCCCCCCCGTCTCCCCCCTCTCTCTCCCTGAAGACGTTAAAGTGTCGTCCTGCTCTTTAACTGAGGAGAAGCTATGACACAGAGCTGCATTAATATACAAAGACTGATTATTTCTATCAATAATAACAACAATAACACACATGATATGAACCATTTAAAAATCTTTCTCATAATTATGAAATAATGTAAAAGTGTGTCATGATTTTAAGATACAAGAATTACGAGTCATAATTAAGAGAAGGTTTAGTTTTCCAACGTTCTCATAAATATGATACAAAACTTTCTCATGAATTACAACTTATAAGTTTCTAAGTTTCATTAATACGATGGAATAAAATCTCATTATAAAATGCAAGAATAATTATGAGAAACTAAGTCAAGAGAAAACAGCTGATATAAATGTAACTGAGAAACAAACCTAAACACATGAATAAATATAAACTTCATTGATTAAAGCTGTGACTTTGTGAACCTGCTGAAAAACAGTTACACACCTGTGACATATTTTAGATTTGTTAAATCTGCACAAACAGCTGATAAACTTATTTTACATTGAAGTAAAATTTACTGTGTTTCCAAATGAAAAACCTAAATCCTCATTTCTCAAGCTAATTTAAAGACGTTTCATGTTTTCACGTTACACAATCATCTGAACGAGCTGCATGTCGTCCGTCGGACGGATGATGGATGTGAGTCCGAGTCAAACAAACTGTCAGAGCTTCATGTTATTGCACAAGAACAAACACGGCGATTCACATGCGAGCGGATTGGAGGGTCTGTGTGTGTCCCGCTCTCACAAGTTTACTCAGCTTGGGAATTACATCTTACAGATGGCGGCTTCGCGAGGGGAACGGGCTCATGTCGCAGGGGGAAAATATTATTGCAGCGCTGACCTCTGTTTGAAAGAGCTCTGACTGAGCGTCCTGCGGCCGCGACCTCACAAGACATCGTCGTCCTCATCAAAGACCCGACCCCCTCGGACTCGCTCTCGCATCGCGGCTTATCGGGACGTATGAATTCGTGATGATGACGGAAGGTCACGCGGACACCTGATGTTTCTGCATCAGAAATAACTTCAACGACAAAAGGCTTTTTTCTCTCTCAGGTCAGAACCATTAAGAGTCTATTTGAGGAGACGTGAGACCGCGGCGTGTTTTCTCAAAGAGCAAAAATCCCTGTGGTATTTTCTCTCGAGCACGCTCCAGTGCTGAACATCCCTCCAACACTCACATCAAAGTGCGTCTGCTGAAGGAAACGCTCGCTCAGTATATTTTACAACTCAGTGTGACTTCACTCTCCTGCCTTCAGCTGGAAGAGGAGACGGAGACGAGGAGGAGGAGGAGGAGGAGGAAGAGACTGAAACCAGCATCCACGTTTGAGTCTTTGAGACTTTTCAGGCAGCTCGATCGGTCACAGACAGAGATGTTATCAGTCGACATCGTTCAGGTTCACAGAGGAAGAAGAAATGGTTCTCACATGAAGCCGGAGGAGAATTCACCGGGACCGAACAAAGACCAGAGCTGGGAAACGTCCACCTTCGCTTTCTCAACGCGGCCGAGCTCCAAACGTCTCCGAATCGATTCTCCGAACTCGGCAGACACGTCTCAGTCATGTGATGTTCAGGGTCACCGACGGACGAGTCGTGTTTCTGCGGCCTGTCGTCACATCGAGCTGCACTTTTACCGTTTCACTCCACTGATCCCAGATCTGCTCCTGCTGTCGTTCACATGCAGAAATATCAGAGAGAGAAATTCAGAAATGTCTCACAGAGTCGTCAAGTGTGAAGTTTGTTCATGTTCACACACACACACACACACACACACACACACACACTCTGACGTCAGCGAGCTCAGACCATCAGGATCAGTTTGGGTTCAGGTTGTTGTCTGAGGACACTTGTGATGATGATAATGATGGTGGTGATGATGATGAAGATTTAGTCACCTTGAAGACAGAGCGAAGCGGCAGAAATGTTTGTCTGATTTATAAAATCAGGTGTGTGTGTGTGGAACTGTGTGTGTGTGTTTTCCAGTCCTGAGCTGACGTGTGTGTGAGCCTCACTCTGCCTCCCGTCACATGTTATCGTCCCATGACTTTATGGATGAGCGTCGGAGCCGTGGAGACCTGAAGGTAACCTGAACCTGAACGAGCAGCTTTGTCACACACAAATAAAAAAGGGACAGTTCAAAGATCTGAGAGCAAATGAATGACACAGGTTTAAAGTGTGAACCGTCCGGACGAGACGAGATCTGAGTCTCCGTCATTGTAACTGTGAGCTCAAAGAAACCAGTTCAACAAACTGACAATAAATGTTCAGATTCTTAAAGTCACAAACGCACATTTATTTTAATTCTTATCACATATATTTATGTTTTCGTCCTTTTTTCTAATCTTCATAAAACTACATCAGCTTCAGTAAATCAGTGTTTAGTTCATTTGTCAGAAAGTGACATCTGGCTGCAGTTCACACTTTGATCATCGGGGGGAGCTGTACCTCACCCGTCCATCCGCCCCGTCAGCAGGCCTCAGCTCACAGGAAACACTTTTCAATCGAGCAGAGAAACGACCGGACTTTCCTGTTTGGCGTCTGTGTTAATGAAGGATACGATCGGTCCCCGTTGAAGAGTTGAGTTTATTTCCTGCCACGAGAGCAGTCGTCTCTTTTCTCTGGTTACCAGGAAAATACTGATCGATTTATTTAAAGCTCTGAATGAACGAAGGTCGCAAGTTCTGTCTCCCTTATTTGTTCTCTGTTGTGTTTTTATGATTTTATCCTGCAACAATAATTATTTCCTATTAATCATCAATTAATCAAGAATGAACAGTCTATTGATCAGTGTTGTTAATTGATGACAGATTCATCGTTCATGGTTCAACAACAACAACAACAATAACATCAACAACAATAATAATAACAACACCAATAACAATAATAACAACAACAACAACAACAACAACAATAATAATAATAAAACTAAATGATTTGATGATTTAATGTGGTCGAACTTTAGATATTATGAACTGCACATATTTGTTCAAACAGTGAAAATAAACCTTTATTTTTTATTACTATGTTTCATCAGTTTGTCTTCAGGTTGTTTTGTGAGTTTTTCTCGGGTTTTATCTTGTGGCTTTTCATTTTTGATGTTTTGTTATTGAGTCTTGGTTGATCAGGATTAGCGCCGTCGTTTCCAAGTTTTCAGGGATGAATAAATACATTTCTTTAATTAAACTGAACTTTGATCTGTAAAAACTTTTTTGATGTGTGTTTCTCATATTTTTAATGAAAGTTGAAACTTTGAAGGTTTGTTTCTTCCTGATCTCAACTGATCAGCTGATTTAACTCTTTCAGCCTCCTGATGAACGACAGCTTTTATTTATCCTCCATGAAAAATCCCATCGCAGCGAATTCAATAAAGTCTAATTTGATTTTAAGTGTGTGGAAACAATTTGTTCAACATTTAAACTAATGATATTAAAGTGGATCCATCAAACAGGTTGGAGGGCGGGGCGATTGGGGGCGGCTGTGTGTGTGTGTGTGTGTGTGTGTGTGTGTGTGTGTGTGTGTGTGTGTTGGGGGGGCTGCTGGTCGGCCCTGGATTGACTTAACCTCTGTCACTTTGATGGCTTTTGTGTTTTACACAGGGGCAGCTGGCCCCCGACCCCCCCACGTTTATGTTTATCAGACTTCACACAGCGCCCCCTGGAGGCACTACAGGCAAAACTTTATTCTACTTTGAAACTTTCCAAACATGTGCAGTGGAACTCTGCGACTCCTAAAAACACGTCTGCTGCATTGATTGCGACTTTGAATCCCGAGACTCTGTGATGAAGAATCAGAGATTTTGATGCTCAGCAGAAAAGTTGACAATGTTGTGATAATCGTCAATATTTTTATTTTTCTCTCTCAGCCTGACTGTCGCTCGTTTCTTTAGCTGAGTTAAGACTCTGTAATCAGGCCACATTACAATCCATCCCCCCCACCGGGACTGAAAGGGGCTTCACTCTGTGCTGAATGTTAACCAGTCAGAGGACGACAGGAGGCCAAATGCTGCCGTGTTGTTGGGATCCACTCAGGCAGAGCAGCATTTGACTGAGAACTTTTTAATCGCCCCCTGGAGTCGCTCCATAAATGGTTTGGCTCCGGCCTTTATTTGCCCCGTTTCCTTTCTTTTGAGAGGAGACCATTGTGCCGCACACCAGCAAGCCAAGGCAATCATTTCCACTGCTTTGGGTAATTTGGGGAGTATGAACGCTCCTGATTTATCATCTAGTCTCCATTAAAATCTGCGGCTCAGATTATGGCTCAACGTGTCGCGGTCAGGACGCCTTCATTCAGCCATTACTCATCAGACAAAAGCAAAACGTGCTCATGTTTTCATTTCAGCCGGCAGAATCGTATCACAACACAAGCACAGATGACTTTTCATTTTCCTGTGTGTGATACCACAAATCCTTTTCTTCAATTTGGGACGTGTCCTGGTCCCCTGAGGTGACGCTGACTCTGTCCCTGGAATCTGCTGAACACTGAGTCAGATCACGTTTGGAGTAAACTCATCTACGAACTATTTCAGACTGAAATCCGACTGTTGAAACTGTTGTTAATGTTCCAGAGCTGATTCAGTCTCGTGTTCGCCTGCATCATGAAAGAGACGTCAGTAACCTGAAGCTCGACGCCTCCGCCTGCAAACACACTCCAGGAAGGTTTTACTTTTCCAAAGCAGCCGAAACTTTTATATGTGCAGCATCTGTGGGCTGAGTGGGCGGGGCCAGGGAGAGAAACACTACTGAGCATGTGCTGTGGACAAGGTCTGGAGACGGCTTCCAGTTCTGATCATAGATCCGTTCTTCAGTTCGCAGTGAAACCTCACTGTTTTAAACTCGGTTTATTTGAGTCTTGATCCACGGATGTTGTTGCTTCAGTGTCCGGCGGCCGAGTCGCAACTCGTGTCGTCGCCGTGTCGGATCCAGAGCAGAAACACTGAGCTGTATTTACATGTAAATGTGGTCGGGCTCCTGTGATGTCAAACATCCCAGCTGCCCCTGTGAGTCAGGGTGAACTTCCTGTGAACTCCTGAGGCGGTCGGCGTACCTGCGGATGAACCGTCCTCCGGGTGGGTGGTCCTCTGCATTCACAGCCCCGCGGTGATGGAGGCGGAGCGGGAGGTGGAGCGGAGCCATTGTTCCAGACACAGAGGAGGCCGAGGCCATTCATTAAGCAAATTAGCTCCACAAGGCAACTTCACGTCCATCACGCTTCCACCTCTTCTCTCCAGAGCTCGAGCTGATCAGACGTCTCAGAGTCCAGAAACTGAGCTTCACCTTCAAACTACACCTGCTGCTGAGTCCAGGTGTGTTGCTGTAAAGTCACCGTGTCGGAAATACACAAATTAAACAAAGCATATCTTAGACATCAGAGTTTCATCATCTGCAAATACACGAATAACAAAAGAGATTCGAGTGGATGTGACTTGTTTTTCTGTGAATTCCTGCTGAGGAGAAGTAAATGAATCTCTTTATTATCTGAGCAAATGCACGAGCGAACAAAGTTAAATTCAGATCAGATTCAGATCATCAGAGTTTCAAAGCTGCTTCTCTCCCAAAAATCACACAAATCCAAAGACGTTTGTTCCTGTTGCTCAACATCAGACACAGAAATGATCCAGTTTTTAACAAAACAATCTTTTAATAATCTTCATCTCGATAAATGTTTGTGTGACAACATCAGATAAGAATCACTGCACAACTTCACAAATATGACAAATGCTTTTAAAGCTGAAACCTCTCCCTGTTGGGACTGATTCCTCTGAGATGCCCGATGACTTCGCTTCAAACCTGCTCTTGGAGAAAACGCTGAAAACTTTGCGGTGACTCGTTCAGTGAGTCAGAAACTGGAGCGTGTGAGGAAGCAGCGTTTTATAAGAGTCTGTGCAGCTGTTAGCCGAGACGTTCGTGACTTACTGCGAGCCGTAAAGGCCGTGATGAATCCGCAGCTCTGTTACAGCCGTCAAATAAAAGCTTACTATGAAAACATGGTGTCAGACCGCCGGCTTTATTGGAACAAGTGTTAGCATTATGTTGTGGAACAGCATTACGGCGCCGCCTGTGAAAAATGGACGATGAGCCGACAGCTCGCGGCTCCGTCACATGATCCCTGTTTTATTACGAGTCTGTAATTACAAACCGTAACTGTTAATTGTGCAACTGTTTGTTCTGTCTCACAGTTTAATACAGAGAGAAGGTTTGACTCGATTATATGCGACTGAGGTGAATCAGTGTCAGACGGAAACAGCAGCTCCTGGAGAGAAGAAGCAAACTGAAGCTCGTAGACGACGAGCAGCGGAGAAAAGATGTGCAGATACAGAACGAGAACGAACCTGAATGTGATTCCAGCTAAGTGGTTGTAAAAGGACATCTCAGCTCTTTTCAGGTTGTTTGGACCCAAACAAGAGCTCTTTTACATTTATCAGTATTTTTAGGCCCGACGACATTGTGTGAGTAAACATGGAGGATTTCTGCTTTTTTTCCTTCCTTAAATTCAAAGTGTCAGTGTGTCGCTGTTTTGAGCCGAGGTCATTAAAGGCCCCTCAGTCAGCAGGACGGTCAAACACCACACGACCATCGCACGAAGCCTGTGGCCCCTGAGAAATCGCTGCTTCATTTCATTGCATTAATTAAAGTGCTGATGTGTTTGTGCCGTTTGCAGGAGCCGGTATCGACGCGGCAGAGACCGACGACTCGGCTGCCACGTTTGATGAAGAGCTGCTTTAACATCAGTGTTAGTGAAACATTTCAAATGTGATAATAAAAGAGCAAATCATTCAGCTCCGACAGCTTCGCTCATAAACTCAAGATGTGACTGAATCATTAGAAGAAAGCGTTTTCAGGCCCGATGTCATTCAGAGGCTGCAGCGCCGCCACGTCCCCGCCGCCGCCGCCGTCCCACCGAACGCGACCTCGACTGGAACTGAGACTCGAACTGAGACTCGATCCACAGAAATGTTTGGAAGAAGCTGAGCAGATTGAGAGTTTGAGACATCAGAAATCAGACTTGTTTTTTTCAGTTCAGACAATTTCATTTCACAGGAAATGACACAACACACCTCAACTTCAACATTATGTGACTAAATGAGTAAATGTGATCTGTCATTAGCATAATCAGATATTTCCCCTCGTTATAAACTGTATGAAAATTATTCTGATTAGGCAGAAAAAAAACACATAAGTTTTATCTTTTCAGACTCTGAAACTATCGTTTTTGGAAGTGATGCTCGTCTCAGATACTAAAGGTCCACTTACTGTTTTTTCTGTTTATGTCTTTTACTAATGTCCAGAACGAACTTCCTGACCTGTAAAGTTTTGAACCTGAACCAATCAGAGCTTCTCATCTCGCTGTGGATGAAACTCAAACACATTCAGCTTCACTCGTCCGTTTGATGCATCGACTTCTGAGTCTGACGGAGCTGAAAAGGTTCAAACAGTTCATGATGAAGTTTCACATCATTAATGTAAAAAATGAAAAATGCTGGTTTGATGTGAACCTCCGAATAAATGAACACTTTAAAAATAAGAGACGCCGGTTATTCTTTTCATTATTGATTCATGTTGCGTCACGATTCGAACGTCTCGTGATCCAGATACAATCTGACCAAACTCCAGTAAATTCGGCCTCTTTTAAAGACTCTGCATCGAACTTCAGATGATCCATCTGGGCTCATCGCACTTTGATCAGCCACACATTCCTGCGCGTGAGAGTAAAAACAGCGAGATGAGTGTGTGTGTGGCGTCACGTGGCGGAGGTCGAGCCGGAGGCAGCGACACCTCGTTAACATACCAGCTGCGGCCGCAGCCGTAAACCTCACAGTTTGTGTTAGCTGATAAGCCTCAATAGACTTTAATGGCTGCATTTACCCAGCGAGACTAATATTATTGTTAGACATGATATGGTGATGTGACAGGCTGCTCATGTCAGGGAACAACTTTTCACTCCGCCGCTGCACATACGAGACGAACGGCATCATTATGAGCGATTATGAAGTGAAAACACTTGAGCTTTAATGCATCACAGAATAAAACTCAGACTTTTCATCTCATCATATCGAGCTTATTCACAGTCGATCACAGCGCGACGCCGAGTGTCTTTAAAGCTAAACGGGGTTTGAACCGCGTTCAGGTGATTCGTTATAAAAGAGTTCATGGAAGCAGGAGACCACATAAAACTACAAATGAATATTTGTAGCAACATAATGATCAATAATCCGACGTCTGCAGAACAACATTAAATTAAATTACACTCGTGAACATTAAATCAGAGGAAGCGTTTATTTCTATTACGTTGTTCATTTTTCTAACTTCCACAAACAGAACAACAGTGTCTACGTGTCGCCTGCACAGATCAGGTTTTACATGAGCCTATAGATGTGTAATAATGTGACGTCTGCGATTGAGAGAAAAAAGACCTGTTGAAAAAGAGGCTATTTAATTAAGTAGCTAACAAAATACAAATCTCCATAGCTTGGGAAATAATTGTGCAACCCTCATTAAGCTTTCCATCTGGGCAATTACCCTCTTTTTAGACTCGGGAGTTATAAATGACTGGCCGGTAATTGAAGCCAGCAGTCGGCGAGAGCCCGAGATGAACTGAATTACACAATGTCATTAAAATAAATACATCAAATAATTATCCGATGGAAAATAAATGGACTGAACGCGTGTAATTGTTCTTTCGAATTAGTTCCCGCGGCAGTCTCTGATCAGGCTCGGCTGCGAGGACCATCGCCAGCTAAATATCGTTCCTTTCTTTCAGAGAGCTTCGTTCACCGCATCATTCAGCTTCACATGAAAGCAGTGGAAGTGTCGCCGCTTCTTCTGCGAACATTACTTCAAGATAAGAGCGTAAACAGAGCTGTGAAATCCGCCTCTTCTTTGAACGCACCGTTGATAAGATGAAGCAGCTCACGATTGAAGAAAAGCTCATTTCTTGTTGCAGATAAAGAGCAAAGAGTTGAGTGAGAGCATTTTGTTCTCCGACAGATTAGTTCTGTGATTCGCTAAAAAGGGGGAATCCTCTCCTTCTTTACCTTGAACTCTGCCGAGGAGCTCGAGCCTGAAACATTTCCAGCCCAATTGATAGTGACCTGATTTATGGGCCTTATTGCGCCGTATAATTAATTTTATGCATATGACTTCCTTTACAATTACCGTGGCGGCCGATTGGAGAAGTTCACTGCTTATATGAAGCCATCAATAATTGCAAATTCATCGCTGGGCGGGTCGAACATCTGCATGAGGAGAGAAAAAAGAGATTGTCTCCGAGAACAGAGAGATATTCTGTGAAAGGGCAAACGCTCCGGGTTCACTCAACCCTGTAAAAAACCCGAAGGACATCAGAGACACCGTGTCGTCCTCGAGTCCCACGGTCACACGCTGACACTGCTCCAGGGCTCGTCCACCGGGCGGCGGGAAGACAGACAACACGTCGGGTCGGGGCTGATCCGGATCAGACCTGATCCGGATCAGGTCTTCCCAGATTCTCCAGGTGGAGAAGCTGAGAATCGAGGACTCACACAAATCAACACTGTTGTTGGACAGTTGAACATGTTGATATTTAACACGTACGAATAAACGTCTGAGTGAAGAGAAGTGAAGCAGCTGCAGGAGAAGCTGACACACGAGACGAGGAGACGGAGACGGAGACGGACAGGTGAGAGTGATGCGTCTGAGCGTTTCCTCTCAGGTGTCAGTCAGGTGCAGCGCGGCCTCTGATTGGACATAAAGGTCGACGGGTCTGCGTGTGTTCAGCCTGGGTCACGTCCAATCACAGGAGTTTTTACTGAGTGAGTGAGCGAGGAGCAAAGAGAGGGCAGGAATGATGAAGAGAGAAGAACAGGTGAACGTTAGAGGAACTGGAACAAGAAAAATGATTTAAATAACCAATCAACTATCAAATTAATTACTAATTAATTTTCTGTGGATCAAGATTGATGAGTCAATGAATCTTTTCTGCTCGAGTTGTTTTCACTAAATGTTGTATTTTAATGATTTTAAATTAAACCATTTGTAAAATTCAGTCTCCAAAGCTCCTCATTGTCAAAGATTTGGAACCAAAAACAAATGTAACATGAACAGAACTGTATTAATGTTTTATTAGACATAAAATTGAAACTGGTTCATGAGGTCAAACTGTTTTCAGGACTCAGCACGGCCGATCAATCATCTGTGTGACTTTGTAACTGAATTAAAAAACTTAATGTTTTAAATATCCTGCAGAAATAAAAGTCAAAATATTGGCGCTGAAAAAAAAAGCTCTAAAAACGTGTTGATCCGTGTTTGAAAGTGTCCGTCAGACTGACTCCAGATCTGTGTCACCGAAAACATCAGTCAACAACTCGTGACTCTGCAGAACGACGACCGTGGACGTGTTGACGTCAGATCTTTATTAAAATGAAATGAACGTACGTCCTGAGCCAGGAAACGCTTTGGGACGGAGCTGATCCGGATGACATGAATAATTTAGCCGACACTAAAGGAGGTAATATAAATGCACACATATATTCTAATCTGTGCGCCGCTGCTGCGACAAGCTGTGTTTCTCATCTCTCTCATGTGGAGAAGCAGCAGATGAATTAATCCAGAAACGTATCTTTGCCTCAGAATTATTCACATACAGATTCACTGATGCTTCGGGATGAATCGCTGACAGGAGCTGCCGCCCGCCCACGGGAACTTCTCTCTTTTCCCGCTGACCTTTCCCTCGACAGCGGCCTCATTTCACAGCTAATACCCCGATCGGCGCTGACACCTGAGCGCTGCCTCCGTCCTCCAGCCTGTCAGCCAGGAGCCCCTGTAAGACGGCACTCTGGGAACAGATGCCCTCCTTCGTCCTCGTCCTTCGTCCTCTGGATGAAAACAGTCCCGATGATGTTTAATCATTATATGATTTTAATCATGTGACTGATTTCGCTCCACCTGGACTCTGCAGTGATGCAACACGACATTAGAAACAAAACATAATTATTCTAAAGATCTGATTCATTTTTCAACACAAATTTCTACCTGACATGTTCAGAAGAAACATCAGTTTTATCACCTCTCAGTAAGATGGCTTGTGATTGGTTGAGCGTGGGGCAAAATGGCTGCCAGCGATTTTATTTACAAAAAACGGTAAAGAGTTTCTTTGTAGAGTCGATAATAGACAAATGAGTTAAATCCTTTTGGCTGATTTGGGAATCTTCACTTCTAAAGCAGAACATCCAGTGACCTGGGAGGAACTGGGGGCCGACGGGGGCCGACAGGGGCCCAGGGGCCTCTGAGCTGGTTAATCCAGCCATGTTTGGTCAAAGTGCTGGTGGAGGTCCAGACGACATTTTGTCCTGATGGTTGTGCTGAACCAAAGGTCAGAGAGTCACCGAAGTCATTAGGGATCGTCCTCTGGGGGCCACGAATATCTGCTCTCAGTTCGGTGTCAATCTGCCGGTTGCAGAGAGAAAAAGTTTCCTCCTCGCTTGTGGAGGCAATCGTCGACGCCGCGCTCGTCTCGGCGCGAGGAGACGAGGGAGCCGGTGTCCCGCCAAACTGCGGCAGCCACAGTCGTGTTGTCAGCGCGAGTCGGAGACGAGTCTCACAGCGGACGCACCAACAGATGGCTCGAGGAAAACAGCTCATTTGGACACCAACAAAGAGCCACCGATGATTTAATGATCATTTCTCATTCAGCCATTATTTCTATGGGCATATAATCAACTGACACACAATATTTCATTTGTGGGGAGGCTCTTGTGTCGACAGAAGGCCACGTCGCCGAGACTTCCTGCTCTTCTGAGGAGGAGCGAGTCTCCGCCTGAGCGTCAGCGCTCGCCATATTCATGATGTGAATTATTATGCTGATTATAGGCTGTTTTTATGACACACCTCTTCCAATTAAATGACTGATAATGAATGCGTCCCCTGACAGGTGTTTTTGTTGTCGCTGGAATTACGGCGCTCTGATTTACATGGCAGACTAATTTGGTTGAGAGGCTGATATAAAGAAGGTCGGGCCCCCTGCGGTGAGAGGCGCTGTGTAAAGTCCTGCTCTGAGGATGTTCCTGTGTAAACACAGCGCGGCAGCAGGTGACGCCGCCGCCGCTAATGAGCTCTGCAGGTAGACGGCGCGCGAGCTCCGACCTGAGGTTCAGGTTAATTAATGAAGTGATCCGGGCTCAGGGAGGAAGACACGGGGCTTCCTGCGGGCCCCGAGCAGCAGGTCACAACACTGACAGATGCCCTATTACAATGTTAATGATAGCGGGGCCCCGGTCAGATAATCATATTCAAAGCTTTTTCTACCGGATAACAATCAGAGGCTCACATGCCACTGATGGCTTCTCTGACGAAGAGCTGTTTGAGAACATATGTGGCACAAGCCCCCCCCCCAAGCACCAGCGCTTTGAACTGAAGGGTTGAGTCACCAGGGCCCCTGAAGGCCCCTTCAGGCCCCGAGGACTGATCAATGTGATCAAGGCCTGATAAGATCGGCTCTGCTTGGCAGCACGCGCCACGAACACTCACCGGGGATCCATCAGCAGCTCCGCTCGGTTCACACACACACACACACACACAGACACACACACATACACACACACACACACACACACACACACACACACACACACACACACACACACACACACACACACACACAGACACACACACACACATAGACACACACACACACACACAGACACGCGCAGAGACACACACACACAGACACACACACATACACACACACACACATAGACACACACACACACACACAGAGACACACGCAGAGACACACACACACACAGACACACACACATACACAGACACAGACACACACACACACGCAGAGACACACACGCAGAGACACACACACACACAGACACACACCTCCATAATAATAATTCTCTCAGTGTACGTGTGGGAATGTGACGGCGTCCTTTCTGTGGGTCACATGTTGGTTTTTATTCATATTAGTTGACATTTTGTTTATGAGGAGTGATGTTTGAGGAGCTGATCTCACTTCCTGTTTACACTTTAATGTTGATACTGAAGAACATATGTAAAGAGGAGGAGGTGAGATCTGAAGTGAAAAGCAGCATCTTAATGACAAACATCTGTTAAATATATCTGCTATATGTAGCACATATATATATATATATATATATATATATATGAGCCGTACGTTTCCCAGCTGTGAAATCCAAACCAAGTCTTCATGCTCAGACAGTGGGGGTGGGGGGGGTAAAGGAGGCCAAGAGGCAAACGGGGTGAAATTTATTTTTCAACCTCTGTCAGTTAGGTGCATTAATCTAAGAACATCCTGCGAGTGTGTGAATGTGTGATTCCTCCACCGGCGGCCACTCCCCTGCTCGCTCATCCCAAACATTAAATATCACCTGCCGTGATTAATCCCAACTTAATTAAATCCATCAGCGAGACAATGGCCAGCCAATGAGGTATGTAATCATTCACATAGTAAATTAAAAGAAGTAAAGGCTCCTCTGTGTTCTCCTCTGACAGAGATGGAGAGGATGGAGCAGGGGTCCCAGCAACTCAGCTGGGGGCACACACACACACACACACACACACACACACACACACTTCTGTTCACGCTTTGATAAAAACATCAGATGTTTCTCTTCCTGACTGAAGACGATCTTGTCCCATCTGTAAACTAATTATTATCTCAGGTCTGAAAACTCAACTGGGGCAGAAAGAGAAATGAAACTGACCCCTCCTCTAAAAACACATGAAGCTTTTTGACATCAGACGGGAAAAATACACTTTATTCTGTTTGTAAAGCTGTTACAGAAAAAATGATTTTATTTTTAAAGCAGCTTGAACAGATTTCTTGGCGCCTTTCACCGACGTCACAGAGTCAAATGCAGGTTTACAGGTGAGGAGACGCCACAACGACGGCAGCTCGATCCCGTCGGTCTGCACATTCATCTGTGAACACTCAGCTCGGCCTGGAGAAAGAAAACAGCAGCAGATCTGTCGCAGGCAACACACACACACACACACACACACACACACACACTCTGAGCCTGATCTTCAGAATCTTCAGAAGGTCACATGAGCGTCGGGCTTGCAGCAGGAAAACAGATGTTTGTAGGAGAGGACGATCCTGTGTGTGTGTGTGTGTGTGTGTGTGTGTTTTCCATCACTTCAGATTACATTGACTTGCATTAATTTCCTGGAGTCTAACACAAACAAACCTTAACTCAAGTCTTCACCCCAAATTTAATGATTTATGTTTTTTGTCTCCACAAGGAAAAAGAGTCTTTACAATGTGACTGTGTCAACAGATTTATGTCCCCACAACATGAGTAATACACGCCCACTCATACACACCTACACACACACACTCTCCCATAATGGGCAAACAGCAGCTGGGATGTTAATGCCAGCAAACAGGATTATCCTCAGAAAGGATTTCTCTGTTAAGCATTTCCTCTTAATTAGATTTCTCAGTCTCGGGGATGAATCGCCTTTTAGCAGCGAGAGCTGCCACTGAGGGAGCTGTTAGCTCCTTATAACTGAATTAAAGGCATAATTAGTGATACAATTACATTAGCGGAGGGTCTTTTGTATTTGTGTGAGTGATGGGGGGGGGGTCATGTGATGTAGGAGGATCTGCGGCTCCGGTCAGGTCTGATCCAACAGGTGAGCTGAGTGGATTCTGGAGAGCAGGTGAGAATCTGGAGAGCAACAGACTCAGAGGACGTTATTTCAGTTCAACCTCAGATCTTCACACGTCCTCGACAGTCACATGATCCTCTTTATACACCAGCTCAGGCCTGTTTCATTTATACATATTCATCATCACTGCAATAAGGCTGCAACGAACTCGTCTTTTCATTATCACTTAATCTGCAGATTATTTTCTGGATCAATCGATCACAGTCGTGAAAAATGTCCAAGGCGACAACAGAAACCATCTAACCAGCGTTTGTTGCCAAACACAAACGGGTTCTGTGTCTTTGGTGTCAAAGTCCTGAGTCTCTCCTCGAAGTCTGACACCTGAAAACCAGGATCCAGGCAGCGTAACAAATGACCAGTATCTAAACGTGATGTCCGGCAGACGGGGACGTCTCGGCTCCTGTACGTCGTGAACATTTGAATGTCAGGTACTGTAGAGCGCACATTAACCCCTGATGCTCCTGTTTACGACACGTCCACCGTCTGGATTCCTGCTCAATTCATCATTAGTCCTCCTGTGAAACACACACACGGGCCGAACATGCAGCGAGCACACGCCCCGCTCGCACCTCTCCCCTCCATCCTCGCCGTGCGTCCCTGAACCATTCATCACCGGGCGGCCGCTGACAGTGACGGATGGGTCAGGCCGCCACTGGCACTCTCCCAGCCGGAGACTCATACGGCCGCGGCAGCAGACTGACAGCTGGAGCAACATGTCAAGTGGTGGAGAGCCCGCGGCCATTAATAACCTCCGTCACATGATCACCTCGGCGTGGGGCCGGCGTGGGCTCTGGGGCGGGGGGGCGTCGGGGCCGGGGAGGGAGATGTCACGGCGAGCGGGGGTGACAGTCATGGACGCCTGATCTTTAATCAAGTGTGCGGGGCTGATGGGTAATGAATATATCGCTCACAAATTGGAAGGTGTGCGGCGGCGGGCGGGGGAACGGTGGGGGGCTGATCTGATGACCCATCTGTGGCTCGGGGTGACCCTGGGGAGCCGTCCTCTTAAAGACGAGCCCGCCGCTCTCGCCACATCTGAGCACATGTAATGTGTCATTCATTCAGTGAGAGAGATCGTAATCATGTGAGGAGGTCGACTCGATGAGGCACGACAGGCCTGAAGTCGGCCGCTCGACCCAAAACCTGCCGCCGCTCAGCGTTCTGTTGGCTCCGGGCTGCTGCTGCCGCCATCGTTTTTATTAACCTGAAAACTCATCATCATCCTCATGTGTTGTTCGTCTGCATGTCGGTGTTCTTTCCTTCTCATGTACGGAACAGGGAGCGAACATGGTTTCGGTCTCTCGACACTTCCTGACTCGGCGTGACGTCCCTCAGCCGGTTCAGACTCCACACGCTGATGTAGAAACATCTGTCTCGTTCCTGCTCAGCATGTAAAGATCACGTAGCTTCAGTGACGTCGTTAACAAACACAACAATCTTTAACGACACGTGAACATTTAGGCAGTGAGTTGGATTCTGCTCCAGTTTATTGACCCACATCACTTCTGTTCACGTGTTCTAACAGACTGAAGAGAACGTTTCTGACCTCAACATTTTACTCTTTGTGTCTTTGGTAGATTGTTATTTAACTTTTAGTTGATTGGTTCTTGTCTGTAGTTTCATCCTCTTGAACAAAACCGGAACCACGAAATAAATAAAATGGAAGAAAGGAACAAATGAGCTGGTTTCATGAGGTCAGTGTCTGTGAAGCGGCCCATGAAGGGAATGAGTGAAATCAGCTCTGGTGTCCATTGAGCCTGATATGATCTTCTCTCTCCCTTTAATGCAAAAGAAGCATTATTGTTTAATTGACTTTCACCTCTCCTTGTCCTCTGAGCTGATGGATGCAAAGCAGGAGGCAACCGTGCGACCGGAGCCCAACACGAGCCGTTTACTTCCACGAGGTCTTTAAGAGCCCAGATGATCCTTTAATCCAATTCTACACGGCAATCAAAGACCCATGAATCAGGCCCATTATGAGCGGACCTGTGGCCGATCCGGCGGTTTGCATGTCATTATTGGGGGCTGCGCCATAACAAAGCTGCTTTTAATGAGATTCCACAAAGCTCCAAATCAGGCCGTCCCACCATGCATCCCGGCTAATTCCCTTAAAAATCATTCATTCCCAAAGACAATCGCTAACTGAGGAGCGAGGGGAAGGTTTGTCCTCCCGACGGCCACGCTTCGTTTTCAACCTTCACAGCAAGAGGAGCCCTTATCCCAATGAAGAAATATCATTATCCATGGGGGGGGCAGCGGCAGCCAAACGGAGACACGGTGATTAACTGGAATGTCCTCAGTGTCCCCAGACTCACAGATGCAGATTTGGCCGACGAGGACAAGTCGCCTCATGTAAAGCTAATAATGCCAACGCCGCCTCCTTTATGAATAGGAAAATAAATATGATATTCAATTAGTGCTTTATACAGAGATTCCATTTCTCTCCGTCTCCTCAATGAGGCTCGTTCAGGCTCCTGCAGCACTTTTTCTGAGGGAAACAGAGAAATGAGAGAATATAAAAGTCCATCAGTCAGAGAGAGGAGCTTTAAAGCGGCACTCTGTCACAGAAACTACGTCTGTGGACGCGTTCACATGCACGTTCAGACGCCTTAAATTACCCCCGAGCGCCGCGCTGTCAGCCGCAGTCGATAGATCTCCTCCAGGTGAGCGTGCAGCGAGAAAGATGAACACGGAGCTCGTCGTTCTGCGGCCATCAGTTATGATTGTGAAATTATGAATTGGATCTTAGTTTGTAGGATCGAGTGCAGAGTGAGATCCATCAAACTGTCCCACGCCCACTTTTATTATTTTATTTAAAATCAACATCACGTCAAGCTTCGCCCACATGAAGTCAGATGACAAACCAGTGATACAAACAAACAAACAAACCAGTGATACAAAGAAACAAACAAATCAATGATACAAACAAACCAGTGATACAAACAAACAAACAAACAAACAAGCAAACATGTTGTTGTTGTTGTTGATGTTGTTGATGTTGTTGTTGTTGTGGATGTTGTTGTTGATGTTGTTGTTGTTGTGGTTGTTGTTGTTGTTGTTGATGTTGTATAGCACTTAAGTTATTGGACTTCTATCAAAGCTTAATTGGGACTTCCTATGAACGGAGACTTGTTACAGTGACACTGATGAAAGTTTTGATTCATATTTTCTTAATCTTATTATAAACACATTCATCTGCGGCTTCAATCGTCTCCTGTTTTAAACTGACTTGTGCCGGATGAACAGTCCCGATCTAAATGAGACTTTCATAAAGCAGCAGATGTGACTCTTCCTCCTCGTGTCGCCTTCAGGTCCGGAGGAGACGGCGGACATCGGGCCGTCGGAGGGACACACCCCTGTGAAATCCACAGACAAAGTGTTACACTTTGTGGAAGAAAGGCACAAGTGTGAGCGCCGTGCAGGTCGGAGATCAGGCCACCTGTCACAGTCCTGCCGGGATCCGTGGGCGGCGGCCGCTTAACTAAAGCGCCGACTTTCTTTAACCAAACTCTCCCATCTGTTGAGGGTCTATTGTCTGCTCAGTAATGCAGCTGCAGAGCACCGGCGCCTCTTTCATTACAGAGAGAAACACTCCTCCTCCTCCTCCTCCTCCTCTTATTCAAATACTGTTACTAACCACTGATTTATTCATTGGCTTTACACAGTCTCCTCCCCCTCACACACAGACTGAAACACACCCGTCCAAACCCTTTCACCTCACCCCTCCGCACTCACCCTTTCACTGCCCCACACGTCTCGTCCTCCCCTTTCTTTCTGTCCGCTCAGACCTCCCAGCGTCCAGCTGTCGCTCCAACCCGCGGCCGAAATCACTGCACTCACAGAGGTTTGATGCTCTGTCAGCTCTGCTCCTTCAAACATAGACAGCATCACATCCATCTGCTGATTTTTCTATTGAGTCTATTCTAAAACCTTTGAACGGGATGAACCTCAGTGGAGGAGAAAATCTTCACTGTGCTGTTTGCGCTTTAACCTGCTGAAACTAAAACAGTTTCACTGCTCGCGGCCGAGAAACCGTCCAGCACGTAACCCTGAACGTCTCTTTGACTCTCGGTCCCTTCGGGTGAAGCCGCACTTCCTGTTTCCTGTTTATAAGATGAGAGACGTAACACGGTCTCTGCTGCATGAGCTGCCACCGACATAACACACTGTCGGCGGTCCAGCTGCATTGTGGGTAATGTAGCAGGTTTTGATATCTGTGGCTCTGCTGCATTGATCTGACAGTTGTTACAGGTGTGTGATGGAAACAGGTGAACGTCTCTCTGCAGACAGACGCTCATCTCCGGATCGATCAGGGTCACCTCCTGATGAGGTCGTCACCACAGAAGGCCGGCGGACATCTTGTCTTCCTGTGTGCGAGCCGCTCCCTCTTTGTGCCTGATTTCATGCCACATTCAGCTCGGTGTGTTCCGTCCTGACGCCGACAGCAGGAGCCTGACAGCCTGTCGTGTTCCGCCCGGCACGATACTCGACAGATACCGCCACTTAACGCCGCCGCCGCAGGGAAATATGGCCTCTTTTATGACGGAGGGTTTAAGTGATGAGTTCGCGTCATCGCCCGTGAAGCTGTCAGCCGCGGAGCTGCGGCCGAGGTCAGACCCAAAACCACGGTGGGAATAATCCGTCAGCGCAGGGGGGGACAGCCCACCCACGGTCCTTTGCTTGGCTTTTAATTCGAGGCAGATTTCCCCCCCCCCCGTCGTCCTGCAGGGCAGAGCAGTTTTACAAGCCCCCCTGAAGGCCGTTAATAAAGGCAGTGAAGGCAGCAGAATGGGCCTGGTGCTGCTGTTTGACTGCACATGGCTCGCTGTAATAAAGTGGCCATTCATCCTGCGCTCCCTTTCACTGACTCTGTGGGGGGGGGGGCATCTCGCTGCGTGGAGAGCCCCGCTCGTCCGGCCGCATTAGCTTTAATTGATCTTCAGATTTGTGCATGTGAAGGTGCTTTTCTGTCCCGGTTCCCGCGCCGTCCTTTGTGCCGCTGCACTGATGCTGTGAGATTACGAGCAGGATGAGAGGCTGCTCTTCTGCTCGAGTGGACGGTCAGAGAGACACTCTGAGCCTCGAGGACGGATCTGTCTCTGAGACACAGACTCACAGCCACGACAGATCAAACCAGAGTTTTCAAATTGATTCTGATAGAAAACAGTGAAAGAAAGAAGCTCGTTTGTCCTGATGTTATAAATATGAGAAACGGAACAGAGGTCACATTTTACGGTTTGTGTCTTCAAAGTGTTTCACTTTTACAAGAGGTGAAAGTTTTCTCATGAAAACTGCCTGATGTGTTGGATGAAGTGAGGATGTTTGAACTCCACCTGTTCCTGCGTCCTGTCCTGGATCAAACACACACTGAGATTAGAAAATAAATGTTTGAGCCAAAATCTGTAAAACAAACAAAAAAAAATGTACGAAAACTCAAAAATCAGTTTTGATGAAAGTAAACGTGTGCGACTGATTGTTTAAGTGCAGGTTCGTGTGTTTGCAGGTTCGATGTACGTTAACGTGATGTAGAACTCGACCTTTACACAGTTTTTATATCAACATCTATTTTTTCCTGTTTGAATTTTCTGCTTCGTCCTTTAAATATTTGACTCTTTAAGTGACAAATGTCGAGGCTTGTCGTCGATGAACGTTGATGATACGGTGAATGAAAGCAGAACCGATCGAGCGTTGAGTCGTCACTTGTTCATTAATTGCCGCTGTGATTGGCAGCAACTTTGAAATGTGGATCATCGTTTCAGTCGATCTATCGAGACTCTGTTCATTTCCTTAATTAGGAGTTTTAGTCATTGAGGTAAATGTCTTTTTAATTCATTAGTAATATCTTTGTAATTAGTAACTATTAGGCTCATCAGCCGAGGACAACACTGAGGTGGCTTATCAAAAGCAAATTAAACATCATCAACAGACTAATGTAGGTTTGATGGTGCCGCGACCGAGTCTTAACTAATGACACGGCTCCGCTCTCAGCCTGAGTGGCCCCATTAAATCAGGCTGCCCAACTTAATGTTCAGAGGTGTTAACAGATTGATTCTCTTAATCTGTTCAACTACATCAACAGTCAGCAGGAGGCAGGTCAGCAGCCACACACACACACACACACACACACACACACTGGGGCTGTGTGTGTGTATGTGTTTTAACCAATTTCACAGTCCATAGTCACGCACAGTTAAACTCTGCAACGTTTTGGGCCCCGACATCCCCCCTGATGAGGGGGGGGGGGAGCTGGTGGTTCTGCTGTCGGGCAGAATGGTAATCTTCAAGTTCATTCAGCGTGATTAAACCAGAGCAGGGACTTTTCTTCCCGGCTAATTATGTGGAAATTACAAAGACAATAAAGCATCTGGTATCATTCTTCCTCTTTCACGTTTGCCTCAATATTGTGACAGGCTGATGCATTGTGGGTGAGCCCGGGCTCGCCGCGCCGAGCCGAGGTCAGCGGAGAGCAAACAGATGAATTTATAACTTTGCCTTTTCACGGCGGAGCAGCGAGGATCATTGTCCCTCGCCGGCCCCCCTCCCTCGCCGTTCCACCCCAGAGACCACCACTTATTCTGAGGACACCCAAAGTGAGCTGGGCCCCGATCACTGACACGGCCCCCCCCGTCTGGACGACACAAAGAGGGCAGGCCGGGGAGAAAGACCCCCCCCCCACCCGGCCACCCTGGTCAAGGCGCCGTGTTTTCTAACTCCTGGCCTGTTTCCACAAATCCAGCACGAGTCACAGCGACGACTCTGAAACCTGAACGCTTCAAGAAGAAACATTTAAAAACGTTTCCTGAAACAGATCATAAATCAGCATTTAGTGAAAAAGAACGTCTTTTCTCTTAACTAACTCAACCTGCTGATGAAGAACGTGTGATATGGTCAAAAGCTCAGGAGCAATTGGACGTTGACTTGAGACTGTTTCGTCAATTGAAAGCAGCAGTTTGACATAAAAAAAGAGGAAGTTCTTGGTGACGGCCGACACTGAGGAAGGCGGCGAGACGTGGTTGATCAGGTGAACACTGAGGGTTTTAGTCTGATGTTGAAACTGTGAATTTGTGGTTTGCAGATTTTCAGACGCAAAATCTGCAGCTACGACAAAGACATTTCATGACTTTATTCATGTGATTTGGAACTTTCACTCGCCTGCGTTGGTTTAACCTTCAGATCAGAGAACTCTGCAAAATCCCAGATTATATTCAACTTTTTAAATTCTCACATTAGACAATAACGATGATTTTAATTGATGAGTTAATTTAAAAACGTCCTGACGGAGACAGCGTGAACACCATCAGTGGTTTAAATGTCAGTGCATTAACAAACCTATTTGAAACTATATTTAAAATAAGACCGTCGTATCTGCGGAGACTGAAAGTCGAGACACTGATCGTGTTCGGAAACAAACTCCGTCCGTCTCGTCCTCTCAGGTTTCCTTCACACCTCAGATCCTCTCGTCTCGTCTCCACCTGCCGTCCGGCAGCTCCGCCTCCGGCTCGGCCGCGACCCACCTTAATTAAATGTGCACTTCATTAATGTAAATTGGGGGCTTTAATGCCCTTGTTGAAATTCTGAAGAAAGTGCAGTGGCCTTGCGAAATGCTCCAGCATCATTGCAAATTAGATTAGGGAGCAAGAAAGGCAGTAAAATTAGAATGATAATGGTTGATATGGCTCCCTGACAGGCATGACTATTCAAGGATCAATGGGATGTTGAATGCTTTGGCGGAGCCCACTTCTCAAAGGCCGGGGGACCAACGTCAGCCTACAGATGTGCCTTTTGGAAGCACTTGAAATTAGTTTAATTTGGTAAATGGTCGGGATTTAGAAGCTTTTAGTTCGACTGTAACAAGACAGGAATACATTGAAATGTTTTGCCCTTCTTTTATTAGCATAAAACGGGGCCGGGACAATTTGCATTCCCAACGAGTCCATTTTTTTCCTCCGTCAGATGCTTTCTTCCTCGCCGAGATCACATTTGCATTCGCTGCTCAGAATGAACAGTGTTTTTTAACCCGCCCTAATCCTTTTAAAGGGGAGGAGACGGCTTGATTTTATTCCAACTAATCTAATCAAAGACACCAATTACAAGGTAATTTAGATTAAAGTCCAATAACTCTAACGAGGATAAGAACGTTCTCGTTCCCGATCAGACCTGCGTCAGCTTTGAGCCGAATTATCATCTGCGACAAGTTCAGAAGCTAAAATCTGTAAATGTCACCGTCACAATCTTCAAATAACACAGAGCGACGATGAAGCGGTGAAACAGACTGTGTCCTTTCCTTCAGCCTCCCGCAGCCTGACATCACTGACCCAGAGGCATCGTGGGTAAACAGACCGACCTGGTCCACTTCTGAGAGAGGGAGGGACGCAGAGGAGGAGGGAGAGAAAGAAAAGGTCTTTAATTCTCTGGAAAACGTTCAGATTCAACAAGAACGAGGAGAAGAAGAAATAAATCAGAAACAACAGCGACAGAGTTGTTTCTGGAGAAACAAATTCAAATTAAAACACTCAACATGTTCGAATGGGCCGGCGTCAAATGAACAAACAACACAGGCAACAACAAACAAAAAGGGTTAAATCAAACCTAAATTTGAATCATAGAAGATGAAAAATGCAGATTTTTTCCGAGGTGATTTTATTCATTGAAAATTAATCTACTTTTGTCTCATATTAATTCTCACATTGTTACATTGACTCGATAAAAAAGAACTAATGGCTCCATCAACCTTCAGGATCTGACTCTGGTTACTGATTCTCACCTGATGCTCTTTTTTATCCAGCTGGGGGAGGTGTGTGTGTGTGTGTGTGTGTGTGTGTGTGTGTGTGTGGCGGGTGGGGGGGCAGCAGGAAGCAGGTCATGGCAAAGTGGCGACTGGCTGCCCCATAATTAATCAGCTTCCACTGTAATTAAGGTGTCCATCAGGAAGCCGGGCGGCGGCGTGGGGCCCCGGGGCCCCGGAGGCTTCAGGAAATCATCCTGCAGGAATAATGAGTTCACCTTTAACTGGCTCACCGACACATAAACAACACGTCACAGGCCGAGCGCTCGCTTCACCAGGTTCCACCAGGTTTCTGCTCCTCGGACGTTCAAAGATCTGGACGTGATCTTTGATTCTGCTTTGAAATATAACAAACAAATACACTCGTTTCCTCTTGTTATGAAGGAACTTCGACGGATGTTAATGATAGCGCCACCATCAGGTCAACTGTTGTCAACAGCTTCCTGCTCGTATTTTATGAATAAGCCTGATGCCTTTGTTTTGTTGTATTTTTCCAACACAGGAATCATGTTATTCACATTTTGTCGATAAAGTTTTATAGATAATGTGTTGTAGTCACCCCCCACCTGCCCGAGCGCCTTTGAGCAACACACCGGATTCCCACCAGCTGCAGGGTTGTTGTTCTGTGACCTTTGACCTTTCAGCCAGAGAACAAATGAATTTCTCCATCTGGCGATCAATAGTCATTTAGTGATTAAAATGTTTGCATCCTTGTTGATTTGGTCTCTCCACACATTTTATTTTGAAGACCAACCCTCACTTCCTCCTTTCATTTCTTCGTCGCTCTGTAACCTTGACTGATCTCCTCATTGCTAAAAGCTCTGCGAGTCTGCGAGCGGCTCGAAGCGCCGCAGTCGAGGCCGTGGATCAATGGGAAAAAGTGGAATTAGTCATTCTAAATCATGCAGCTGTGGTCGAAGAGAGCTCCTCCAAAAATCATTAAACAATCATGTATTCGCATTGATTTATTCTAAATACCTGAGCAGAGAGCAGATTAGAGGCGGGAGGAGCCGCGGATGCAGATGAAGCGGCTGAAGGATGGAGGGTCCTCGGGGAGCCGCTGTCCTAATCACAAGGAAACAATACGGCCGCAATTACCAGCCTCAGCAGGTCTATTAAGGCTCCTTCACCTCACATATTTATGTATTTCACACACTGCAGCAACATTAAAGGGACTTTATTCAGCCGCTGAAAACGGACGATCCGCGACGAAGACGAGGCGACGACGTCGACTCCTGAGTCCGACAGAGATCAAACCCAACGTCAGGTTCTTTCACAGGTTCCGGTTTTATTTCTGCAGCCAACGGTTCGTTTCATCCATCACTCGAAGTGTTTGTCCTATAAAATGTAAGAAAATGATCCATCAGTTATTAGATTAGATATTTTGACTTTTTTAGGAAACCAAATGACTTTATGAAAACAGACTAATTTACTGTTTCATTTCTGTTTCTGACCTTCAAGAGAAGCTCCGTCGCCTCTTTGGCCTCAGGACAGGAGCGGCTGCGTTGACTCGTGTTTCCCTCTCGGATCAGTTCCATAGTTCGGTGCCATCGTCTCATAATGAACTCGACAAAAACACGGCCAACGTTTGAGGTTCAGGAAAGATGGTGAAGAACGAGAACGAGTTCCTGAAGCTTAAAGTTATAAAACCAACTCATAAGATTTCAGTTCTGCTTGACTTTTGGAAACTAATTCAACTCCAAATGACTCGTTTGTTTAAATGCGTTATTACTAGACACAAGGTTCAACAGTTCTTAAGATCAGATTCACAACAACTTAACGTTAACTGATCTATGAAGCTCTATAAATGATGTATTAACCATTAATAAAGCTGCTACGTCTGATAAATCATTTTTAAAAGCATGAAAAGAAAAAACTCTGCTTTTTCAGAATAAAGAAGAAACAGAGAAAAGTGAAACAGTCTTGTTGATCCTCTGGTTCTGGGGGTCCGACCATCGGGGGGGTTCGACCATCGGGGGGGTTCGACCATGGGGGGTTCGACCATCGGGGGGTTCGACCATCGGGGGGGTTCGACTCTCGGGGGAGTTCGACCATCGGGGGGGTTCGACCATCGGGGGGGTCCGACCATCGGGGGAGTTCGACCATCGGGGGGGTTCGACCATCGGGGGGTTCGACTCTCGGGGGAGTTCGACCATCGGGGGGTTCGACCATCGGGGGGTTCGACCCTCGGCTGCATCAGACAAACAGCAGCTCGAGGATAATTTCACGACTGCACAGATTATCCTCAAAACCACCAAAGATATTCATGACACCGGCTATAAAGACGTAATTTGATTAAATCATTTATCGCAGCCAATTGTCTGATGAAATACAGATTAATAGAAGACATCAGTTTCCATTCAGAGGCTTGAACATGACGAAAGGCAGAAACTATTAATGGCAAAGATTTAAATAAGTCTCACAAGTTGTTTCTTCTGAGACTTTAAAGCCTTGTAACTTATTCCCAGAGAGAAAATATTAATCACGGCAGATTAAACGTTCTGCACATTTGCTTAATGTCTGTGAGGAGACGGAGGAGAGCGTTTTTTAAATTACACATCTCTAACAAAGCTTTTACATCTGAGCTGAAGCTTTGCTCAAATCCTCCGGCAGAAATAATGAAGGAGGCGACGCGGAGGCGAAAGAGACGCAAAAGACTTTGTGGATTTGAAGAGATTAAGAGTTTCCAGAGCGAAGCCGATTCACCGACGGTCACTGAGAAGCACATCGAGTCTGTGGACGACGCTGCGTCTTCAGCCGAGACTCAGAGGTTTGAACAGTCGACACAGCGCGTCACAAGCGGCCTGTCGCTTTTACAGCTCCACAGTCGTGTTGTGTCAGAACAAAGGCTGAAACTTCATCAGCTACTTTCATCATCAACAAGTCTGCCGATCACATTGATTGATTATTTCCAGTCCAGAGTTTCATCTTTGTTCAGAAGTCAGAGATTCACTGCGACAGAAAACTGAAAATAAACTGATGGATTATTTTCATGTTTGATTAAAAAAAGACTGAAACATTTAATCAATTATTAATAAAAAATATAAAAAAGTGATTATTTTTCTGATGGTTCTGGAAGGAAACCTGGTCCTGATAAATATTAACGTCATGACAAGTTAAAGTTAAGTTAAAGAAAAGTCTTCGATGATGCTTGATCCCAAAAACTTCAGAGGACAAAGAGCTTGTTTTTTGTTTGGCGTCGACCGGACGTCCTTTAAGAACAGAAGGTATAAACAGTCTGTCCAGGTGCATCATGGGAAATGTAGGATCCCGTGTTTTTGCACTGATTCTCAGAGCAGCAGTTATTTTGTGGACGTGTGATCCGGTCAGAGACGTCGACAGCAGAACTGAAACCTGGTGAGTTTGAGTCTGAACCTGGTTTAGATAATTACACTTCTGAGCTGTTTTATGAAACCTGGTTCATTATTTTTCCATCAGCTGCAGGTTTGATGTCACAGCAACAAAAAGTCAATTCAACTTTGATGAAATCTGAGTGAAAGAGAAAAACTATTTTTATCAACTGAGTGTGTGTGTGTGTGTGTGTGTGTGTGTGTGCTGTCAGCGCAGGTGTTTGAACAGTATCTTGATATAACGCAGCAGTTATGCTGAAGATCGACTTGTTGAGTCGAGCCGGTCGATATTTCTTCGGCACAAACACAGAAAATGAAAACGCTTTGAAAGGCTGAGGCGACGCTTCTGCCACAGCAATCTGCATCGAAGGCAGGATCGACTGCTCCAGTATGAGGGGGATCAATGAGGGTAGGGGTTGGGATGTAATGATTAACTCTATGTGGGGGTTCCTTAGGCTGCCTGGAGGATGAGGCCGAGGAAGACAACAGATCCATACCTGCACATTAGCCTCCATTTAACACGTTACGGTTCGGCTCGGCCGCCCGCAGCCAATCACACTTTCCCTCCGGTCACATTCGCTGCAGGACGAACTCCCGCTTCTGTCCCATCATCAGAAAGATCCATCAGACGGGAGGAGGCTCAGAGCTGCTCCAGTCCTCTGACCCTAACCCTGGGACAGACGTGAACCTGCAGCAGGACGAAGAAGACAAAGACAACGAGCCGCGGCAGGAGGCCGAACTGAGTCCGACCTGAGCTGAAGGTTTTCGGTGTCTGTGAGCTCCATCCAGAACAAACTCAGTCTGATATATGATTGATTGTATAAATACATCAGCGTGTTGTCAATAATCCAAACCAAATAAAACTGGCAGCAGCTGCAAAGACGGACGCAGAGAAAATGTCGACGTGATTCTGGCGTCGGTCCAGCCAGATATAATAATGGCTTTTAATGGCCGCTGATTAATGCACATAATGAAAGACAATCGATGGTAACAACCTGCGGCGAGGCGGCGAGGCGGAGTCGAACTCGTCCTCCCGCCCGCAGCTCGGCGGCACAAAGTCAAACTGGGACACATTTTTATTTACACCTTAAACACATCATTTGCCTGCTCGGCCTCACGCTGTTAAATTTCCCCCTCCGGCTGAAACGTATTGCCATTTAAACATGACAAAGAGGCCGCTGAGGTGGCCATTACAATAATCCATCATGTACAGTGGTTGGATCCAGCCTTGCGCTAAATCCAATCTAAGCAGGGTCAACAGTGTTTTCTCCTCAGCGTGGCCGACTGCTGCGTCTGCCACTGTCATCAGTTAGCTTTTGTCAACACGAGGCCACCGGAGACACATTACTGCACATACACACACACACACACACACACACTCAGCTCATGTTACAGTTAAATACCATCATCTAACACACGCGTGTCGCTTCGTTCTGCTCTCACATCTGTTTCTGTCGCTTCTCATCGTCTCTATTTGTTCTAATGTTTCAGTCTTTTAACAGAAATTTCAAAGTGAAGATTTGTTCAGGACTGAAGCTAAAGATTATTTTCATGATCAAACATTCTGTTTCTGCCACTGGACTGAAGTCAACACACAGATATTCACCTTCTGACAGTCAGACATTAAAGAGCAGGAAGCGGGCGAAGGTCAAACGGTGGTGAGAACCTGAGCAGGTGAAGACGCTGATAGAGACTCAGAGTCAAACTGGTTTCCAGCTGCTTTATCTGCCGTCTCCTCTCAGACGCCGGTGATTAAGTGTGTGACTCTTTACACTCACAGGACAATCATTACACTCTTATCACAGCGGCACCGAAGCTGTTCCCAGGAAGAACTGCTCAGCACCGACAGAGCAGAGAGGATTAATGTGAGACGGCCGCCGGCTTCCTCTCAGCTCGGCTCTGTGAGACAGCTTGGTCTCGTTAACTGTGGGAACCTCTGTGAATGAACGTGACGTGTTTGCTTCAGTTGTCGGTGAGCGCGGGGTCGCAGGAACATGTGGGACATGTGACCTGGAGGATTCGTGCTTGTGGACATGAACTGTCCATTGTTGAGGGGTGAAACTTGTTTGAGCCTCGCTGGGATCTGAGACACAGGATCACATGAAGAAATCATTGAACACAGAAAGCAGAGAAGATGGTGAAGTCTCGGTCATGTGAGCTGGTATTTATGGTGACGAGGGGATGAGGAGCAGGTGAGGAGGTGGGCGGGGCAGCTCAGGTGAGAAGAGGAAACAGGTGTGTGGACATGTGCTCAGTCAAGTGAGGAGGAGGAGGGACAGTCTCATGTTTTATTTCTGATGAGTAAAGAAACTTTTCTGTGTCAAACCCAGATTCCAAAGACGTTGAGTCTCAATGTGAAACATAAAACAACCAATGAACCTGTTTTACCTGTGGAAGGATCCAAACAGGTGTTTTTGGATCAGTCCACAACTTTCACAGTCTTTTGTTTGACACATGTTGCTGCATCAAATTCAGAAGAAGCAGATATTTCCAAAGATCAATGAAGCTGATGATCAAACAGGATCAGACGATGATCACATCCTGATGTTTTCCACAGCTTCCCTTTTCTTTTGTAGATGTAAGTTTAAAATGTGAGAAGATCTGATGCTCGTAATAGAATCAAGGTTGTAGAAGATTCCTGTTATTTTTCATGTGATAATATTGATTCTTTTATTAGTTCTTTATTTTGTCTGTTAATGTTTTTGTGGTTTTGTGTCTGAGTTTCTCCTTGAAAACAAGATTCTGACATAAATGAACTCTTTTGTTTTTTGACTTTGATTGTTTCCGTCTTCATTTTCCTGAGTCGACTGTCAGGAGAGCTTTAGTGAGGGAACAGGCCGAGCTTTCGCTCGCAGGACGTTTCTGTGCGAAGCTTTGAGGAGCGTTCTGGGCTGACAGGGACGAGCAGTGAGCGGGACAGCTTCATCTGTTTGGAGATGGACGGAGCTCCCACGCTGGGGCAAACAGTCTATAAGAGAATGTAAATGAAGTAGCCTGTGCCAACAAACCAGTACTTTCTCTCTATCATGAATAAATATTAGTGGTTCTCACTCTCGGCCCGCTTGCTCTCCCACAGAGCTCGCCGCCGCGTCGCATTCCTCACTTCCTGTTGCTACACCGAGCGTCTTCATCGGCCTCAGCCCTGAAGCACGGAGGGAGGGACGGACGGCGTGCTGGACGGTAAACACAAAGTCATTAACCTGCGACCCGGCCGGTGGCAGGAGGAGGGGGGATGGGGGAGGGGGGGAGGACGGGGACTGACTGTTTGGAGAGGAGATTCCCTCGAGTCTCTGGAGGTGTCAGGAGGAGACGGACTCATCAAACTGGCTTCACCATCAGAGACACTGACGCTGGTTAACCCGGATAAATCTCCATTCACGTCCTCTGGAGACATTAGAGACGAAGAAGGAGGACGTCCAGGAAACCTGAGAGACAATCAGAGGTTCGTCTTACAGGATCATTGATGTTTATCACAGCAGGAGAAAAAATAAAAGTCTTCTCTGAATCTGAATCAGTTCACAGATTCAACAAAAACAGACTTTTTTTGTCATCGATCAAAATGTTGACGAATAAAAAACCTGATCGAGAACAACGAAGCAGCTGGACGTCAGAGTTAAAGGAGTTGATTTTCAAAGAGACAAACGGCTTCGACCTGAACAGATGCTATAAAAACCTGAGTTTTAGCATCATGCTTCTGATTACGTTTCTTCCAGCTGAATTTTTTCAACACACAAGACGTCGTTCGTCAAGTTTCCATCCAAAGGAAAACATGTCTGAATGTTTGTTTCATCACTCCATGGTGGAGATAAACAGCAGGTGGCGCTAACTCTCCAGCTGGTTCCATTAAACCACTGCAGAAGAAGAAGAGGATCATTCAAAGCCTCCGGTCAAAGGTCAGACGATGGAAACCTGATGGAAACGTGTGGATGTGACGAAGCTCTCAGTCTCCTCATCGTCAGATCTGATGGTTTGAGACGAGTTAACTCACAGCTTCATTTATCCACTGAGTCTGTTTCAACTTTGACACCAACAGGAAACACTTTTTGCGTGTTTCTGCTTTGGTTGGAGTTTCCAGTGTTTCCAGGTTCATTGATGTGCAAATGAAAAGCTGATGAGAGCAGGTGGATGGAAACGTGTTGACTGTGACTCTCAGACGTGGAGCAGGTCGGAGCCGTCGGGCCCCGACGGCGATAAAGCTGCTGATCTGGAGGCAGGAGGCAGAAAGTTGGAGCAGCAGCTTGTGAAGAGTTGATTTGAACGTGTCTCTGGTGACAGAGCGGCGTCTCCTCGCCGCCCGGCTTTAAATGGTTTCTCTGTCAGGGAGAATGGAGGGGATAAACTGCACTCTCCAATCCCCAGACCCATTTAGGGAGCAGATGAAAAGGCGGACGGACAGGCTATACATGTTCCTCCACTTTTATTCAGCGGCAGCCGGCTGATAAACAAAACAGCAAATATCCAGTGCATTTCTGACAGCCGCTTTTCAGCTGCCACTCCACATAAAGACGCCGCCGCCGCCGCCGCCGCCGCCGCCGCCGCGCCTCTTTCCCTCCATCGCTGTCAATCACAGCTCGGCCTCCCTGACGGCTGCTGCTCCACGTCTCCTCTCGTCTGACAGCGCATCCATCCAATAATTATGGCATTATGGGAACAGTAGTCGTTATTTAGAACATGATTAAATGTTTCCGCGTCTATTGACTCGGGCCTGTTTGATTTATGCATTTGTTTAGTCAATAGTGTCGTTGAAATGATGTCATTAATTATGTATGGAAGGCCCCTCCCCCTCCTCCTCCTCCTCCTCCTCCCCCTCCTGTGCTGCTCCTCACGTCCTGACAGATGTAGGATCAGGAATCATCAGAGTTCAGGGAATTGAACGGTCCCTCGATCTATCTGCGGCTCCGTCTCATATTCTCCCTCCTGCTCCTCTCAGCTCATGAACTTTAAGTCCTCGGAGCAGCTTTTTAGTCTGAATGTTAAAAAGGTGAAAACACGATTTGTGACGAAGGTGAAACGACCTCAACACTTTCTACAAACAGTGAACAGATTAGTTCTGACGTGTGAGAATCAGTGATTCTCCCATGATTCTGATGAGAGACAAGTCGCCGCCGTCCATGTTGTCTCCATGCAGGACGAAGGATCGGGTCCTGATCTGCTGCTAAAAGACAACAGATAAAAATGTGTGTGTTGTTTCCTGTTGGAGAAAATGTCCTTCCTGTCCGTCTCTCTGAGGGTCTGTGGTCTTAGCCAGAGGTCAAAGGTCGCCCCTCGTCCCCTCATCAAGTCTCCCCTGAGTAATTTCCATTTTAATGTCACACTTCCAATCTATCAAAGATGTGATGGACGTCACACAGAGGGTTTAAGTCTTCGTCCCCGGGGTTCAGTTCTTTAAGCAGCTGATATCTGTTTCTGTCCAACACTGATTCTTCCACCTTCAACAATGGTCAACGATGGACAGTTTCCACACTTTCTAGATATTAGAAATCATCAGCATATTCAGATCAAAGCAGGTGGACAAAATAATGGAAACAGGCGTGGGACGAAAAAGGACGATTGGTTAGGGGATAGGGGACAGACGGTGGACTAGTGGTCGCAGAAGCGGGCCATCGACTGGAAGGTCGTAGTTCGAGGCCACGGACCGGCAAACAAGATACCCGGACCGGAGGTGGGACCAGATGGACGAGAGCGGCCCTTGCAAGCACAAGACACTCCTTGTCCACTCCAACATGGACACTCCCTTCCCCATCCCACCGTCTAAGTGCCCCTGAGCAAGGCACCTTGCTCCCCAGGCGCTGTGCACCCACGGAGGGGTTAAATGCAGAGATCAAATTTCCCCAGTTGCGTGTAGCATGTTGGTGTGTGCATGGCTAATGAGTGGGACAAAATAAAGGGTCTTCTTCGTCTTCTTAGTTCAGTTGTTCCTAATAAACTGGACGCTGAGTGTTTCTCAGCTGTTTTTCAGCTTCATGTGAGCTGATAAAATCTCAATCTATGTGGGATCTTTATCTCAATCACAACACTGATCTGTATGATTCGTTATTGGAAATTAGTTTTAATTATTTTAACCCATTTTAATTACTGTACATGAGGATTAAGGTGTGTGTGTGTGTGTGTGTGCTGACCTGCTGACTGCAGATCTGCTGCTTCACACACCATCCTTCCTCCTGTCAGGAGCTGGACGGGACTTTAGCTTGTAATGTTGATCTTTCACAAACAGAGTGATGTTTTGGGCGTTGTGAGAGACGGCCGGTTCCAGTCGCTGCTCGCTCCTCATGCCTGACTTGGGATATTAATGCGCTCCAGTAACTGTTAATTTCACTTTGGAGAAGTGATTTATGGGTAGCCGGAGAGGAGCGGCATAATCTAATTGAGATCAGAATGGCTGTTTCTCACACAGTCACGGCTGCACCTTCCAGATGGGGCACCGTGATTAATGCATAATGAGCAAATAATCCATGAAATTAATAAAAAACAATTCTTCAGCTCTTCATGGAGAGAAGAATAAATACAAATAGGAATCAAAGTGTTTTTGTCATTTTTCCTCTGAATGTATTTCAGTGTTTTACACACTTGAAGGGAGAGAAGCGGGATAATCAATCTGAGCTCGGCCGTCTGTCGGAGCGCTCGCTTTATAAAACAACAAGCAGCAGGAGGACGTTTCTGGACCATTAATGTCTTCATCCAAATGTCTGCATCCTCAAATCACATGACAGGAAGGAGCCTCTCGACGCCTTGATGCCGCTGAGTGTTGTGACCCTCCGAGAGAGACGCTCAGCGAAGCTCCGGGAACCCAAACAGGAAACAGGATTTAGGCTCAGAGATCAATAAAGTGGGACGAACCGGACGAATCTCCGAGTCTGAGCCTGCGACTGATTTTCATCCTCCGTTAATCTGCTCCTCATTTTCATGATTAAACGATCAGTCGTCCAAACTGAAAACCATCAACAGCCTGACAATTAATGAAAAACTATTTTGACATCAATTAATTGTTCCAGTAATTTTTATATATAAAAAAAAAAAAACACAAACATTTTTTCTGGTTCTCAAAACTGAAGATTTTCATCTTTTCTCTGTTTGATATTTTTGTAAACTGACATTTAAGATTTAAAGACTCTGAATTCAGTTTTTCATTGATTGGATGTAAACTGGCCCTTTTAAGCTTATGAAACTGCTTAAATCCCCTCGATCAGCAATAAGTGGATAAATGTGATTGAGACTCATCATTAGAATGTCTCAGAGCTGGACGTCGGCCGTCTGAGCGAACGCCACAAGATGGATGTCGCACGAAAAGGGACGATGGTGAAAGAAGTGGCCGTTAATCGATTGACAGAACTCAAAGGTTTTCAGCTGAAAACAGCAGCTGCTTCTCTGTCACAAAGATCCATAACGTTAAACGCCGACACCTTTCTGGAGAATCTGCTCTATTGATTTTTACATAAGAATTCATCTTTCTGCATTCGAACATCCTGCTGAACAAAGACCCATCAGCCATATTTAGCATCATTTGATTGATGCGTCATCATGGAGTCGAGCTGCCGGGTTAAAGTGTCTCTGTGGTAATGAACTCTGTGTGTGTGTGTGTGTGTCACATCACAGTATTTATTTGCTGGGCAGGACTCCGACCTGCATAGCTCACATTTCACACGTCGGCCATCGACACAGTTGGAGCAGGAGGCGAGAAGCTGCTCGGCTCAACTCTGCCAACAGTTTGAAAAGTCCCTCTTGTCAGTCAGGTGGGAAGTGTCCCGCCTCCTCACCAGGTGACCTGTCCTCTGTGGACTTGTCTCTCTGTGGACTCGTCTCTGTGTGGACTCGTCTCTCTGTGGACTGTGTCTCTGTGTGGACTCTGTGTCTCTGTGTGGACTGTGTCTCTGTGTGGACTCTGTGTCTCTGTGTGGACTGTGTCTCTGTGTGGACTCTGTGTCTCTGTGTGGACTGTGTCTCTGTGTGGACTCTGTGTCTCTGTGTGGACTGTGTCTCCGTGTGGACTCGTCTCTGTGTGGACTCTGTGTCTCTGTGTGGACTCTGTGTCTCTCTGTGGACTCGTCTCTGTGTGGACTCGTCTCTCTGTGGACTGTGTCTCTGTGTGGACTCTGTGTCTCTGTGTGGACTGTGTCTCTGTGTGGACTCTGTGTCTCTGTGTGGACTGTGTCTCTGTGTGGACTCTGTGTCTCTGTGTGGACTGTGTCTCTGTGTGGACTCTGTGTCTCTGTGTGGACTGTGTCTCCGTGTGGACTCGTCTCTGTGTGGACTCTGTGTCTCTGTGTGGACTCTGTGTCTCTGTGTGGACTGTGTCTCCGTGTGGACTCGTCTCTGTGTGGACTCTGTGTCTCTGTGTGGACTGTGTCTCTGTGTGGACTGTGTCTCTGTGTGGACTCTGTGTCTCTGTGTGGACTGTGTCTCTGTGTGGACTCGTCTCTGTGTGGACTCTGTGTCTCGTTCGACTGATCGGCTGATGAGGAGCCGCTCTTCATCAACACGAGCACTTTTCAGACAAGAAACACAAAACACGTCCGCCTCCATCTGTCTGTGAAAGTGTGACGACTCAGCGATGACACCGACGAAGAAGAAGCAGAAGAAGAGGGTCCTGCTGATATATGATGTGCAGTGATGAGATGGCGGAGTGATGGACGCTCGCCTCTTCTTCTCATCGCTGACACAGTTTCTCATCGGCCGCTGACAAACATCGAGACGTTTGCTTAATTCATATTTTCTCTCTTTTTAAAACTGCATCTTTTCAAATCTTCCTTCAGTCGGTCTGAACGAGAGCCGAACGAGAGCTGAACAGAGCGTCAGCGGCTCCAGACGGACACGGTCCCCTCATCCACTTCGTCCACCTCTTCCCCTCCCCCTCGTCCACTTTGTCCACCTTGTCCCCTCGTCCACCTCGTCCACTTCGTCCACCTCTTCCCCTCGTCCACCTCGCCCACCTCGTCCCCCTCGTCCACTTTGTCCACTTCGTCCACTTTGTCCACCTCGTCCCCTCGTCCACTTCGTCCACCTCGTCCATGAACATATTTGTACTGAAACATGTTTGTCACAGTGAATCAGCAGCTCATAAACAGACGGAGCTTCTTTACAGATGAAATCGATCAAACGTCACCATGAAAGTATAAATAAGCTCATATTCGACAACAGATCTGATCGAGTCCACTCGGGTCTCTGAGTCCCTTCATGATGTTGGACCCGGGAACGTCCCCCGGGACGGCTGCGATTTCAATTTACTCAGAGAGCGAGTGTCTCAATAAATACCTGAGGATTGGATTGGACACACTTAAAGTCATTGGCTGTAAATGAGAGAGAGCGTGAGGTCAGCAGACTTTATAGACCCGTTATAATCTGCCTGCGGGGACAGAAGACGGCGTCTGAACTCCGGAAACACGTCCACCAAAGCCAACGACTCAGGTATCGAGGCCAAACCGGCCGATCAGCTCATTGATCTGATCATCGATCCGATCGTGACGGCGCTGACGGATCGACTCGGTGAAAAACAGGCTGTTTGTCCTGGATTTCATGATTTTCATTCCAGACACACTCAGCGTGTAGAGTGAGAATCAGAGAACAGCTGATCTGAGCTGCATGTTTTTACTTTTCAGTCTGTGAGATTTGACTGGAAACATTATTTATTTCAACCACTGAGGAAAAGAGTCATGATTTTGATTTTTTGTGTCGGACTTATCCTCTAAACATCTGCAAGACTCTGAGGATTTGAGCTACTTGTACTTTGACAACTTTAGATCAACTTCAGATTTTAGCAGAAACTAAAGTGAAAAAAGCTCCAGTTTGACCAACAGCAACATCAACGAGCTCAGCGCTCCCGGTTAAATGATCCGAACGTCACAACCTGCTGATTTTCACTTTTAACAAAGAAACTAAAGGAGCCTTTCTGTTGAAATGTGTCTCTGTTATTAAAGTTATTACACAGTTTCATCTGTCAGTTGATTTTTCAATCCGTCGATAAAATGTCTCAAACAATATGAAAAATAACTCAAACAGCATCAGAGACTCAGGAAAGTTCTTCTTCACAGCAGTCGAGCGCTGACGGAGGCCCAGAGTCTCTTTGCCCCCCCCTCGGCCTCTGTCCCCCTCGGTCTCTGTCCCCCCTCAGTCTCTGCCCCCCCCTCAGTCTCTGGTCTCTGCCCCCCCTCGGCCTCTGCCCCCCTCAGTCTCTGCCCCCCCTCAGTCTCTGGTCTCTGTCCCCCCTCAGTCTCTGTCCCCCTCGGTCTCTGCCCCCCCTCGGTCTCTGCCCCCCCTCAGTCTCTGGTCTCTGCCCCCTCGGTCTCTGTCCACCCTCGGTCTCTGCCCCCCCTCAGTCTCTGCCCCCCCTCGGTCTCTGTCCCCCTCAGTCTCTCTGTCCCCCTCGGTCTCTGCCCCCCTCGGTCTCTGCCCCCCCTCGGTCTCTGTCCCCCCTCGGTCTCTGTCCCCCCTCTGCCCCCTCAGTCTCTGGTCTCTGTCCCCCCTCAGTCTCTGTCCCCCCTCAGTCTCTGCCCCCCCTCGGTCTCTGCCCCCCCTCAGTCTCTGGTCTCTGCCCCCCCTCGGTCTCTGTCCACCCTCAGTCTCTGTCCCCCCCTCAGTCTCTGCCCCCCCTCAGTCTCTGTCCCCCCTCGCTCTCTGCCCCCCCTCAGTCTCTGGTCTCTGTCCCCCCTCAGTCTCTGCCCCCCCTCGGCCTCTGTCCCCCCTCGGTCTCTGTCCCCCCTCGCTCTCTGCCCCCCTCGGGGCCCTCTGGCCCGTGGAGGGGCCCCACAGGGGCCTTTGTAATCCTATAAAGTGGAAAAATACCAATTTGTAACAGTTTGTCTCTCAGCAGTTTGGTGTTAAAGTCTCTTTAACCAGGCGCCATGACACACAGTCACCAGCAGTTACCCATCATGCACCACTGCTTCACAATGACCAGCTCGTGAGGTCTCTCTGTGGACTCATCTCTGTGTGGACTCTGTCTCTCTGTGGACTCATCTGTCTGTGTGGACTCGTCTCTGTGTGGACTCGTCTGTCTGTGGACTCGTCTCTGTGTGGACTCATCTGTCTGTGTGGACTCGTCTCTGTGTGGACTTGTCTCTGTGTGGACTCGTCTCTGTGTGGACTCTGTCTCTCTGTGGACTCTGTCTCTCTGTGGACTCGTCTCTGTGTAGACTCGTCTGTCTGTGTGGACTCGTCTCTGTGTGGACTCGTCTGTCTGTGTGAAACGGGGAGTGGGGAAGGACTCAAGGCAACACACAAAAACTATTGGTAGATAAGGCCCTTTATTAAAGGCAAAAGAAATCTTAAACAAAAACTCACTGAAGGAAAGTGTCCAAAAAAAACCTAATCACATCAAGAGCAGATCCAAACAATCAAAGAAGAACAAATAATCGAAACATGAGGAAACAACAAAAGAGGAGAAGAAGAGAACAATCTGGCTTATATAAAGTCCTGATTAGTAGTTGGCTGCAGCTGAGAACACAGGTGACTAGATGAGGTGGGAGTGGCTGACAGGTGAGGTGAGGCAGAGGGGGGCTGAGTAGGAAAGTACTGGGATCTGAGGTGAGAAGCTACGGCAGGTGAATAGTGTCAGACTGACAGAACTTAGACAGGTAAACAATGACAGGTAACTAAGACATGACTATAACTGACAGAGCACAGACAGAAAACCAAGACAGAACTAAGACAAAACTACAACACAGAACTAAGAAACAGAACTTGGACAAGACATGACAGCAGAGACAAGGAACTAAGACCAGACTGGACTACGACATGACTATGAAAAGAACGACAGAGCTGAAAGAACTATAACAGAGACTAAGGCTGAACAGAACTAAGATGGAACTATGACCTAGGACACTGACTGAAAACTATGACATGAAAACTAAGGCAGGTAAACTAAGACAGAACTAAGACAGAGAAAATCTAAGGCTAAACAAAAACTAAACAGAGGCCTGGCAGGCAGAACTGTGACACTGTGGACTCGCCTCTGTGTGGACTCGTCTGTCTGTGGACTCGTCTCTGTGTGGACTCGTCTGTCTGTGGACTCGTCTGTCTGTGGACTCGTCTCTGTGTGGACTCGTCTGTCTGTGGACTCGTCTGTCTGTGGACTCGTCTCTCTGTGGACTCGTCTGTCTGTGGACTCATCTCTGTGTGGACTCGTCTCTGTGTGGACTCGTCTCTCAGATCTGTCCTGAATAAACTCTGAGCTGCTCGCAGATAAAAACAGGTTAGAAGTCAGAAAGAATGAAGACGGATGTGTCAGGTCTTCGGGACGCGACGGCATCTGGACGATCAGAAACTCAATTACTGCATCATCTTAAGGACACGTGAAGAATTTATAATTGAATGATAAACAAATTCTAATGACAATGGAACAGAGAGCAACAGGACGGACGTTCTTAAAGCAAACCATCATTGAATTAAATACTTAAACATCGATCCATTTTCCTTTCAGAGGATCCAGGTCAACACACACACACACACACACACACACATTTACTTAGGTCACCTTATGGGGACATTACATGGACTTACATTCATTTACTGGAGACTCAACAAAAATCCTTCATTTTCAATCACAGGTCAAAACAAACATGAACCAACAACTAATGGTTTCATGTTTCTGACGTCTCATTGACGACAAGTGTGGATTTTATCACAAACACTGAAATTCTTTCACTTCAAAATAAATTCCATTCGCCTCCATTGTGTGTGTGTGTGTGTGTGTGTGTGTCAGGGAGACGGAGGAGGTTTATTCAGTTTGTACATTTTCCTAAATCAACTGCAGCCTCTTCATTACTGAAGAACAACAGGAGTGTGAGTCTGGACTTGGCTCGGCTCCTAATCACTGGGAGGAATGTGCACCGATGGGGTTCGGGCTGTTTACCTCAGTGTGTGAGAGGAATCGGGATGTTCGAGGGTGTAGTTTCACTGGCCGCCGCCACGGTGAGCAGGTGATGTATCCGTATGAATGTGAGGGATTCGTGCCGGAGGTGACGGGGTTAACTTCAGCTTCAGAGGCGCCTCCTCGGCCGCTCGGGGCGACACGACTACAGAGGCATTAACGCCCGGTTGCGACATCGCCAAACAAACCTCGGGGCCTCGGCGAGCATGGGAAAGCGGCATTATAGTCCCGCGGTGAATCGACCGAGGAAACGAGGCACAACCCGAGCCTTGTGTCGAGCAGCTCGTCTCTGCCTCCGTCTGCACCCAGCTGTGGTGTCGACTGTGAGACATCGTCAGGTCTCTGCAGGTCCATTTGTGGCTCGTGAAGGTGTAAAACTACAGAACAGTTCGTCCCATTCTTCATTATGAGAGAGACGTGTGATCTCTGACATCCAGTAAAAGACGTGGAACCAGTTCTCAGCGTCCACATGTATTGATGTCCAGATAACATGTGAGCGCAGTTTGAGTCCGAGACGGCGGCGTGAACTCGTCTCACCCGGCGCTAATATCCCAAATGCTTCTTATGACCTGCTTATGAAGTCAAGCTGAGAGAATCTATTGATCCCAGCGACGATGATTTGATGCGCCTGTGCAGAATCACAGTTAAGTGCAGGAGGCTCTGCGCTCACTTTACTCCCCTCATGACCAGACGCTCCCCGGGTCAAAGGTCAGAGGTCATTCACCCACCCAAGGTCACTCCGCATTAACATTGCACCGGAGTTAATTCAATTTCCAAACAACAGAACTTACGCAGAGAAATGAAATCCTTTTAAATGGCGGCTGATTGTGAGCGGCAGCAGAGGGAAGCTAATCGAATGAACGTCTGATTTAACTGCCAAAGTATTTTCCTCTGCGTATTTAATCAATACTTAAGACTCATAATACCCCGGGTCAGCGGCGGAGACATTTCCATAATCAATGAGAAGAGGTTCTCAAGTTCAGCAGGTTACTGTGCTCCCCCTCCCTCCTCATCTTTCATAGAGTTATCTATTGTCAGGGTGTCTGTCAGCCGACAGAAATACTGCAGCCGGCCGGAGCACTCGGTCTGAGGGACCTGAGGACTCGGGGACCTGAGGACCTGAGGACCTGAGGGGACCTGAGGACCTGAGGGGACCTGAGGACCTGAGGACCTGAGGGGACCTGAGGACCTGAGGACCTGAGGACCTGAGGGACCTGAGGACCTGAGGGACCTGAGGACCTGAGGACCTGAGGGGACCTGAGGACCTGAGGACTCGGGGACCTGAGGACCTGAGGACCTGAGGGACCTGAGGACCTGAGGGGACCTGAGGACCTGAGGACCTGAGGGGACCTGAAGGTTCTGGTCTCTGATCTGGTTCTGGTTCTGCTCTCTGTGTTCAGACCTGCCGTTCAGTTCCTTCAGCTCATCATCAGCCATGTTCACATTATGAAGGAGAGAAACTGACATTTAGACCAAAGATGATGTGATTTTACTTTTTTTTCATGTGACTTGAGCTCGTCGTGTCATCACAGACACAGTTCACAGACACACTCGTTTCTGTGCTGTAATATAAGAGAAGATGCAGGAATGTGTTTTATACATTTTAATCCAAATTATTTGATGGGTCCAACTTTTCAAAGGTTGAAATTTTAAAACTGAATATTTTGGTTGGACAAAACAAACAACATAGACTAAACATTGATCATTTGATTGAGAAAATATTTGACAGATTCATGGAGATATTTTAGACCTGAAATGAACAAACAAGCTCTGCGGTAAATACTTCATATTTAGTTGAAAGTATAAACTTTAATTGATATTTTCGGTGTTGAGTTATAGATTTAAACATTATTCTTACTCATTAATGTTCTGTGCTTCTCTCTCTCGTTTCCACCATCAACCATTTTTACAGAAATCTGCTTTCACAGTTTTCATCTTTTTGGCGTCTTCACTCTTTAATGAACCAAAGATTCATCACACAGGTTTTTAAATTTCTTGAATAATTTTCATTTGACATTTTTCTTTTGCATCAAACAGTGAAACACCTTGATTTTGGTCTAAATGTTGGAAACATCATTTCTTGATTTCTAGAAATCAGCCGGTCAGAAAACTCTTCTGACTCGTTTCACTTGCGGTGTAATTACTTTAAAAAGGATGAATAAGCACCAGACACAAACTCATTCCTCCAAATCCTTCCCTGGGTTTTGCTGAGCTCAGCCGGCCGCTCGTCTGCTTTTGATTTTATTTCATTTTGTTTGACTTTACAGGAGCCAGTAAAACACGTTTTGATACCCGAGCTGTTAAAGTGTAAAGAGCCTCGACCAAACAACCCATCAGCGGCGGCCAATAAAAAATGAAAACCCATTTGAGCCAACGGAGGAGCAGCAGCGCGTCTGCGGTCAGTCAATAAAGCAAACAGCAGGCCGGCAGGTCGGATCAGGCCGAGCGAGCGTCCGGCGACAAGGTCACCGAAGAAACCTGAATGAAAGCTTCAACAGACACAAAGAACAATCCAATTTAAATATCGATGCGCTTTCGGCTGCTAAACTTAGAATCGTGACCTCGACAGCGGGACGGACTCAGAACGCGACGACTGTACAAACCGTTCAGATCAACCAAAGACTTCCTGTGAACCTCGAACCTGAAACGTTATCGTCTCGTCCAGTTTGACTGTTTTCACCTCGTTCTTTATTTTTACTCTTTTCAACATGTCCTAGAACAAACATCAGATGTAGCTTCACTTTAAATTCAACCTGATGAAAGCTCAGAGACTGAAGGAGACTTTTTGTGATGTTGTGGAAAATGAATCACGTTATTTGACTTCGGAGACATTGAAAACAGAATAAAGTTCTTTTGAAGCTGAGCGGCAGCGACTGATCCTGATGGTTCATTGTTCACAGCGAAAGAAGACGCAGGATGTTGGACTTTTCCAATAAACGTCGCTTCTTCCTGATTCCCACAACTCGATCTGGCGTCCTGTCGAGACGTTGGTGTGAAGGATGTAAAGCTGAGTTCCATTTTTCATCTCTGAACGTTAAGTTTAATGTTGTTTCCCTCCGACAGTCGCAGTGAAAAGCTCGTCCGTGGTCTCATGTGTTCGCTCTCTGTAATGGAGTGACGGACATTTGGGTAATGTGACGGCGCCCCGTGTTTATCATGTGATGCATTCAGTGGCGGCTGGGAGAGAAGCACATTGTGTGCATAATTCAAAACAGAGATCTGTGTGCAGGTTAATGATCCACGTGAAATTAATGAGTCCATAAAGGAGAAAAATCCACCGTCCACAGAAGCATGACGGGATCCTGTGACTTTGATAAACCATCAGATGACAGATAATCAGGAGGGGGCGCTCATCAGTCCCTGCAGCACTTCACCAGTGGAAGGTGAGTCCTGATGTCTCCGCGTGGACCCGAACATTAAACCGTGATACAACATCTCAGTGGACCTGCAGGACCAGACGGGTCACATCTGACATGTGTCTTCATGTCCAGGGTCAAATCAACGTCTTCCTTTAACTACAACGAGCAGCTGATTCAACTGAAGCTTTTTAAACATTTAACTCATAATTACAGTCATTTATAGGTTTGTGTGTGTGTGTGTGTGTGTGTGTGTGTGTGTGAGGGCTGGAGGTCAGGGAAGTTTCAGCAACAACTGGATGTTAGTGAAGAACCAGATCAGGATCTTCCTCTGATCTGACCTCAGAGCTGTGAGTCGAACAGAACCAGAACTGAACCAGTTTCATGAAGCTCGTGTTTTAAATCTGACATTTTGGCTCAAAACTGATGAAACATGTCGTCTGTGAAAATGTTCCCCACCAACATGTTTGTCACCCGTCAGACGTTAATTAACGACGTTTCCTCGTCATGTTAATTTAAAACATCGTCCAGTCGTCATTAAGTTTCCCTTTAAACTGTGTGTTGGTTCGCTCTTTGTTGATCGGCTGGAGTCGCTGATTAAACTGACGTGTGCGTGAGTTCGCAGCTCGTCTCCTCGTCACCGAATGAATCGTCTCCATTGTTTTAATTTCATTAAAGGCCTCTAATGCAGTTTATTACCTTTTTAGTGTCCTCTCAGTTTACGGCAGTGAAACACTCTGTGACGGCACTAAAGCCGGCTGAGAGGGTGGAGGAGGTGCGGGAGGTGCCCCCCCCCAACCCCAAATGAATGTATAATCAGGCTTTGATATCGAGGTGTGCCTCGATCTATTACTGCGCTGCCATCTCCTAAGTGTTTGCTCCGCAGCCTGACCTGCCACTTTATCTGCTGCTTTTTATTTGCAGAGTGCGTCGCGTCCATATGTTCCAGCACTAGTTGCTATAATTCTTGTGCAACAGGCCTCGTGTTTTATCCGTCCTGAGCAGGAACAGAGCGGGAGCGATGCATTTTAATAAAAGCCCTGCAGCAACACACTAATGGGCTGACACTGAGATATTTGCATAGAGATGAATTACGCCGGCCGCCTTGACGTGACTTTTAAAATATGATTGAGGAGGTTATTATTGCTGCACTATGATTCGTGTTAACAGGTTATTTTAGCGCAGCGAGTGCTAATAAAATTCAGAACAAAAGACTCGGGTGATGAGGGCGGCGTTTTTCACTGCCAGAGTCTACTGAAGGTGCTCATTTTGTCATTACTTAGCCCAGACCTGCCCCCCCCCCCCACTTCAGCATGAGAAAGCTCCTCTCTGACTCCGTCTCTGACATCACACTCACCTCAGGCTGTGATTGGTCCGCTGTGTGGAGGTGTGGAAGTGGGCGGAGTTTACTGTTGTGTCAAATCAATTCAGATTTATCTGCCTGAGTTACAGACGTTTAGGGAGCAAATATCACTTCTTATCACTTCTTTCTCCTTCTCCACATCTCAGAGGCAAATCTTGTACTTTTTACTCCACTACATTTGTCTGACAGCTTTAGTTACTAGTTACTTTTCAGATGACAGTTTTCCCTTCCTGTCCAGTGAAAACCACGTATCTCCAGATGTTGGTGATGAAGTGAAGGATGAAGTTTTCCTTCATGAGAAAATTCTCCTCCTTCTGAAGCTGAATCAACTCTTTAAAAAGCCTCTTGGATCAAAAAGCATCGACACAAAGCTGAAAACAGGCTGTTTTTCTCATGAAGCTTTGTAGAGATACGTGGTTCTCACAGGACGACCAGGCTACAAACACATGATGATCTTCTACAATCTGATGCTCGTTGCTGGAGATGAAAGCGGCTGATTGTGGACGACAGGAAGTGACATGTGGACACGTCTCCATCTCCATCATCAGGACTCCAGAGTCAGCAGGTCACCTGACCAACACTGACTCCACCCACTCCAACCTGTTACAACCTGCTGACATCACAGCGTATATATATATTTATATACACACCTGTAGCTGTACAGGTTTCAGTCCTGACTCGGCTTATTTTAGAATCAGAGTTTCTGTCGCACGGTCCAGTTTGAGGTGAAGACGTCTGATCAGACGACCTGTTGGATTTCTGTTGTCTGACGTCTGGTTTCCGTCGTGGCTGCTCAGAGATCAGAGAGCTTGATATAAAACTGAACCTCACCGCAGAACTGTTTGTATCCGAGGCTCCATATTCTTCCTTGTTTACGTTCAGCCTCCATCTTGTCTGAACAAACTCCTCGTTGTTGTCGGTCAGTTGAACGTTGAACGAGCGCAAATGGAGGTTAAAACGTGTCGCGCGAGTTGAAGCTCGGCGTTAATAAAACGTCTGCTGAGCTTCAGACCGATGTGAGCACCGTGGAGCTTCGCCGTCTGGGATTAGTGCGGTTACTGTTTGTTCTGAGCGTCTCACCTGTTCGTGAGCCCGTTTACAGGAGGCGCTGCGGCGACACAGGGAGGGAGGTGAAACATCATTAAAGGAGATTATCTCTGAATAAATACTTGAAGGGGTTAGCACCCAGAGCTGATAACAGATTATATCTCCTCCATCAGATGATCCACGCTCGCAGGCAGGTGAGCTCTTCCTCTGGAGGAGCACCTGCCTTAGACGCCCACACAGACCTGGATTCACTTCATGATTCACACAAGTTGTCATTAACTTGCTCAAGCAGACAGAGCAATTAACACAGACTTTATTTCTGCACCCTGCGGGCCGACGATTATTGCACTCAGTGAGCAGCGCGATGCCGCAGGAATGAATTACATTCTGTCAGAACGCGGTGCATTCAGGGCCCCGGCTCCACAATGATTCCACTCAAGCATGAACGAGTGTTTAAAGGCAGGAAGCGGCGAGCGAGGAGGCTGCCGCCGAGAGGCCTGTTAGCTCCTCATAATGGAGGATCCCAAGGCGCTCCTTATCGCAGGACCGCAGGCGGCCGAGAGGCAGATAAGGCCGGCATTCATGTGTGTGGGAGCCGCCGCCCCCCCGACACATGTCCTTGTGTGTAATCTCTTGTACTACATGGTCAACTGAGAGCCCGTCAATGGGCCCTTTATAAAGAGCAGCCAACACCAACACATTAGTCACGGCAGCAAACAGGAAGAGATTCAGCGTGGAGTCAACAGGTAGAGCAGCGGCCAACAGGTGGAGTCAGCAGCAGGTTGAGAGTCTGACAGCTCAAACTGCTGGCGTCACATTTACACACATCAACAGAAAAATCACAGAATCACTTTTTCTCCCATGTTTTCAACACAACGAAGAATAAAAGCTAATCATCATGACGATGAACTTTTTGACTTTGATGATTTATCAGAACACAAATTTGACCTCTGGAGAGAATCGGCCGCAGCATATCAGACCTTCATCATCAGCGATGTCATTCACCTTCATCAGGTCATGTGATCCAGACTGTGATGTCAGGTGAGCGCACCTGTCCTCCAGCTCTACTTTACTCCACCTGCTGTAGGAGCTGCTGGGAGGCGGCAGAGCTCAGGCTGGCACAGGAAGTGAGTGAGCAGCTGCTGCAGCGGGTCCCCGGGGCCCGGGGCCGTGTTCAGCACACCTGGAACACATAAAGTGATGTTCCTGCACAGCTGGAGTCAACAGAGAGCTCGTTACCTCCACCTGACGGTGTCAACACCGCCGTGTTTAAAACCTACGACACCGTCAGTGACATCACACAACAACAGGAAACAGTCACACACATTGACAATAAAAGTTCTAACTCTGCAGCTGTGGTGCAAAATTTTCCAATTAAAACCAGGATGAAACGGTTTCGGGACTCGTGGCTTCATGGAGGCGTTTCCATGGCAACAGCTGATTGACATGTGAGTGGATGAGCTCCTGTTCTACAGTTTGTTCTCCATCAATGACCAAAGATCACATCTGTCTCTGTTCAACATGTGAGACCCATCAGGTTTGTATTTCACATGTGGAAGCTAAGCTAACCGAGCTAACTGAGCTAACCGAGCTAACTGAGCTAACCGAGCTAACTGTCGGCCATTTTTCTCCCTGACTGACCGACGCTGCTACAAATCATATTTTCTGTTAAACCTTATTTTCACAGTGAAATGTTCTCTGGTCTGACGGTTCCTCAGCTGCGTTTTAATCTGCTAATGATTTTCTTTATTAATAAATAAGAAAGAAAAACAACATGTGACAGAGTGAAGAAACCAGAGAACAGGTTTTACGTGAAAACAGTAAATTATCTAAATAATTGTTGACTATTTTTGACTGAATGAATAAACTGACTCACGTCTGTGTTTTCAGTTGATTCTTCTGCTCATGATCATGTTGTTCAGTCACTTTATTAATATGACGACAGGATTGATTATTAAATATTGTTAGTAAATGTTTGTAAACTTTATGTGTTTGTTTTATGATATTTAGGTAAAAGTACTAATACCACTGTACAAATACTCAATTAAAGTCCTGCATTTAAAATTTAAATCCAAAAAGTACAAAAGTATCAGCATCAAAATAAACTTGAAGTACCAGAAGTAAAAGTACTCATTATGCAGAATAATATATATTATTGGATTCTAGTTATTGATATATTCATGTGTTCCTCACTTTAATGTTGCAGCTGCTGCAGACGGAGCTCATTTTAATCACTTTACATTCTGCTGCTGGATCAATAAAGTTTGATCCTAATCAATATTATTACATCATAATTTATTTGTTCATTCTATTTTGTTTCGCGAATCTGAATCTGCAGAGTAACTGTCAGATTAAAGTAGTAACAAATTCATGAGACACAAGTACTGCACATTTGTACTTAAGTAGTACCTGAGTAAATATACTTAGTTACTTTCCACCACTCATCACCTCCTCTGTCAGTTATTTTGATTATTGATTGATGATCAGTCGTCAACAGAAGAAACCAGAAACTTCAGCTGTTCTTCATCCTCTGATTTACTGATGATATTTTCTGGATTTGACAGCAGCACGATGCCTTCAGGGACCACCACGGATTATTATCGTCTTCACTCTCAATGAGTCAAATGAACTAAACTGATTTCATGTTTTCATTAATCGATTTTTTTCCTATCAAACAAAATCAGGGCAAAGTGAAAAAGCCAACATGACACAGATTCACTGACAGAGAAAACAGAGGAAGCAGCAGAATTTCTGACACGTGTTTAAATCCCGACGGACAAAATGAGGAAGACGAGTTGAGTCATGACGCGTTTCAGTTTAAACTTCCGCAGCCAAAGAAAGACAGACGTTTTTATTTCACTTAAATCTGAGTTAAACTAAGAATCTTTTATTGGAAACATCAGAAAAAAACTTTTTCAAGGCTGCAACTAACAATAACTTTATTATCAACTAATCTGACTTTTATTTTCTCCAATAATCAATTACTGGTTTTGATAAAAATGTCAAACAGTGAAAAATGTCCGAGAAGTGACGTCTTCAAATGTCTCATTTTGTCCAAAACTCAAAGATTCACTGTGACAGAAAACAGAAAATCTGGAACCTGCTAAATTTGAAAATGTGCCAATGACAATTAACTGATTATTAAAATATTTGCAGATTAATTTTCTGTCAATCAGCTAATCAATGTAATAAATAATCAACAAATCATTTCAGCTCAATTATACATGTTGAGTTTTTTAAGGCTGGTTTTGTTTTTGTTCGCAGTAAATTTCAAATGATGCTGTTTCTGAAAAACAAAAAACAATTGAATTTAATTAAAATCTTTAGTGTTTTTTTTTTTTATTCTGACAGACGTTCATTTCCCGGCGGAGGGGCGGAGGGTCGGAGGGTCGGAGGGTCGGGTCCTCTGAGGATGAACCTCAGGGGTCGAAAGACACTGAAGCTTTTGGTCTCTGATTTAAAATCCGGCGTGTTTGAATTCATCTGTTCCTCAGAGAGTTTCAGCTCAGACATCTGTGACCTTCATCTGCATCAAGCTAAAAACACGAAGACTCTCTTCAACAAATGATCCTTTTTATATTGTCACGTTTGTTTTTATGTGAAATTAATCAGCAGGAAAAAAAACAGCGTCTCAGTTTGAAGTTGATCCAGAAAAAGGTCCGTTTAATTTTTAATTACTGATCAACTGTAATTATTATTATTTAGTTCAGATGAGAATTAAGTTATTGAATCTTAATTAAATGAGATTTTTATGTTTTAATTAGGTTTTATATTTTAATGTGTTCAGTTGGTTCGAGGCCCGATGACGGAACAAAAACTGCTGAAGACGATGAAGAGTCTGATAAATAAAAAAACATACACGTAAAATCTGATTTCAGAAACCTTGAAGGTCTAAATGTTGTTTTAAAGCTTCTTCACAGACAAAAATCCAATAATTCAAATACATCAAAAACAATAAAAATCCTCTTCAGACTTGATGTAAATATCAGAAAACAGACTGAAGTTTGTTTTATCAAACTAAATGACTTTTATTGATTTTATGACATTTGATTATAAACCTGTTTTGAGTCTCCATCAACTGTGAAACTTAAAGTTACATTTTCATATTTTCTGTTTTTAATGCTTTTTTTTTTTTAAAAGTCTTGGTATTTCTGTTGAAGAAATAATGAACAGTGAAGTCAAACTATCTGCAGTTTAATTAACAGAATAAATTTGTTTTTATCATATGACAGAAAAAAACATTATGTATTTATTCAGCAGTAATTTATTTCTGTCTCCATCATGTGAAGTCAAATTTATTGTTTCATTTTCAGACATATTTGACTTTAATGACGACAGAAACGTATTTTTATTTCGACGAAACAAACTGATTTGTTTTTCACTTATTAACAGTATTTTGACACTGCGGATTAAAACAAAAGAAAAAAGTCAAACGTCCAGATTTTCTTCTTCTGTCGTTTTTTCAATCTTAATCTTTCGATCATGAACCTTTTTATAAAACACGTGACGTCATATGATCAGTTTGATCTGAAACGTGAAGCTTCAGTGACGCCATCAGGTTTTTTTCTCATTTTTAAATAAATTCTAGTTTTTAATTTGTTGAAATGAATTAGAACTTTTCACTCTTTTTATATAAACCTCGTTTAAAAGTTTGTTTGTGAAGAGAAGAAACGGATTTTTGTTTTGTTCTGTTTGTTCAGATGTTTGGATTTATCTGGAAAAACGTGACGAAGTGAATCAAATAAAACACAAAGACCACAAATATAATAATAATCAAAATAATAATAACTCATTTTCTAGCAGCAGCGGATTAAAATATCGATTGATGAGACTTCGATTAAAGCTGATGATATTTTGTCCATAATTAATCGATGAATGTTTCCGTCACTAGTCAATTAATTAGTTAATTAATCAGCTGTTTTAATTAAACTTTTCGGCTGAAAACAGGAATCAAACATTTGAGTTTTTATTAAATAAAAGTGCATTACATTAACCTGCATCGATACACAACTGCGCAGGCGCCGGTCACAACTTCAAACATATAAATAAAAGGTGTGAATCTGTCAGGTGTGTTCAGGTGCGCGTGCTGCGTTCAGGTGTCCTCCCGCTTCACACAGGTGTGTTTGTGAGTATAAAAGGAAATGAAGTGAGTTTTCAGCTGATCTGAGATCAGCGAGTCTTCAAACACACAGCGATGAGTCACAGCGGATCAACTCACGTGTCTATTTACAGGTAAGAGCCGTCTGCAGGTGTCGGAGCCAACATGGCCGCCGGCGCGTCCGGTTTCCTCCCGCGACCAAAAACCCCACAGAGCCAAAGTTCCTCCGTTTGTTTCCACAGAAGCAGAAAACGGCGCCGCGGCCTCACGACGCTTCGTCGTCGGCCGCCTGCAGCAGCAGCGCCGCCGCCGGCCGGTGCTTCTTCAGCAGCTGGCAGATCTTCTCCTCGTCAGAGTTCGGGTCCAGCGGCTTGTTGTAGTCGTCGTCCTCGTCCTCCACGTCCGACGTCCCCTTCAGACGCTCCGTCTCCGAGTCCTGCTTCTTCTTCGCCGTCGCCATTTCCGCCGCGTGTTTTTTCCTCCACTTGGTTCTTCTGTTCTGGAACCAGACCTGAAAACAGCAGAGACACAGAGACACGGGCTGTGAGACAGAGACACGGGCTGTGAGACAGAAACACAGGGTGTGAGACAGAGACACAGAGTGTGAGACAGAGACAGGCTGTGAGACAGAGACACAGGCCGTGAGACAGAGACACAGGCCGTGAGACAGAGACACAGGCCGTGAGACAGAGACACGGGCCGTGAGACAGAGACACAGAGTGTGAGACAGAGACACAGGCCGTGAGACAGAGACACGGGCCGTGAGACAGAGACACAGGCTGTGAGACAGAGACACAGAGAGTGAGACAGAGACACAGGGTGTGAGACAGAGACACAGAGAGTGAGACAGAGACAGGGTGTGAGACAGAGACACAGAGAGTGAGACAGAGACAGGCTGGCCTCCATTTAAATAAAACAGGATGTAATAACAATAATAATAATAATAACAACATTTTAATGTCCGGAGATCATTTTATATAAAAACCATAAATGATGCATGATGGGAGAAAGTGAACTGAAGCTCGCGGCCTCCGGCTTCAAGTCACATTACGACATTAGAATTAGACATTACATTAGAAATTACGAAAGAAGAAAATTCTGCCAATTCATAATAAAAATCAAACAGAAAACACGAAGAAAAAAAGTGTGAAAAAGTTTCAGCCTGTTTGTTTGTGACATTATTAATAAATATCAGCATTTTGTGCACAAATTAAAAAATGAATTAAACTTTTTTTTTCAGTGTGTAAAATCCTGTTTTGAAGGTTGAATATTGGGGTTTGATTACGTCACCTTCACTTGGCTCTCCGTCATCCCCAGAGAGTAAGCGAGGCGCGCGCGCTCCGGACCCGCGAGGTACTTGGTCTGTTCGAACGTCTTTTCCAGAGCGAAGATCTGCTGCCCGGAGAAAGTGGGACGAGTGTGCTTCCGCTTCCCGTCTTTGTCCAGCAGCACCGAGCCCTGATCTGAGACAGAGACAGGGACAGGGACAGAGAGAGAGAGACAGGGACAGGGACAGAGAGAGAGAGAGAGACAGGGACAGGGAGAGAGAGAGAGACAGGGACAAGTTAACGAGACATGAAAGTGTCAGGAAATATAAAACACATCAGACAGAAAAATATCAGGAAAAATAACTGAAAATTATTTTATTATAATTTTCACCCTAAAAATATTCAATAGTTCAAAATAAGGAATTTGATGTAAACATTTGATTTTATTATATTAATGTATTATATTATTATAATTTTATTCTAAGTTACATTTCTAACTTGTTCTGTATTGTATATTTTATTGATCAGGTTTTACTCTATTTTGAAGTTGTGTTTCCTTGATTTTATTCTATTTATCAGATTCTTCTCATTTCTGCTCGAGTTCTTCTAATAATCTGGTTTTATTCTGGACCCTCTGTCCGGGTCCCTCCGGGCCTGTCACACCGGCTCTCTCTCCGGCTCTCTCGGACCGGCTCTCTGCGGCTCCGGCGGCCGCTGTGCGCGGACACTCACGCGGGGAGCAGGTGAAGCGCGCCTCCCTCCAGTGGCTCTGCATCACTCCGGGCCAGAAGATCGGCGTCCTGCCGGGCAGCTCCGCCAGAGGCTTCGGGTACCGGGCCACGGCCACGGCGGCGGCCCCGGGGCTGAAGTAGAGTCCGGGGGGCGGCGGCGGGCTGAGGCTGCTGAAGCGGGGAAGGCCGCTCAGGAGGCCGGCCGAGGAGGCGGCGGCGGCCCCGGAGGAGGCGGCGGCGGAGGAGGAGGAGGTGGGCCGGCTCAGGATGTCGTTGATCCCGTGCGGGGTCGCGGAGGAGCAGTGCTGCGGGGAGCCGAGCCCCGACGACAGCCCCGCGGAGCTCTTGATCCCCGGGGAGGACACGGCCATGCCGCCCGGGTTGGGGGAGGTGGTGGCCGGGGAGGTGGAGGAGCTGGGCCCGGAGGAGGGCAGCGGGTAGGCCGGGTACAGCGGGGTCTTCATCTCGGTCATGGTGTGCAGAGCCGCCAGCGGGGGGGTGCTGAGGAGGAAGGCGCTCTGTCGGGACCCGTCCATCGGACCCACCGCTAACATTCTCCGGGGGAGCCGGGGGCAGCGGGGGGCAGCGGGGGGACCAGGGGACCGGAGCCGGGGGGAGCCGCTCTGTGCGGGTCTGCAGGTCCGGAGCCACTAAGCGGGGAGCCGATCCGGGTCTGAGGACGCAGACTCAAAGTCCATCCCAGGTGAGGAGCAGCAGGTCCGGGTTCCCCGCAGACAGACCCGGGTCCGGGTCCACCTCTGAACCAGGCCGGAAGCAGCGGGTCCGTGTCGGAGGAGCCGAGTGAGACGAGCGGAGCCGCTCAGCTGCTCCTGCTCCAAACTTTGAGAGCAGGAGCACGGAGGAGGTGCCTCGGCCCGGATTGGCTGACAGCTCCGTGACGTCGACGGCCTGGATTTAGGACGGCTCCTGATTGGTTCGGAAGCTCGACTCTGATTCGCTGATGAAGAAAAAAATATTTAATATTTGATCAACTTTTGCAGTTTTTGATTAAAAATCATGAACGAAACAAAAAGATGTTTGAATAAAGTTTTCAGACATTTATCATTATTATTAAAACACATCTGATCATCTAACAATCGTCAAACAAAACATTTAATCAATTAATTTATTATCGAAATTAATTCATTTAAATGTTGGGACATTTTAATGAGGTTTAGCTTTAAAGGCCTTAAACCGAATTAACAGACAAAATCAACATTTCTAAATTATTTTTAAAAAGTCTAATTAAATGAAAGTTTTTTTCTCCTCTAATATTTAACCTGTAAACAAACAAGCAGCAGCATCCAAACCACCAGGGGGCGTGAAATTTTTCTGAACGTTTTTTTAAATGATTTTTTAAAATAATATTGTCAGAATATTTTTCCGCATTAATCTGAATATTTATCTTTATCAAAAACACAAGATGGCCGACAGACAGTCGAAGGCAGCAGGAGGCTAATTTTCGTTAGCTTTGTTAGCTCGTCTGTAGAAGAAACAATTAATAAGATAATGTGTTAAAAATGTACTGAAGCTGTTTTCACTTCTGCTAATGTTTCACAATGACAGATATTTTAGAATATAAAAAAATGATAAGAGAAACATGACAGTTAATCTGAATCATGAATAATAATGAAAACAGAACTTGTCATTAATCAGATGTTAAAAAACACTTTGAAGGATCATTTCAATTATTTCAGTCCTGAAACAGTGAAACATCACAAATATCAGAGAATAAAGAGACACAACTCACTGCCTTCAATTATTAATTAAGACAACAAAAATTTAAACTAAAATCCTATCAAATTCCTACTAAAACATGTCTGAATCTTTTTTTTAATTAATTTTTAAAAACTGACAAGAAAAAAGTATTTCCTGTTTTTGTGGCCTAGACTTTGTCTGGTTGAAACAGCTGCTGAACAGTTGAATGTAAACTCGCTGCAGGTTCACTGAGAAAATACAGACGTGAATAAGAAGAACTGAGTCTGTTCACAAGAAAAAAGACTGAACTCAGGTTTGAATTATTGAGCTGAAATAAATGATCTGTGAGTTTCGAGTGTGAGGACAGAAGAAGCCGGATCGGCGCTTTTACACTATTTGACTTGAATTCAGCTACATTGTTGAAAAGAACAAACAGTTTAGATCAGAACATGTGAAGCATTATTTTAACTGAAGACCCTGAACGCAACATGATAAACACAAAGAATCAGAATCATGTTGATGAATCAGATTTGATGAAGTGATGACAAACAGATCAAAAATAGTTTCAGTTCAAATGTTAATTGTTTTTTTTAATAATTTCTATCCTTCCAGTAAAAACTCATAAATCTAAACTATGTTCTGATGAGTTACAACAACAAACAACTGATCAATCAGAATAAATCATCAACAATGAAAAGAGCTGATACAGAAACATGTTGCAGTCCTGAATGGACTCAACTCAAATGTGTCCAAAAGAAAATATAAAACATTTCAGAGCTGATATCTTTAATAAACTGTCTTCATTCTTCTCTTCAAACCACATTTCAGCCACATTCTGATGTTTTTCACATGTTTCTCTGTATTTACTTCATTTATCCTCTGAGTGTCTCAGTCTGTCAGTTGTTTGTCTCAGAGATTTAAAATCTTTCTACGGCACAAAGAAGTGAAGCTGCAATAATTCAGCAGATAATGTTGTTAAAAATGATTATTAATGTTTGATGTTGAACACGAGCAGAAAACAGATGCAGACTCAAGATCAACTCAACTTTCAGAGGACTGAACAGACTGTGACAACCCTGACCATCATCATCACCTTCATCATCATCAATGTTCAGATCTGCTCAAACACTCTGAACAAACACTGATACAAAGGCGCCCCCTCGTGGTAAATGAACAACACTGACGAATCTGCAGCTGTGAAGGAAAGTAACTAAGTATTTTTACTCGTACTGTACTTCAGTACTATTTTGAAGTGCTTTTTTACTCCACTACATTTTTTAACAGATTCAGTTTGTGGTTACTTTTCAGATAAAGATTCAACACTAAAAAATAGTCAAAGATTAAACAGGTGTTTCTCAAACTTTGACTTGTGATATAAAAGCGGCGTTTGAGTGTTCGTGTCTCTGAGGTGACATCAGTTCAACCACAGAGACGTTTCTGTTTCAGGCTCAAAGAGGAAAAATGATGCAATGTTTGACAAAAATCAAATACAGCAGGAAATCTTAAGTGTGAAGATAGATTTGTGTATCAGCCGTGACAGTTTGTCTGGAAACCCTCCACAGGTCAGAGGTCACAGATCATGTTAAATGACAACTTTTCCTTCTGATACTTGAAGTATTTTGATAATACTTTTCTGATTTTTGAAGCAAGACTTTTTTCTGACAGAAACCAAGTTATAAAAAGTCGAACTGTTCCAGATGTGGACTGAAGAATCCGCTTGGATTTTCTGTCAGTAAAATGAAAAAAAGAGTCAGATCACTGACAGAATCTGTAAAGCTTTAGACTGATGAAACCTGTAGATTAGACAAGTTTGTCAAGTTAGATTCAGCTTGTTTGATACTTCAGGTGAGACGAGCCCTGAATCACTTTTCAGACCAAAGAGTTTCTCAAAGTTCACAGACAAAAACAACCAAACCCAACAGCTATTTAATGTAGGAGTGTCACAGACAGGAGGTCTGGATGGAACGTGGTAATGTCAAGCTAATTAAGTCAAATATGTCTTAGTTTTTATATCATGAGTTCAAACTATCATTTAAACAAAAATACCAAAAAATGCATCATCAGTCAAAAACTTTGCAGTAAACTCAACTTTACTGGTAACAAAAACTATGAATATACACCAACTGTTCTTTTAGACTGGTGGAAAGGAACCAAGCACTGTCCAGCTGCAAAGACAATAGAGCAGTTAAATAGTTATAAACACTAAACAATATAGGCAGAGAAGTTAATAAAGTACTAAACAAGTAGTAAATACATTCACTCAAGTACTGTACTGAGGTATCGCAGTTTCCATTTTAAGCTCCTTCCTACTTGTACTTCAAATTGAGGAGCCAATATTGCTCCATTTATTACTTTTAGATGTTGAATAGAGAACGTTTTTTTAACACTGTGATACTAGTACTATTACTGAAGTAAAGATCTGAGTACTCCTTCCAGTGTGTTCCCAGTTCCTGCTGACTGATGAACCTGTGTTCAATGAAACATCAAGTTTTTCACGAGCGTAAACTGATGTCAGAACAAATCAAAGTGTCCACAGAGCTCAGTGAGTCGGATCAGAGTTTGTGTATCACCAAGTTGAAGTAAAGACGCCACAGACTTCTCAGTTTTCAGGTCTCAGTTTTATTGGTTTTTACTCTCGTGCCATCAGTTTCTGCTTCTTCAGCTTCTTCTGTGAAACCTGCAAAACACAAAGTCTCAGTTAAGAACTGTCGGTCACAGAAGACAGAATCGGCGTTTGTCAGCCAGCTGCTCAGAGTTCAACAGTTTGTTTTCATGGTTCATCCAAAGGTGTCCTAAGTGGTCATCACTGCAACAACATGGACTGAGACAATGAAGACGACTCATCATCATCAGTGTGTATGTGATGGAGCTCACAGTGTGTTCAGACTAATGAGCCACAGTAAACTTCTTTAGTTCTGAACACACTGTCAGTCGTCTCCTTTAGGTTCTGGTCTTTGTACCTTTTTCTTCTGGGCCACCTCCTCCTCTGGTTTGGGGACGATCTGCTCCTTCTCGGTCAGGATCATCTCGATGTGGCAGGGGGAGCTCATGTAGGGGTTGATGCGGCCGTGGGCACGGTAGGTGCGTCTCCTCATCTTGGGGGCCTTGTTGACCTGGATGTGCTCAATGACCAGAGAGTCCACGTCCAGACCCTGAAAGCAGCCAGGAAACCGCTCAGAAACAACTCAAGCACATCAGCTGTGACTCACAGCCGGTTCCCAAAGCTCTCGTTCACAAATCACTCGATCCAGAGGCAGCATCTCGAGCTCCCAGCTTCTGTCTGCAGACCATAACACATCAACACCTCACGTTCACCAGCTCCCTGCAGCTGCAACAGAGTTTAATGTCTGATCAAAGTGTTTTTGATCGTCTGACCTTCAGATACTTTTCTAATCCTGTTTTAAGTCTTTCTGCTGTTTCATGTTTAAAGCCGACAGAAACTCTGCAGGTAAACTTTGACCTGAGAACCTTTGTGGCCTCCAACTGTGGGATCACCATCTGTCAATGTCAGCAGCTGCAGCTGTTCTGCATCTGCATTTATGTTGGTTGTCTGACAATGTTGTGATCAGAAAAGAGATGATTTTTTTTTACCAAGTCTGTTTCTACCTGGTTTTCATCTACAGGATAACTTTTACTTCTCAAACAGGAAACATGTTTTACAGATATGAGGTTGATTTTGATCGTCTTTAGTGTAAAGTGAAAATATGCATCTTTAATATTGATCTGCAGTCAAACTGGACTCACAGCTGTGACAGAGCAGGAACTTCAGACCACTTCAGAAACCTGTGCTCAAAATTTCAGCAGCAACTTTCACATGTCCAGTTAGTTTCATAGAGTTTATTCTCTGGTTTTAACAGAATGAGGCCAACATTCAGTCTGCTGACTTCAAGAACTCTGTACCAGCTTTAGTTCCTCAGAGACACTGCAGCACATCCAGCCAGTATCAATAATCCATAACAGCCTCTGACTTTACAGTGAACAAGGTTACCGTAAAAACAAGTGTGACTGACAGGGAAGATCAGATTGCTCAGATTCTATGTTCTTTTCATGGTTGATACAAAGGTGTCCTAAATGGTCATCACTGCAATCGTCTTCATGTCAGTCACACTGTTCAGATGATCGTCACTGTACTGCAGCACATCAACACTCACCACGTTGAGTGATGAAATTAAAGTCCCGCCGGAGTTAAACTACAGCACTCCGGGTGTCTTGGATTGTGACGAGAGCTGGTGACTGAAACCTGGTATTTAACGCCCATTTAAAGATGTTTATCAATCCAAGTTTCTGCTCCTGTTCACTCAGCCTGGTGTTTGAGTGCTGACCTGGAGCAGCAGATGTGCTGCGTGTTGGTGAGGAGAATGAATCAGGAACTCAGGACTAAGCGTCTTGCTCCCGTAGCAATAAGCAGCTGAATGGAGCCATGTTTTACCTTCAGCTCAGCGTTGCTCTCGGCGTTCTTGAGCATGTGCAGGAGGAACTCTGCACTCTTCTTGGGCCACCGTCCTTGAGTCCAGCCAAACTGTTTGGCCTGTAAAAAAAAAAAAAAAAGACGACTGTTTAGAACAAGAGTTTTTCGCTCCAGGTGAACTACAGGTGAGTTTACCTACAAAGCTGCTCAGATTAAAAGATTAGTTTCATCTTTAATCCAAAGGTGTCCTAAGATGGTCATCATGGCAACTTTTAAACTATCAGTGAATCTTCAGTCAAACCAAAGGAACTTATGATTTAAATGCAGTTGAAAGTCGGAGCTCACCTGGGCACACCTGCCAACACCACCATTGTAGCGACGGAAAGGGACACACTGGTGCTTGACGATGACGTCCCTCAGGTACTTGTTCGCCTTGCGGATGTGCATGCCCTTGATGGCCTGGGCTGTCTCACGGGTGTTCTGATGATGAAAACAAGCATCCACAAACAATCACGACCCAAATAATAGAAGGAAACCTCAGAGCCCGAGCGTCAACTTTATAACTGAAGAACAACTAAAAATGTACGGAGAATAAAGGCTTTAACTTCTCATTAAGCTAATTACTTGAGTCTTGTTGATTAACAAATTGACATTAAAACGTTATCAGATCATCTGAGTCAGACGTTCAACCTTTTTCTAACACAGAGCTGCTACTGATGGAACCCAGCTGACAGCAGATCAGCACATTAGATGTAAACACTAACACCAAAAAACAGACATTCCTGCAACCTGTCAACATCAGAAATGATTCAAGAGACTCTTTAGACCTCAACTTGTTCTAACTTTAACAATGTGCTGACATATAAGCTGATTGTGTCTTAACAGAACAGATGCAACAGCTGCTGCCACTAATGATGACTTAGATGATTTTCTTGATTCATTCATCACCTGGACCAGAGACACACACTATTTGGGTTGTTCCATTTCCTTCATGTTAAACATTTAGTTTTAATCTGGACAAAAATCATTCATAATAACGAGTTCATGTCGATTCTACCCACAGGGTTTATTTGAACAGTTATTTGTGGTGCCTACTTATAAAAAAATGATCCTGTTAAAAGAAAAAGAGAAACGTTTTGTGCTGCTGTTTAAAACATGAGCTTAACTCAGGTAACAGTTTAAGAAGTTATAACAGAGCAGCTGGTGCATCAAACCCCAAACAGAAGAATCAAAATGAAGGTCTGTTCCAAACTCGATCAGAATCATTTCTTACCTTGAAGTGAACCCGGAGGTTGGAGCCCCTCGACTTGCATGCTGCAACAACAGAACAAACTTCAACACAGAACTCAACTGATTCACACAGAAGTTAAAGGTGTTTGCTGTCTCAGATCTTTCATGATTTATTTTCATGTTAAAATCCAAAGGTGTCCTAAGAGAGTCATCACAGCAGCCATGTTGGACCAGAAAGAGCCCAACAGCTTCACTTCACTCACATTTAGTCGGATTCTCGGGGTCGAGAGAGTAGCGGACCATTTTCAGACACCTGAGACAAAAAGAGAGCAAGAACTTCGTTTAAATGAGTCGGTAAAAGACCCACATGTCTGCTGCTAGCATTAGCTCCTGTTAGCATTCGCTCCAGTTAGCTCAGGTTACAGCATTGAGCAGCCACTGCAGAGAATAGAGGACAATATTGAACATTGTAAAACACATGAAACAGCCCGAAACTCGAGTCCCGCACAGAAATCAGCGCTTTGCCTCAGTGATTTGATTTCAAGTGTCATCAGACGCCAACATGGCGGAAACAAGGCTCCAAACCGGCGACTTCAAGATCTCAAACTAAAACACAATTTACGGCTCCACAAACAAACATCTGACTTCATCTGATGTGTTTAACGATATTTAACAAAAGTAGAACGTTTTCAAAGCAGGATGGTGAAGATTTAATGAAGATTTAATTCGGATTCTTCTCTTCAGACGCAGAACTGCTGTTTTACCTTTGAGGCCGCGGCAGGAAGAGGAAGAGCCGAGCGGCGCCGCTCTTCTTCTGCACCTGCGAGGTTCACCGCCCCCTGCAGGCCGGGAGGAGGCACTGTGTGTGGGCAGCAGGTTCACCGCCCCCTGCAGGCCGGGAGGAGGCACTGTGTGTGGGCAGCAGGTTCACCGCCCCCTGCAGGCCGTGACACTGAGTTTTCACATCAATGTCTTTATACTGCTGACATTTTAATCATAAATGTTAATTCATATCATTAATACATAAAATATTATAATGAAATAAAACTTTGTTTCATGTAAAATATCAAGACAATTAAGAAATTTATTACCAACTATTTCTATTTCTTTATATCATCTTTCACGCAAAAAACACCAAACGTTGCTTCAACTTTTCAGAAAGTGAAGAGTTTCTGCTTTTCTTTGTTTTGAATCACAGTAAACTGGAAATTGTAACAAGCATTTTATAAACCATAAAGTGAATCTATTCATTAACAAACGAATCAGCTGATTAATCAATAATGAAAATAATCAAAGCTTTAATTTAGACATTATATATCAACAGTTGTTGACAAATACACGAATAAACTATTATTGTTAAGTACAGTATTAAATATCAAGTGTGTCTATTAATACTCAGTGTTGGGGGTTATGACCAGCAGATGAACAAAACATTTTTCATATCAGACTCAAACTGCTCACTGATAACATCTGTTCTCATCATGTTAGTGTTGTGTGTTGATGATGTAACAGTGAATAAAGAACACAGTTCAGTGGTACTAAAGCCAGTTATTGGTTTATTTGTATTTGGTATTTCATGTTGTTCTGTGAGATGTTGAAACCAGCTACATAGAAAACCCCGTGTGCACTCTCACAGTGAGTCATGCACAACATTGCACTGTAAATAATAAAGTCGAAGCTCAAGTGGTGACACCTCGTGTCAACATACAAAAATAAAGATATTATTTACATCGGACAAAAACAATTCCCTCAACGCAGTTCAGTGAAAAACATCCAGAAATGAATTTGAGACCACGAGAAGTGAAACAAAGACCTGAAGCTCTTTTCCTTCTACTCACCAACATCATCTCTTATTTGTCTATATACAGTCAGTTTGTCATGAAATCATGAGACACGCTTTGATCAGAGGAGACAGTGGAGATAAATATCTGTACAAATCCCACTGAACTCTGACATCCTTGGCATAAAAGGTCATCCTCGAACTTTTCCTCGTCTTTGCTGTATGAACCATTCATCAGTTCATCTGTGGACCAAACGTCTGTTTTCTGTTCACGCTGCTGCTGCTGCTGCGATTTTCACAGAGTTACAGACGAACGACAGACGCCATCGTTCTTCTCCTGGAGCTGCTGCTGTGTCACTGAGCGTCTGACGAGCCGAGCTCTGATCAACATCAACTTTCAGGGGTTTAAAATAAACCTGACTGACCAAAATATCCATTACAGCTGCTTCAGAGACACAAACCATGTCTGAAAAATATTAACTGAAATATTTAAGGCGTTGACTTCAGTTTTGACTCAAGAACTCAGTGGGTAAAAATGCAGGAGCCACTTTGGAGTCCTGAGTTTTTCAGTACTTAACTGACAGACAAATGAAAGTAATATTCACACAACCTGGGGACTTGAGGGGCCCCTGAGAGTTTTTTCAGTCGAATCAAATGTAAACACACAGTGTAGAACATTTAACCTGTTTGTCCTCACAAATCTCAAACATCTGTTTAATATATTAGCAACAAAAATGGCAAAATTGGAACTGGTTTTAAAAAACATGTTTGATTTGGTTCTCACAGCTTCAGGTGAGTGAACAGGTGAGGTGATGAATAAAATCCACCAAGCAGCAGCTCTGCAGCTCCTGACTAACATGTTCTACGAGTTTATTTCATCTGTACAAAAACACATCTGTAGAAATGAGATACGAAACGAGACATAACGTGTTCATCAAGAGCTTTCGAACCGCTGGTCGGTGGACTCTGTTCCTTTAAAACAGATCCAGAACTGTTTCCACCTGTTTTCAGTCTTTATGCTAATCTGAGCTAACCAGCTGCTGGATGAAGGTTCATATTTAGTTTTCAGACACAAGAGAGGAATCAATGTGAACATGTGACTGTCAGAGAGAAAGAAGTCAAACCAGGTGAGCAGCAGGTTCAGACTTCTGCTGTGTTCAGTTCATTTCTGCAGCTGCGTTTAAGAAACCTTGAGATTTATTTCCAGAGAGTCAGACCTCAGACGAGCTTCTGACACAGCGACAGCTCCGAAACGCTTCAGTCTGCCTGAAAACGTCGGCACGGAGAAAAACGTACACAGCTGCAGATCCTCGAGTTGAACTGAAACTCAACACGTCTTCATGCTGTCCTGCTCCGTCCAGGGTCGTCCTTCACACAAAGAGCTGAAGCACTGCACAATATTTCAGTCCTGGTCTCGGAGCCCCGGTCTCGGAGCCCCAGTCTCGGAGCCCCGGTCTTGGAGCCCCGGTCTTGGAGTCCTGTCTCGGACTTGAGACTTGGCAGAAATCTAAACCACTATTAAAAATCAGCTTCTCTCAGATGTTTGTACTTTTGTTGTCAATAAAGGTTAGAAATTATTCAAATATCCTTGAGTCTTTAGAGTTCATCACTATTTGAGCTACATTTTCAAATTCAAAGTGGAGGCAGGAGATTCGAGAAGTTATTGTCCACAGACTGAGGAAGCTGAACCCGGTGGGTCAGTAAAGGGACGAGGCCTCGCTTGATGCTACTGTTTGTGCTCATCATTAAATCCTGTTCAATGTCAGAGAGATGAGACCTCAGAAACAGGCTGAACGACCTGAAACACAAGAACACATTCGATTCATATTTCTCAGAGACGTGAGCAGATGATTACGTGTGTGTATTATTGATAATTAAGTATTTCGGACAGGATGGAGTTCAGCATAGAGGACGTACATGAGAGGCAGTGATCCAGTGAGCGGCCTTCAGCTGGAGGGTGAGTTCAGTGTGACGCAGGGGGCGCTGATGATGGAGGTGGAGACGAGGCAGTCAGGGTGGAGACAGGGTGGAGACAGTCAGGACAGAGACACTCAGGGTGGAGGTGAAGACAGTCAGGGTGGAGGTGGAGGCTCTGGTGATAGAGTGTGACGAGCCGGACCCCAGCCCTCGGATCACTTGAGACAGGGACTGAGCACGGTGGGGGTGGGGGGGTAGACCAGAGCTACGTTGACCCGCTCTGATCCGTTCTTTGGACAGATGATCTCAGTCAGTCCTTCAGGTCGCTGCTGACTCAGCAACTCACCTGCAACAACACAATGAAATCAGGACGGAGCTGCCACCACTTTTTATTCACCAACGTGTTTTATACCAGCATTGAATGTTTTGTCCACATCTGAGGGACACACACGTCCACACTGTTCACATGTTGCTCCTGTATTTGTCTGAGAAATCAGCTCTGACTCTGTTGGTGACTTTGTCCCTCATTTTGTCTCTGTCGTCTGTTCTACTCCCTGAAACTGTGAAACAGCTTGAAGTTGCAGAGAAATAAAGTTTACAGACTCATTCTGTACAGGAAGCTGCGACAGGCTGCAGTGCATTGTGGGAAACAGTCATGGACAGATTCAAAGGAGACGTCTGATAAAACCCCGCGGACTGGACATGAGGCTGCAGCTCACTGGATGTGATGATGTTTGCTGTTTCTCCACTAGATGGCAGTCTCTCTACACTGACACCTGGTGCTGCAGGGCGGCGTTATATTACTGAGTCCCAGCAGGGGGCGTCACTCTAGTTAAACACCAGATCTAAGGTCAGTCCTGAGTTATTCCTTTGAGATGTCATTTCTACCCTGAACTGAGTCTGCCAGGCGCCGTCCTCTGTGTTTGTCTCTCAGTCTCGTGTGGACAGTGTTGTGATGTGTCTCTGTGACAGCGGGACATTCTGAGAACATCACATTGGAGCAAACAAAATTTATTCTGTTCTCTTACTTGTTCTACTGACGATCGGATTGGAAACAAAACAACTGAACAGTTATTATTTTGCTTTCATAAAAGGAGATGAGTTTAGTCCAAGTCTGCCTGGGAGCCTAAACTCAGGGCACAATTGTTTTCAATGTATGATATTTGTAGTTACTGTACGTGTCTCTGTTTTCATTGGTGGATTTAAATAAAGATGAAATATGGGCGAGTGTAAACTGACACTTCACATCCTCCCACTGAGCGACGCTTCCTGACCCACCGCTGATCAGCAGCGACTCTTCTGACAAACAGCAGCCTGTTTTCTTCATCATCAGGCCTCATCATCATCAGTTAGTGAGTCAAAGCAGCTTAATGCTCGGTCGACACCTCGGTCAGGAAACAGGAAGGAAACCGGCTGCAGAGCATCGAACCCACGACTCAAACCAACACAACTTCAGTCACAACTTGAATCTAAATGGTAACTTTCACATGTTTTTTGAAGTTTTCTTCCTTCACTTACAGTTTGATAATCACTGCAGCCACAAACACAACAACCATCACTGTTGTTCCTCTGGAACAAAGACGAGCGAAAACACGGATTAAATTTACATTAATACCTCGTTTTTTCAGGGCATCTGCGGCTCAACGAGGCTGATCTGGGTTTATCTGCTTTCAGCGTCCACTCACATCAGCTGTGGTCAAACAACAGAGAGGGAAACATCCAGGAACACAAACCGTCAGTAACATCGTGTCTGTCTGAGGTCTGATGTAACGGTGACATCATCATCGGCGACCTGCCAGGTCGTGATCGATGCAGAGGCTCTTTCAGGGACGAATCCAGTTTAGAACTGTTCAGTGACAGTTTGATCGCAGATTAACGACGATGAGCTCATTTCGATCATCGGCCTCAAACATCACTTCCACATAAACTGTATGTGTTTATGTCAATGAAGAAACATTTGATGTGAACAGCTACAGATTGATGATGGATTATAGACGACTGTAACTGTGTTCAGTCGACCCCCCCCGTCTATGAGATCATGATTCTTTGCTCTATTAGACGCTCATGAAAAGGTCTGTCCTCAGATATTTATTATTTTCCGATCAAACCGACAAATCTCTGACTTTAACCACATCACACACACTCAGGCTCTTCTCTCTGGTCTCCTTTGATACAAACTAATGTGATGTTGTTGGAGCCTGTGAATCGGGTGGAAGCAGGACGACCTGCTGCTGTTTGCTCTGCGCTGAACTAACAGGGTTGGAATCAGCAGCATCACACATCCTGTCCTTCCGTCTTCAGCTGCACTTAAACCATTAGGTTCATCGATCCTCTCTGTTCTCTCTGCATGTCTGGAGCCGTTTGGTCTGTTGGGCTGAAGCCACAGTCAGTCAGTCAGTCAGTCAGTCAGCCAGTCAGCCAGTCAGTCAGTCAGTCAGTCAGTCAGCCAGTCAGTCAGTCAGTCAGTCAGCCAGTCAGTCAGTCAGTCAGCCAGTCAGTCAGCCAGTCAGTCAGTCAGTCAGTCAGCCAGTCAGTCAGTCAGTCAGTCAGTCAGTCAGCCAGTCAGTCAGTCAGTCAGTCAGTCAGTCAGTCAGTCAGCCAGTCAGCTCTGTCTCTGACTGCCTTATCTGTGACTGGAGATCAGCTCGAGCGTCTCTTTAGCAGAATCATGTGTAAATACAAACAGCTGGATGAGGTTTTTTCTGTCGGCAGGTCTTCCTCACATTCAGACACAACAACCTCCACCAACACGTTCAGGCAGCCCGTGTGTTGCCTGAGAGGCAAAATCCAGGGCAGCGTCCTGCTCCCTCCCCGCTGCCTGTTCAGGGTAAATGTTGTGAGGAGACAACTGATGACTTTAACACGATGTGACTGAAAACTGAGGCCTTTTACTTTTAAACTTGAAGTATTTTTCTGATAAAACAAACATATTTTAACTTTAGAGTTTGACCGCAGCATTTTAACAATTTGACTGAAGTAAAGATCTGAATGTTTCTTCCACTGCTGGAAATCAGATGTGTTTTTCATTACTGGAAGCAGCTGACGGCTCAAACATCCAGCTGTGTGTCCTGAACTAGGTCAAAGCCGGATAGAACTCCTCCTGCTCCTCTTCCTCCTCCTCCTGCTCCTCTTCCTCCCCTCTTCCTCCTCCCCTCTCCTCCTCCTCCTCCTCCCTCCCCTCTCCTCCTCCTCTCCTCCCCTCTCCTCCTCCTCCTCCTCTCCTCCCCTCTCCTCCTCCTCCTGCTCCTCTTCCTCCCCTCTTCCTCCCCTCTCCTCCTCCTCCTCCTCTCCTCCCCTCTCCTCCTCCTCCTCCTCCTCCTCTCTTCCTGCTCCTCTTCCTCCTGTTCCTCCTCAGTGACTGAAGGAGTCACACAGTAACCCACAATAACCTGACATCAAGACGCAGGAATGTGCAGCTCTCAGCCCCCCCCGCATCAGCAGGTAGACCAATCATTGACATTCCTGCTCTGCTCGGCTCGTTTCCCGTTGAACTCGTCTCCTTTCACCCGCAGCCATAAAAGGAAAGAGACGCTTCTCTGGGAGTCGGAGAAGTTTCTCCAGGAAACTCCCACTGGGATGAAACTGAGTGAAAGAGTCTCGCTGAGCTTCAGGATTTGCTCCATTCACAGACCGTTTCCACACGGCTCAGACATCCAACTTCACTTCCTGTTTCATTGTGTGAGAGCTCTGACGAGGACGAGCTGGAGGACGTTTGGACACAAGCCGACTAATATTTAAACTGCTAAGTGATTATTCTACAAGTTAATCAGTCAAGAGACAGAAACTTCACAACATGTTGATGCTGCAGCTTTTCATTTCATTTATTTCCTCTTCTTTGGTTTTAATGATTAGAAGCTGAAACTGACTGTCGGTCAGACAAAACATTTAAAGACGTCACCTTGGACATTTTTCACTCCGGGACTCAGGTTTCAAACACAACTGTGACGGATGAGTCGCGTGAAGATAAACACACAAAACAAGGTTTTATTTCTGTGAATAAACACAATAAAAAACTGCTCTACGATCATCGCGTTTATCCCACAAGACAAATCTCATCTTCCTGCCGCCGGCATCACATCTGGCGTTGAAATATTTACAATCTTCAACCTAAAATAGAAATCTGTCTCTGCTGAGACGCGGCACACGAAAACCCGCAGGAGACGAGGAGAGGCGACAGGAACAGGTGAAGCTGTGTTCACATCAGCACCGGTCTACAGACTCACTTCATCCCGCGGCCGTTCGGTCGCAGCGACCGTCGGACCGAGGACTCGGCTCGGCTCAGCGTGACCGAGAGCTCTGCCTCCGTCAGCCTGCTGCTCCCATGATGCACTGCTGTAACTATGACTAACGGACGGTTTAAATGTGAGTCTTAACACAGTCACTTCCCCTCTTTGAATCTCTGCTCCACATCAGCTCACACACGCTGAGCTCAGACTCACTAAATGAGCAGCGGCACAGAGACAGCGAAGCAGCGTGAACGAACCAGGGAGGAGCAGCTGCTGCCAGACCGACGGAGGCCGTCGGCTCAGCCGGAGGATTAACGCCGCAGTGTGGAAACACAGAGGATCAACACGTCACACGGTCGACTCTGAACACCAGAAAAGACAAACGCTCAGCCGGCAGACTCCATTTCATGCTTCTTACATCGCGCGCGTGTCGTCGTGCACAAACCGGCCGAGACGCCGTCAGCTGTGTGTCGCCGCTCAGACTCCCAACAACACGTCTGATCTGCAGAACAAAGAAGAGTTCAACACGACGGGCTGTCGCAGCCGCGCGTGACCTGCAGAGTTCATCACGCCAATATCCATTACTGTCAAAATCAAAGAATAAGTCGGTCAGCTTTAGATCGATCCATCCACCGTTTGGACGATAAACTGTCAGAAAACAGTGAAAAATGTCCATCACGGCTCCCCAAAGTCCAGTTTACCACTAAATACACACAATGTGCATCATGACTGTGCTCTTCATCTTAAATATTACTTTAGTTTTACTGACGGAGAAGAACCTCACAAACAGAGCCGACGAGCGCGTGATCGATCACCAGCTCCTACAACCACACATCTATCAAAGTCACTCTGGATCTGGAGCCACAGTGAAAAGCTTTTGGTCACGGTTGCCGTCTCGTCCGTCCCCGAAGGCGTCCCACAGTGAGGACAGCGGTGCGGAGACGGTGAGTCTGCCCAGATTAAGGCCAGGATACGTGAAACGGAGCAGGACGAGGCTCAGAGTCTCAGAACAGTCAGACCCAGATATCGTGAGCGGTCTCTAAAAACACGGTAAATTAGACTAATCCTCTCCGACCGGCAGCTGCTCGGCCAGAGAGCCCAGATCCTCAGGAATGTGTGGCCCATTTCCACAGCAGACGACCAGAAATCACTGAGTCCAGAGTACCTGCCGTCATCTGGCAGGACCACAGCTCTGATCCGAACGGAGGACGGCCGGTTTCTGCAGCACTGTTCTGCACACAAGAGGCCGAAAGGACAGAAATGAGAAGCAGATTGAGGTTTGAGCCTCGTGGGTTTTCAAGGTCAGGACAGAAATCGGAGGGTTCAAACTGCTGATGACTGATAGTCGAAATTGCAAAGATTCAGTGTTTTACCAACAACTGGACTTCTCTTCTCTCAGGAATCAGTCAAAGTTTCATCTGAGCTTAAAATAGATGAAACTATCAGAAACTTTCATTTCTGTTACACAGGAACTCCTCACATGAGTCTCTGCTGTGGCTTCAGAGCTCTGGGATTCCCCAGAAAACAGCAGCTAATAACCTCCACGGAGCGAGCGTGTGTGCGTGTGTGCGTGTCCAGCTGTTAACATCTGCTGTGTAATGAGATAAGCGGCCTCGTGCTGCTGAACTGGGATCAGTCACACATTAACACTGTGTGACAACTTTCACAACTTCAGCTCTTGGTTGTATTTTGACTCTTCATTGTTTTAATCGGGCTCTTCTTTAGTGTCGATGCTGCTTTCTCACACAGATCTTTGATGGAAGCAGCAGATAATGAAGATTCTCCAGCGTCTGAGTAAATAAAGCTTCGGTCCACAGGGACCTTTTCTTTCCTTCCACAGAATTTCTAAAAACAGGAAGTGGAGCTCCGAGGCCTCGGCCTGCGTTCACACCGAGCTGTTTCATAACGTGAGCTGAACCTTCGGTCCTGCTGACGTCGGCTCGTCTGTGACATTTCAGTCTGAGAAACCAGATCCACTGGAGCCGGATCGACCGCGGACGAGAACCAGCGGCCAGTTCACGACTCCTGAGTCTGTTCAGATCAGCCTTCAGCCGACAGGCAGATGATTGAGTGTCAAGTTTTCCATTTAGAGATAAAAATTAAATATAAAACTGGGCTTTATCCAAAAAGATTTATGTCCATCTTTATATTCAATGTCATATTGGAAAAAGTATAAAATCATAATAGGGAACACATCCACATTAAAATGTCTCAAAATGACTCGTAACATATATTTTGTTGAATTGTGTTTTTATATCATCTGTGTTTCCATAAAACTTTGCTTCAGTAAGTGAGTAAAACGTGGCCTGTGCGGGACTCATTCAAACACAAAACGAGAATCGGGACTTTTTAAAATGACTTTAGTCTCGATGAAGACGGACTGTGTCCACACTGTCTGACGCTGCTTCATTAAATCAGCTTTGAGCTACAAAATCAGAACTGAGAGCAGATCTTGTGTCTCATGTTTGCTTGACGTAATCGATCCTTTATCCGTCTAGAATCGCGTTAGAATAAGACCACAGAGACGCCTGAAGCAAATCTGCAGTTTCGAGCCGATGAATCACGCAGCCGGTTTCTGAAGCCTGTTGGACGACACAAACTTCCTTCCCCCAGTTTCAACATGAGTAACAGGGACAAGTCTGGAGCTGCCTGAACACTCGCTGCGTTTCCCAGCCTCCTGTGACGCCTCAGCTCAGGTAGAGCGAGCAGGTGACGTGGCGTTCAGGGACCTACCGTCATCACAGACCCGCCCTCACAATCCACAGTCACATGTCTGAGATAATGCAGCGGGCTGAGCGCAGGGTGATGTAACGGGATTGTCATCCTCTCTACGAGATTACTCACCAACACGGTTCACTCAGACAAACAAGAAGCTGCGACAGGGAACAATCAAAACACACGGAGATACATTTCAGGTGTTTCCTGTCTGAACTGAAGCTCATATCTGATCATGAAGGTTCAGTGACTCCAGGATAATCAGCAGAAGAACACGGAGCTGAACCCGTTCATCAGTTAGTTCAACAACAGAAAATCAACTGCCGACTAATTTAATAATCAATTTATCACCGACGTCATTTTAAATCAACACCACCAAATATTCACTGGCTGCCACTACAGCTTCAGTTCCAGATGTGAAAGTCAGCCGGTTTGGAAAAAACTGTCAGGGGCATTTTTCACTACTTTCAACATTTTTTCCAACAAACATTTGAAAGAAAGAAAATCTGCCGATTGATCAACAATGAAAATAACAATTAGTTTCTGCTCACTGATCAAACAAAGTCATCCCTACAGTTCTTCTTCTTCACCGTGCAACATGTTCGACACATCCTCGAACGCTAATGTTGTATGTTTATATTCATTTTTAACTTGTTCTATCACCTTTGCTGCTGTGCTATGCAAATTTCCCCACTGTGGGATGAATAAAGGTTTATCTTATCTTGTCTAACTGCAGCCACAGGAAAAACCACTGGAGTTTAAAACACAGATTAAAGAAACTCCTCTGCCCATAAAAACACTGAATGATGGGAAATGATTCGACCTCAGTCTGAGAGTCAGAGACACGTCTGACCGTCGGGTCATTAAAGACCTGATCAGATCTGCACGTTTGTATAAATATCTTCTGACAGGTCACAGTCAGGTCAGCGGCAGAAGTTCAGCTGAGCCGCAACACGAGGCTGCAGGTGAATCAAGCAGAGCGAGTGAAAAGAGTTTTCTGTGGAGAGACAGAGACGGGTCAGATTGTCTCTCTGAAGATTCTGCAACTGAATCGACTCGACAGTTTGGATTGATTGAGACTTCCTGCCTGGAGCTGACGGCAGGACTCAGGTCGTTCATTGGCAGGTTCTCAGTGAGTGAGAAGGTTCAGACACCTGGCAGAGGAGTCCGGGTGGAGACGAGGAGTCCGGGTGGAGACGAGGAGTCCGGGTGGAGACGAGTCCAGGTGGAGATGAGGAGTCCGGGTGGAGACGAGGAGTCCGGGTGGAGACGAACAGAACTGAACTCCTGCGGCAGTTTGTGAGAATCAGTATCTGTGGTAGAAGCAGCTCAGCTGATCCACTGACTGTTTGTTAGATAATAGATTCAGTTCAGAAACAGAAGGTCCTTTATGTTCGGAGCCACGTGAGCTACTAAGATCATGTGTTTGTCTCCAGTGAGACGGTGAAGGAAACACTCAGGACGAGAAGTTCTGGGATTTTTTTCAAATCACAGTTTTTCATCCCAGCTGTTAAACGACTGATTCATCAATGAGGTGAAACCAGCTCGTCGACACATAACGGTTTTACCACAAGGCTCCACAGACACAATAATCACCATAACAAATGATTTAACATTTGATTTATGACCAATAAAAGTCTGATAAAGAAGCTTCAGTGTGTTAAACTGAAGCTTCGGGTTTCCTGCAGAGACACAACGTGTTCAAACTGACAACTGAGATCAAGAATCCAAACGTCAGCAGGAGAGAAAAGCTGAAACTACACACGGTGAGTGAGACACCTGGGGAACAGGTGAGTCCACGGCTCTGTTCGTCCTGTTCCAGCGTGAGTTAGATCAGCTCCTCCTCCTTCATCTACTGGATCTGTAACTCGCTCTAATCCCAACTCATCCTGTAACCGGATTAAGAGGAGCAGCGGGGAGTCGGACTGAGACAGAAGATCCACAGCGAGAGTGAAAGTGCTGCGACAGACCTGCCCTCAACACACACACACAGAATACACACACACACACAGAATGAACAGAATCACACACACCTCATACACACACACACAGGATCACAGACAGTTTGATCATTAAACACTGAGAGAAGAATCTAAAACTTCCACACGAGACAAACTGTGTTTAGTCTGTTCGACTGAGTGGAGCCGAAACTGCATCAACAGGCTGCAGCCAAAAATATCTTCTCCATAAAAGGCCACAAGAAACTCACTGCTCTCTTTACAAAGGTGTGTGTGTGTGTGTGTGTGCGTGTTCACTTTGAGTACACACATTTCCTGACATTTGTGGTCATCAATGAATCTTTCAGCTCTTTCTAACAGTCATGTTCATTTTCATGTGTGTCAATCATAATGTTCAATAATGTTTATGTGTTTTGCCTCAAACTGCCCCATTGAGGGCAAGTGGCTTCAGGTATTTATGTGGAAATAAACTTGCAGCCTTTATTTTAACGTGCATCTGCATCTGCACTGTACAAAACTGGACTGACTGTCCAACAATGAAAACTGCACTTTGCAAACTGAGACAAAAACCATCTGAACAGATGCTGTTAGTTCGAGTCTCAAGTCTGCGACTTGAATTGAATCAATGCAAACATCTCAGACACAAAGACTCTGACTGGACTGTGTTTCTGTTCCTCACTTTCTCATCGACCGACAAACCACGGCTCCTCCCACCTCACCTGGATCCACACACCAAACTCGGAGCGGCCGAACTTTGTCCCTGATTTTCTTTAATTACAATATAAAGCATCACATGACACAGAGAGGAAATTCCTCCGCAGCTGCCTGCAAACAATATGTGATAAAGAGCTGAGCTGTTTTCTTTCTCTTCCCCCACGAGAGAAAGTCCAAAGCATTTCCTGATCTGGTCGACTGCTCGAACACAAAGAACAATCCAGGAATTTTATCAGGCTGCAGAAATGAGTGCAGCTATAACACGATTCATTAAACAGCGCTGCTGCAATCACACTGAAATCATATTCTATTTTATCACATCGATTCAGGTCAGACAACACAAGTCAGCTTGTCTTTATCTGCTGCTCGTTCATCACCTGCTTTAATGACGAGAACATGTCGATCATTTAGAAAAAAGACGTAAAACTTCTTAAAGCTGGAAACCTACCGCTGCCAGTTCTGAATCTGTTTATTGAATCTGAATCCTTTTCAATCCTTTTTCGAACCTTATCAAAGTTTTAAAAGACTCTCAGTTAACAATGTCCTGGTTTTATGTCCCTGTCTGAAATCTGAACCACGGACCTTTAGCACACATCTCGTCTCTGGTGGTTTTATGGTTTGTCAGGTAGTTGTTTAGTTTGTAAAACATCAGAAAATAGTGAAAGAAATGTCCCTCAGTGTCGTCTCGTGTTGTTGATTCAAACTTTTGCAGATGAGTCTTCAGTTCCTTGATTCACACTGAACAAAAAAACACTGCTGTCTGCGAGGACACAGCTGGACCGTGGCCTGCTGAGTCTGCAGGCCTGGACGTCCAACATGTCTGGACGTCCTCGTCCTCTCTCACAGACAGACGCTCAGAGTGAATGGAAAGCTGCAGCCAGCAGCTGGTTAGCTTAGCTTAGCATAAGGACTGGAGACAGAGGCAAACCGTTAGCCTGGTTCTGTCCACATTGTGGTGTCACAGGGACAGTTTGTCTTCTTAGTCTCTGCTTAGAGACAATAAAGACTCAAGCACATAAACATCGTCATAAAACGATGAACTGCTGCAGGTTAAAGGAATGTGACAGAACCGATCAGTTACTCATTTGTCCTTTATCTTCAGAGAATGAACAGAACATCATGTTTGCATGACTCGCTGGTTAAACTGAGCTGAGATCAACATCAGGTTCATTCAGAAGCTGCAGACGCAGTGAAGACATCACCTGACAGACAAACAAAGACAGGCTACATCACAGAGGGTCAGAGCGCCCATCAGCCAATCAGCTGAGAGTCTGACACACAGCAAAACCAGGTCAAACTGCCACGACCGACTCATCCATCATCAGAACAACCAGTACCGAGGATTATATCCCCCCCCCCAACCTGATCTGAGCTGCAGCCTTTGTCCAGCCTCCTCTGACACTGATGGGCTTCAGAGGACTGAAGACGTCGTCCTCTGCATCTTTTATAAGGACTTGTTTTAGATCCAGATGTGATTGAATCTAATCAACAAGTTGCTGAGGAAGTTAATCTAATTTGAACATTTAAAACAATGATCAGATCATTTCAGGGATTCAGGTCATTTCTATTTTCTAACAGTGAGACACCGAGCAGCAGTGTTTCAGGTTTCCACTGATCAGTCAGATGACCTATAGATCACCTGTGTGTCCCGAGCGAGCAGCTCGTCTGATACTGAGGATAAAAATATCTGATGTTATAATAATGTCGTACTAACATCAGCAGCGCACAGACAGGCCGGTCTGTTCTTTCACTAAGAAAAACTAAATGAAACAAATGTTGTAGAAATAAATATTGTCTCATTTCATCCAGTTTAGACGATGACAGAGTGCTTGCTCAACTCAAACTGATCAAGAATCAATCAGGGAGTTTGTTTACTTTTACAAGTCACGTGACTGATCAGTGTATAGAGAAACAGTTGAACAAATGTGCTGTGAGGAGTGAAGGTGTGTTTACCTGGGAAGGCGTGTGGGCTGGACGAGCCTCTCTTCAGGCACTTGGAGCAGAGAATATGTACAGAGTAGTTCAGGCCGGGCCACTCCTGCAGCAGCACGTTCAGCTCCTCCACCAGCGGAGTGACGGCCTGCCACGCAGTCCAGATGTTGGGCAGCGAGGCGTGGCTGGCGATGGACAGAGTCTCCTCCTGCAGCTTCCCTTTGGAGGGTCGGTGGCTGATCACCACGGGTACTTTGCCTCGATAGGCGAAGATCTGATGCCTGCCGTCCGACCTGTGAACCACGTGGCTGTTGATCTGCACACTGAAGCGTGCAAACAGTCCGGGAGGAAACAGAAACGGGAAGCTGTACTGAATGTGCAGCTGCTCCACAGAGAAGAAGTGACACTGAGGCAGGGAGCTGCCGCCGGCCGAGGCCTCCGCCCGGGGCTCCTCGCTGCTGACATAGCTGGGGAACTTGTACCAGGCCGTGGCTCCGTTCAGAGGCTTGCTGCGGGGTTTGTTGATGCAGTAGCAGATCCCCATCTTTTCCAGCAGCTCCATGATGAGGTGGAGGTCCTGCTGGGTCTGGATGAGCGGTCTGAGGAGCAGGCGGATGACGTTGGAGGGCAAAAGGCCGTGTTGGAGGAAGCCCTCCACATGGTGCTGCAGATGGGTCACCCTGAGGTTCTCTCCCTTCTCGTCCTCTATGACCAGACTCACCCTTCCCTTGTCCCCTCTCTCCCCCTCAGAGAGGAGCCTGTCCAACAACGTGGACTCATCCCTCTGGAAGAAGACGTTGAGAATTGCAATGAATCGTGGAAGATTGTGAAAAACATACTCCTTCAGGGTGAGGCTGTCCTCAAAGTAAAGCAGCTTCCCACTCTCATGCAGGTAGGATAAGGCGCTCTGCAGTCGGTCCTCTGTGAGCCCCGCCTGCAGGCCCAGACGGGCCGAGTCCCACCACGAGAGCCACAGGTCTTTGGGCTTAAAGTGCAACTCCTCCAGCATCTGCCAGGACTTTGGCAGCACGCGGTGGAGGTTGGGGAAGATCTCCCTGTGGTCTGCCACAGACATGAGCTTCTCCCTCAGCCTCTGGATGTTCCTCTGGGTCTCGGTGCAGCTGACGCTCAGCACAGGTGACAAAATCTGCAGCCGGTGGTTCAGCATGTACTGCAGCTGGGATTTCCGGCGCCTCAGGTTCCTGTCGGAGACTCCATAGAAGAGGACATGAGGGCTGGAGGAGCGGACGTTGAAGCCCTGCTCCAGCGCCTGGTCTACCTGCAGAGCAAGACTCCTCAGGCTCTTGATGTCCCTCTTCTCCTGCAGACCGATCTGTCTGTGAATGTCCAGGCTCTTCTCCTCCACCTCCACGTCTCCACACAGGTCTGCATGTGTGCCCACCAAACACACGACGGCGTGGGGTACTTTGGCACTAAGGAGGTGGAGGAAATATCCAACATGGGTGTAAAAGTTCTTGGGCGAATACGCTTTCAGATTCACAACGAGAACGTAGAGAGCACCGGGAGAGAGGAAGAAGGGTTTGATGAGGTCATAGTTTTGCTTCCCTGACAAATCATAGACTAGAAATGTAAGACGGCGATCAGCGTCTGCCACCCAGTTAGTGACTTCAATCCCTTTGTGTCCCTGGATTCCTTCGACATCCTGCGGCCTGCTCACCACGCTCTGCCTCAGCCGGGTTTTCCCAGCGTTTTTCATCCCCATCAGGACCAGTTTCAGTCGAGGCTTCACAGCAAGCTGTGAATGTGCAAGTTCTTTCTGGTAGGCTGCAATGTAAGGGATCCCCTTCATGCACACCTCATAGGGCGGCTGGATGAGAGGGTTGTCCTTCACCTTCCAAATGTTCACTTTGGACAGTTTCCCAAAGTTGTCTGGAAGTATGGCGATTTGGTTACCCTGTAAAACAAGTTCCTCCAACTTCTCCAGCTCCACGATCGAATCCGGCAGATACGTGATGTTGTTATTGTCCAGCCAAAGGTTGGCCAGGTTCACCAGCTGCCCGATTTCCTCTGGAACATGAGTCAGTTTGTTCCTGCTCAGGTAAAGTTCCTCCAAACCGGCGATGCATAAAATAACCTGGGGGAAGTTCTCAAACTCATTGGAGGACAAATTGATCATTTTGAGTCTTTGCAGGTGACCAAAAGCGGGCGGCAGCTCAGCGAGGTTGTTCCCATCCAGCATCAGGCTCTCCAGATTGTGCAGGTGACAGAAGGTGTCGGGCAGCGTGGACATGTGGAGACTGCTGAGCCAGAGGATTTTAAGGGATTTCAGCTTCATGACGTCCGCGGGCAACGTCTCGAACTTGTTCCCGGAGCAGTCGAGCTCCTCCAGCTCTCCGAGGGCCAGGATCTCCGGGGGGAACCGGTTCAGCTTGTTGTGATCCGCGTCCAGAGTCCTGAGCTTGGAGAGCGAGGAGAAGGAGTCGGGCAGGTCGTGCAGGTCGTTGAAGCTGATGTCGAGCTCCTCCAGGAACTGCAGGGCTCCGGTCTGAGGGGGCAGCTGCTGGATCCGGTTGTGGCTGAGACAGAGCTTCTTCAGGCCTTTCAGCCGGGCGACGCCTCCGCAGAAGCTCCTCAGACTGTTGTGGCTCAGGTCGAGCTCCACCAGCTGGACCAGCTCGAACACGGCAGGGGGGACGCTGGAGAAGCGGTTCCTGCGGAGCACCAGGACCCGCAGGTTGTTGAGGGCGGAGCCCAGCCCGTCGGGCAGCTCCTGCAGGCTGCTGTTGCCCAGGTTCAGCGCCTCGATCCGGGCCGCGTCGTCGGGCAGGACGAGCCGGTTGTCTTTGAGCGGCAGCAGCCGCAGGTCGCTGCGGAGCCTCCTGGAGCGCAGGGCGGCGTCCCTCCACAGCCGAGCCGCCCGGAGCCGCTGCTGCTGCAGGCCGGCCTCCTTCAGCTCCAGGCTGGCCTCCTTCAGCTCCAGGCCGGCCTCCATCAGCTCCGGCCCGGCCTCCTCCTCCTTCTCCTCCGGCCGCTCAGGGTCGGTCTTCATGCCGCGGGCAGGGCGGAGGTCGGTGTCCGGCGGGAAGCGGCTGGCTGCGGGCCGACGGAGGCTCCGAGGCAGCGGGCGGAAAACAGCGCGTGTGTCCGGGCAGGTCGGAGCAGCTGCGGCCGCGGAGGCATCGTTTCCTCCCCGAACAATGACGACGAAGCTCCGGCTTCAGGCCCCGAGCCGAGCTGAGCTCAGGCGGCTCACACGCTCCTCCACAGCGGCCTCATGGCCACAACAACAGCGGGCTCCGGAGCTCCGTCCCCGGCTCGACTCTGTGTTTGTGTCCGGGCAGCAGCGACTCTTCCAGGCAGCGAGGAGAGAGAGGGAGAGAGAGAGAGAGGGAGAGAGAGAGAGAGAGAGAGAGAGAGAGGGGGGGGGGGCTCCTCCTCCTCCTCCTGCTGCCTTTCTCCCTCTCTCCCCCTCATGTGCAGCAGGAGTCTGTTTGTTTGTTCTCACTTTAAAAAGCTTCACATCAATAAATGAAAACGTAAAAACATTTTATGGCTTTAAAAAAGAAATTTCACAGAATCACAAGTATAATAATAATAATAATAATAATACACATATTTGACTTTAGACTCACAGAGATTAAATCTATACAAATCTTTTTTATTTGATAATAAAATATTAATACACAAGTTAAACTCTGAAGCTTAAAATGACTTGATGCTCCTTCTGTGGTTCTGCAGCCTGGTTCATAAACAACAGGACAACAGCACTCTGTCGCCACCTGCAGGACAACAGGACAACAGCACTCTGTCGCCACCTGCAGGACAACAGGACAACAGCACTCTGTCGCCACCTGCAGGACAGACCTCAGAGTCTCAATCCAGAGCAAGACTTCTCAAAACACTTCAACGGGAAAACCAGGTTCCGAGGAGGAATCCTGCTTCTTCATGTTGAGACACAGAGGAAACAGAAATAACAACAGTTATAATATGGAAAAACATAATGACATAATGACCAATGTTATAATAATGATCAGTTTTGTGCTTTGACACAATCTGTGACTGAAACTCATTTATTTCAAATCGAATTCTGGAGAATCACAACAGAAAAAGTTACCACTGATACATCAGGTCATAATCACAATGAATCATACATTGATTCCCATTTCAGAGGAGTTCATCACCTGCAGGCTCGCTCTGTCACAGACATCTGCTCCGTCTCACAGGTTAATGCTCAATATTAGTTTGACAGCTGTTAATTTTCAATATTTACATTAAAAAGATTTAACAAAACTCAGACATTACAGATTAATCTAGACGTTCTCAGTCTCTTCAGTTTGTGGCCTCGTATAAAAAAAGTGTCTCCCGGTCAAATAAAACCCAAACATGTGATCAGGTTGATGAATGAATGACCCAGGTGAGAGTTCATCTGTCTTCTTTTTATTTCACTCAGTCACTTTCACTGTTAGTTATTCTCCAACATTAAAGTCTGTCTGAATGTAAATGAATGTAAAGAACTTCCTGTTTGCTTTTCTCCCTCAATTTGGTCTCATTACATAAGTGAACCTGTTCTACCTGGAGATCAAACACAAACAGAGCAGGACGGCAGGCTGAAGGACGTCCACATGACATCGTCCCACATTCTCAGGGTCATATGAGCGGAGACATGCAGCTTCCATCCGCTGTGACTGATGACACACGACAGACGTACTGTTGTTGGATTTCAACCTGTTCAAATTCTAAAAACACTATTTTAAACCTGTGTTAAGGCAGCAGACCGTTTGGTTTCACATCACAATTAAAAAATGTAATAAGACGTTACAAGAGGTTAAAATGTACGACTTTATTGATCAGCTTCTAAAACCTTCCACGCTGATATTCCACAATCAGACATGTCAACACTGAGCAGGTACAAAGACATTAAAACACAGTTGTACTAAAACACCACAACATGAACAGTTTCTCTTTGTTCTCGTGTGCAAACACAGCCGACACGTCATGTTGTTCAGATAAAAGGTTCAAATGTGAGAAATAACTGCTGATCGAGAACGTGATGATAAACCTGAGACATTCGGAGGCTCCAAAGTGACGTTCAGAGGCTCCACAGTGACGTTCAGAGGCTCCACAGTGACGTTCAGAGGCTCCACAGTGACGTTCACAGGCTCCACAGTGACGTTCACAGGCTCCACAGTGACGTTCAGAGGCTCCACAGTGACGTTCACAGGCTCCACAGTGACATTCAGAGGCTCCACAGTGACATTCAGAGGCTCCACAGTGACGTTCACAGGCTCCACAGTGACGTTCAGAGGCTCCACAGTGACGTTCAGAGGCTCCACAGTGACGTTCACAGGCTCCACAGTGACGTTCAGAGGCTCCACAGTGACGTTCAGAGGCTCCACAGTGACGTTCACAGCCAGCAGTAAAAAAAGAGGTAAAACCAGTTCACTTTTTAAAAATAACAATAATGTAACATGAATTAGACATTTTATTCCCAACAGATAAAAACTCATTTACTGTCACTGATGTTGAAACTACATATGGAAACTGATGTATAGTTTTACATGATTGGGAAAGAGAAACCAGATAAACTTGTGTCATGTTCAGAAACGATCTGAAGCAACAGCTCAGTGAAACATTAAACCATCAGTGAGGCTGAGCTGAGCTCCAATAATTCACCCATTAGTCTTCGACAGAAAATCAACCCGCAACTATTCTGATAAACTCATTCGTTTACGTTACAGTTTATTGAGGATTTGTCCAACGTCATGTTGGACATTTTTCACTACTTTTTGACATTTGATCGAACTGTTCTATAAACAATCAGAAGCGTAATTTATTCATGTAAATAATGTTTAGCTGCGTGAGGCTGAGCAGCGGAGCGACATGACCGAACACTAACACACACGGACGCAGATGCAAACTGCAGCCGTGTGATGTGCAACAGAACAACATGACTTTTAACAGGCTTCATTAACAGAAGTTCTCCTCTCATCACAACATGTCCTTTAAAACTACACAGAGAACCACAAACATCTGCTTCCTGTTCAGTAGTACGGGCCGCTGTTCTCGTATCCCGCGTAACTCGGCCAATCAGGGAAGATCCCGTGAGAACAGGTGGGGCTGCCGTATCGGTCAAAATGAATCCCAAAGTCAAAGGAGTCCGTGTGGCGGCTGCAGGCGTCCTGACGGCTCCTCTTCATCGAGGACCAGACGATCCTGTAGTTGTCCCCCCGGTTGTTGTCCCAGTACTCACGTCCGCCAACCTCATAACAGACGGCGAACTCGATGCACTTGCGAGGCCTCGGCTCTTCGGGCAGAGACACGTGGAAGGAGAAGGTGTCGCTGTACGAGCTGGGATACGTGTCCTTCATGTAAACACAGTCTGCATCCGTGTGGCTCCTCCAACTGTCGAAGGTCACACGCAGCTTCACGGACTTCTCAAAGGACACGTTTTTGACTTTAACGGTTCCTGCCAAAGCCTTTTCTTTCAGCACGCAGTGCTCCAGACAGACGAAGTTCCTCTCCAGGCTCTGACGGAAGCTCAGGTAGTCTGACGAGGGCTGCGTGAAGTCCAGCACCAGTCTGTCCTCCTCAGCTGTCAGACAGAGAGCAGAGCTGAGCATCTCCCGGATGTTCAGAGGAATATCGATGGGGTCGTCAAACTCCGAGAAGATCTTCACTCTGGTTAGAGGCAAACCTCTGTGGTCAGCAAACGTCACCTGCTTCTGGGCCTTTCTCGAGTCTCTGCTGGAGGATCTTCCATCCTCCGTCTGATCCACGCTGTGTGAGTGTTGGAACCTCAGGCAGGAGTTCAGAGCTGGTTCACATGATTTGGGAGACGTCCTGTAGACAAACTCCTCTTTGGACAGGTACAGAGGTAACGCCATGTCTATGGGCATGTTGAGCTGTGGACACTGAAGGAAACAGAGGAGAGATGATTGTTAGGATCCTACACAGAACAACATGAGTGTTTCAGTCATGTCAGGTTGTGCAGCGTGGCTCTAATGAAGCAACATAGCAGCTGAGAGGTGGAGGACAGAGCTGCTGCTGCAAACACAGGTAAATCTGCTAACTCACAGAACTTCAGGCTTTATTCTGATTGGTTGGTTTGTGGGTCTGAATGCTTCATTCATGCCATATTGGACTTAATGGAATTATGAGCGCTGACTTTTGTAAAACCTCCATTATTTCCAACTAGGAGCTTCATAATGAAGAAGATCCTGAAACTCAACAAATAGACGTCTCACATCTGACAACAGAATTCAAGTTAAAGTGAGTGGATGAAGTGTTTTCACCTCGAACCTGTTTGGTTTGATTCTAACAAAACCTGGTCTAGTTTGTCCGGTTAGCTCAGTCTGTTCGGGCTGCTGTCAATCAAAGTCTGGTGTGAAACAAACAACCGGGCCGAGACCTCTTGAAGCAGAAGGTCTCCGTCCACCTTCAGTCAGATTCTGGTGCAGCTCGTGTGACGTGAAGCAAACCAACCGTCCACAGTAGGAAGCTAAACTAAATCCTGTTCAGGAAGTGATGTCATAACAAACAGTCTGCATATTTATGGAAATTATCATTTGTTAAACATAAGGTTGGGTTTCTGTCCTCTGTGTCTCCACCTGGTCCTGGTGTGAGTTACCTGTCGGCCTGTGAGACTCCATGTTGTTTAAAAGACGACAATGATTCAACTACAGGTTTCAAAGAGCCTCATAATGTCAGTATGTTAACGCTCACATGACCGACTCTGTCCAACATGAACACGGAGTCTGTCCATGTCCACACCACAGAGACAGAGGCAGAGACACAGAGACAGACCACAGAGACGCTGGGACAGCCCACAGAGACAGACCACAGAGACGCTGGGACAGACCACAGAGACAGACCACAGAGACACAGGGTCCCAGTGAGACAATCAACCACAGACCTCACCTCCTCTGTCTCTGTGGGACAGACACAGTCGGGGGACGTGCTCAGCATCACACCTGACGTCCAGCTGCTGTTTCATGTGAACAACAGGAGCCACATTCAAACAGCTGAACCAGCAGAACAAACAGTGAGACCACCAGGTGGCGCTGTCTGGTTCTGAGACTTTCTCTTTATAAAACTCTTCATCCTGTTTCTCTCAATGAAGAATGAAAATCTGTTCATTCACCTGTTCGAGGATTTTCAGTTTTTACCTTCATGCAGCAGAAAAAACTTTATTTATTTGAAGTTTCATTTTTGAAGTTTCAGACCTGGAAATGATGTTTTTGACTCTTTAAGCTGCAGCTGAGACACAAAACCGAATCACAGCCAAAGACCTGCAGCCTCGAACCTGACAGACACACAGAGTCCAGGAAGGACCGACTGAGACCACCTGCAAACACCTGGAGCCCTCATTCACTCTCATTACCCGGAACAAGAACCCACCTGGACCGGGTCCCGCCGGGCTCCCCGTTAAAGTGACGCAGCGGCCGGAATCATGTCTGCAGGTGAGGGACGAGGAGGACCTGCAGAGTCCTGGTCCAGACCAGGTCCTCGTCCACACAGGGTCCTGGTCCGGACCGAGTCCTGGTCCTCACGGGCTCCTGGTTCAGGCCGGCTCCTGGTCCTCGCGGGTTTCTGGTCCTCGCGGGCTCCTGGTCCAGACCTCCTGTCGCCTCCTCTCTTCTAAAACTTGTCGCTCATATTTTCTGCCGAGGCTTCAAAGCCCACATGCGGTTCACGTGAACACCTGCCGGCAGCCAATCAGAGCGAGCCGTGACGTAGTGCTCCGCAGGTCCGCAGGCTCACCTTTGACCTGCTGCAGGTTTCAGGTTTCAGGGGTCAGACTTTTATTTCAGCACTGATGAGACGACTCAAAATTCTGAGATGCAAAATCAAAAATGTGAAATAATTGCAATTAACTGTGTCATTGTTGTTTCTTATTTTCACTTTATTATTTTATGGCTAATTTTAGCTTTGTGTCTCATAACTTTGACTCAGTAACTGAAAACTATAAGATGCAAAGTGAAAACTTTTCCTCATTAAAATTCACTTTGACTCTTTAATCAAATCTGGACTTAAATGTCTCATCATTTTCACATTGGTTCATTTGCGTTTCAAAATTTTGTATTTTTTTATTGAATTTGTTTACATTTATCTCAGAAATCTGCAGTTTGTCTAAATCTGCGATCGCACGTATCAGGAAGTTTGACAGAGTGATGAGCTGGGATGTTTCATATATCAAACACTGAATCAATTAATTTAGAAAAAAATTGGCAGATAATGTGATCATGAAAATAATAGTTAATTATCTGTTGATAACCAACAGGTCCAGGCTGCAAAGATCAGACACCTGCTCAACCTCTTCACCTGAACACAACATGCTCACAGGGATGTTTTCAGACAGACAGGCTGACAGACAGAGAGACAGACAGACAGAGAGAGAGAGATAGACAGACAGAGAGAGAGAGACAGACAGACAGAGAGAGAGAGACAGACAGACAGAGAGAGACAGACAGACAGAGAGAGAGACAGACAGACAGAGAGAGACAGACAGAGAGAGACAGACAGAGAGAGAGAGACAGACAGAGCTGCTTCTCCAGCTTTATTCTGCCGACCTGAGGAGCTGCAGGCTCACACAGTAAAGGACAATCACATGTGTATTTTGGTCCTCGGACACTGGGACAGACAAGCGGGACTGTGACCCACTGAAGCAGGTTAAAAGACCTGAGAACTGCTGTGTCGCGTTCAGGTTCCTGGTCTTTGTGTTTTAGCTCAGCTGCTTTCTGACTGAGCTGAAGTTGAGGATGTGAATATGTTTCCAGCTGAAAACTGTCTGTGTTGATCACATCACAAAGTCTTTATATTACATGACATCAAACTATGCATCAGTACATTACAGACTCATTTTGGCCTGTAAGGGCCTTGTAAATATTGAACCAGGTTAAGAAATAACCTGCTGGGTTTTTGGCAGCTGATCATGTAAATATTTGTTCATGGACAAACCTACTGAACGATGAAGTTCAAGAGGAGAAAGACCGTGTTTCTGGCTGGTTCTCTGATAAGGACTCTGTCCCTGACCCCGTCCCCCATATGTGGACATGTGTGACCTGAAATCGTCTCTTTCCTCATCGGCCTGACTGAATGTGGCAGCAGAGTGAAACATTAATGTCAGGTCGATCACAGCTGCACTCGCTCGTGTTCTGTCCCGCTCAGCTCACCTGCACGTCCTCAAACAGGTGTGCTGGGAATAAGAACATCACCTTTGACCTTCTGTGGCCAAACGTTGACAGACACAGAAATGCAGAAGAACTTTGGCACAGTCGGACTTTATTTTCTAATAATAATAATAGAGAGGAAAATTATTAGCAGCCAGAACATCACTGTTTCATATCTTCAAATAAAGAGCGTTAATAAAGAAAATTTTAATTATACCACAGTCTTTAAAAACTGGAAAACACCGAAATTTGTCAAAAAAAAGATAAAAATTCTACATATTCTACACAAAATGTTCTAAAATATGAAAAAGTCCAAGTGAAATTTCAGTGAACTGGACCCTGACTTTACTGATGATGATGACGATGAACTGACAGAAACTACCTACTGCGCACGCGCGGAGCCTCGGGCTGCCTGGCTCTGACGTCATGGTCCGGTTCTGGAGGAAAACCCGGATGTGACTGATGTTTCCGACCAGCGAGTCTGAGGCTGGAGGTTTTTATGGAAACACAGCGGGTCATAATCTCTCGGTTCATCTGGAGAAACTCTGAAGGACTGTAGTTTGATCCGGAAGCGGCGAAACAAACATTAAAATCCGGGTAAGAGACGTCAGAGACGCTCACGCTAACATGCTGCTAACATGCTAACGTGAGCTAACTGTCCTGTTAGCGGAAACACAGCTGAGACTGTTTGAGTCAAAGCTTCAGTTTGTCTCTGAAAACCTGCTCAGCTGTTTGTCCAGCTGTGTCCCCGTCTCTGTTTGATGGGCACGTCCAACAGCTGCTGTCTGTCTGTGTCCATCAGTACATGATGATGATTACTACGGGATGAGGTGGACAGACAGAGAGAGAGAGAGAGAGACGAACAGAGAGAAGGACAGGCAGAGACACAGACAGAAAGGACAGACAGACAGACAGACAGACAGCAGCTGGACTCGGCCTGTTCATGTGTTCTAGCTTTCTGATCTCAGACCGTCGATACATGTTACACAGAAAGTCGGAGACATGACAGATTATTCTCGTCATGAGGAGACACACGATGCATGATGACACCATAACCCTGGTGATGTCATTGTGATGTCATCAGGGTTATCTCACCTGAAGGGACCATTTGCAGCCGCCCGGGGCCCAGGTCTGCGAACCAATGCAGGGTCCTTCAGGGGACTTCTTAAATCCTTTTTTATTCCGCCAGATTTGAAAATGCTCACAATTCTCTCCTCACACTTTTAGGTGATTTAACATTGCGTTGTCAGTCAGATAAAACCAGCTGATGAGCTCTCGAATCTGAAACTAAACAGCCTGGTTGCTCCCTGCAGTTCAGGTCATGTTAACATTGATCCTATGAAACCAGGCGAAACAGATTGGAGTGTTGTCTGTGAATCTTTCTGCCCTCTAAACGTTTACATCAGATCTAGAAGCTGAGTGAGTGAGTTGACTGAGTAGAGGACGCACATTCAACAAACGTCTGCGGGTGCTGGATTAAAAGCAAACTGAGGAATCAGGCCACACTGATCTCCACACTGTTCTGACAGCTCGCAGCCGTTTTGGTTTCAAAGAGCAAAGTTAGAATCTTCATCAGTCGTTGTCTGATCTGTTGCTTTGAATCTTGTGCTGCCCGTGGACGCAGGGCTCCCATCCCCCCTGTGGAACAACACAAAAGACCCTTTCATGGTTTACAGGTCAGCGTGTTTCTGTTGGAGAGTCTCATGTTTTTAATGGTTCTGGGAAATAAAGCTTCTTATTATAATGTGGAGCAGCAGCAGTAATTGGATGAAGAGTCACAGCGTGTTTGTGTCAGTAGCAGCAGCATCGTCATCACTTAGAGTGAACTAACTAATTTCATTGGTCATGTGCGTGAGGTTCATGCTTTCTCTCATCTAAATATATTTTTAGTTCTTTTCAACAGTATTACTATGTTTTTTCTTTGATAAAGTTCATCCATGTTTATGAGAAATATGTTAATGGCTTATCCATCCAGTCAGAGATCAGCTGCTTCACACTCAACTCCTGGAACAGCTACATGATTCTTATGTTTCACCTGTGAGATCCACAATTTAATGGACATCACGTCAGATTTCTACTCATTGTGTGCATCCTGTTCATAGTTCAGTCACAGTATAAAATCCTCTCTCCTGATTGGCTGCTGACTGCTCTGTGTGCTAGAAAATGTTGTACCAGCACCTGGTTCAGAATTAACTGAGTCGACTTTCTCTAACATTCAGCATCAGAACTGAAGCAAATGAACTGAACTACAGCTGCGATGTAGCCGTCACTGTGTTAAACTGGGGCTCCGTGTCTTGCAGGTTTCTGTGGGGCTGCTGAGACGAGCGCAGCGGGATGAGTGGAGCTGCTCTGGGTATCGAGATCGTGGTGGTGTTTTTCCTGGCACTGTTCCTGCTGCACCGATATGGAGACTTCAGGAAGCAGCAGCGCATGGTGTTGTTTGGCACGCTGCTGGCCTGGTATCTGTGCTTCCTCATCGTCTTCATTTTACCTCTGGATGTTAGCACGGTCAGTACTGAATGGAGATGTCACAGTCAAGGATTCAAGGACTCGACAAACACCTGAACACTGAGTGTGTCTTTATTCTCTCCTTCCAGACCATCTACAAGCAGTGTAAGAGAGATCATGAGGAGCACGCCTCAGTTCCCACCGTCAGCCCGTTACCGTCCAATCACACCACAGCAAACGCATCTGTCACACCCACTGAAAGGTTAGTTGTATACATACGTACATGTATACATGTGTACACCATGTGTCTGATGACAGAGGCCGCGGGCTTCACCTGAGCTGATGGACCTCATTTATTCACTTAATTCAATTATTACTCTTCTTCCTGAGCGTTGGGCATCAGTGGCCATGAAAGTTTGCGGATAGCATGGAGACGTATTGTCTGTTCCACATAGAAATGATCCCACTGAAGTGTCTTTGCAGCTGGAACTTTTACACACCTTCCCACCTCAATGCAACGTCTCACACACTCCAGTCAGCTCAGAGAATATCTACACCAGGCCATCACTCGTTCTGAATTCAAGAAGCTTTAACATCTTGTCATTCTGTACTTGGTCACTGTTGGATGTTATGAAACAGCAGCAGAGCGTCAAGCTACTTTTCTTCTTCATTGGTCCATCAGTGCTCGAGCTCTGTGGACCAGCTTTGTGTCTCTTTGTCGAACTCTGCTGTCTCTCTGAATAAGTGCAAAACCAACATTTACTAACAGATCTCAAAAACCTTACTGGAACAGACAGAAAGAAAAATGTGTTCCTTGTGTCTGTGAATAACACCAATGTCATCGTCTTCTCTGTCATAGTGTACCAAAGCCATGCTACAAGCCGTGGAGCTACATCCCTGATGGCATCATGCCCGTGTTCTGGAGGGTGGTGTACTGGACGTCCCAATGTCTCACCTGGTCCGTATCGACCTGCCACACACACCATGAACACGTGTGGTTTGTTCTATTTGTTTTAGGTTTTACCACCGTATGATGATCACCATACTGATGTCGTAAAGGTTCGACCTGTGTTTTCAGGCTGCTGCTCCCCTTCATGCAGTCGTATGCCCGCTCTGGAGGCTTCTCCATCACCGGCAAGATTAAAACAGCTCTGATAGAGAATGCTATTTATTATGGAACCTACCTGCTCATCTTCGGCTCTCTGCTCATATACGTGGCCGTTCATCCTGAGTGGCATCTCACCTGGTGAGTGAACTGATGGGAAGGAACTGCACTTTTTACAAACAACTTCTTGGCAGTCAGACATTTCCTGTGGCGTTTCCTGACATCAGGACCGTTTCAGTGGTAGAAGAAATAGATCTTTTACTTTAGTAAATTTAAAATATATAACTACTCAATTTCAAATGAAAAACCTACATTTGAAATGTAACTTAAGTAAAAGTATAGAATTATTATAAACAAAGTGTATATAAAGTGTTAAAAGTAGCTATTAATACTAATGAATCAATGCACAGTAGAGGTCAGTGGAGCTAGTTAGGGTTTTTATATATGTGATAGCGAGTGTCCCAGACTTCTCTCGGCATCAGGTGTTTAACACACACTTTTAAATGTAGATAAGGCATCTGGAAGTAGCTACAAAAGAAATAGATATGTATGTGTATATATAAACTGGCCTGGAAAAGTGTGTGAAGACAACAGTAAATCTGGCTGTAATTGTAAAACTTTCTACAGTCAGTTTAATTGATAAGATAAGATAAATCTTTATTGATCCCCCAGAGGGAAAATTCCGGAGCAGCAGTAAACATGCAGCTTACGACCACGAGCCACATGTCAGCTCATGTGATAAATTACAAAAAGTTAATACCTGCTACAGAGAGTTTAAGAAAAAGGATATGGCGTCCCTGTGTGTGACACCTGAATGGTTTTGTCCTCCCTGTGTGATCCAGGTACGAGCTCCAGACCATCGGGATCACAGCAGCCAACACCTGGGGCCTGTTCCTGCTGGTGCTGCTGCTCGGTTACGGGTTGGTGGAAATCCCTCGTTCCTACTGGAACGCATCACGACACGGACACTTACTCATCAAGACGTACTTCAAGGCGTCCAAGCTGATGACGGAGAAGGCAGATGCGGAGGAGAACCTGGAGGACGTCATGGAGGTGGGCATCAAGCAGTGGAAGTTACTGTAATGTACAAAGTTTAGTTCATTTCAATGTTTTTACTGTGAAGTGTTGTTTTACTGCAGGAGGTGAGAAAAGTCAGCGAATCCATCAAGTATAACCATCCGCTGAGGAAGTACATCGACACAATTCTCAGAAAAGTAAGGAGATTATAACTTTAACAATAGCAAACAGCACGCAGTGTTACGATTGATCGGTCAGATAGATTGACTGAATTGTCCCCTCAGTGTCCGTTGGATTATCAAGAGAAGATGGGCAGGAACATGGACGACTATGAGGACTTTGATGACAAACAAAACACTTATCCCAGTGAGAAGAGTCTGGTGAAGCTTCACAAACAGGTGAGAGCGATCGCACACCTGCACCTGTCATTGTTATTCATGAATGAGTTCATGTATAAATTCATCCCAGTTGTGTATTCCAGTTATATATGGTGCACTGTGTGTGTGTGTGTGTGTAAAGGTGATCTATGCGGTTCAGAGACACAACAGGACTCGTGTCCAGTGGCAGATCCTCCTGCAGCAGGCCATCCATCTGGAGGATGTAGCTAAGAATGAGACCAGTTCCACCCACCAGTTTGTCCACAGCTTCCCGTCCTCTGAGCCGTCCGGCTGGTTCAGCAGATATGTGTACACACCGACTGTAGGTGGGTTTGAGTGCCGGGCCTCCAGCCCACGTCAGCCGGTTTATCATTTCAAACATTCAACAGAGGCTGTGAGATGCTTTTTTTCAGTAATATTAAATATTTTACTTATCTTTATTTAGATTAAACCATTTGAGAAGTTTAGCAGTGAAATCTGTTTGGTGGAACTGTCATAGACATCTGAATTCAGAGACGCTGATTTATAAAGAATCAATATTTAGTAATGTGCTGTATTTTTTCACACAATATTTCCCTCTGAAATGTGGAGGTACATGTAGTGATGAGTGATCTGATCTGATGTGCAGTGTGCTGAAGCTCTGCCTTAGTACCTTTGAGCCTGGCAGTCATGTCCTGTGTGTGTGTGTGTGTGTGTGTGTGTGTACAGAGTGGTACTGGGAGTGTCTCCTGAAGCGCTGGTTTTATCGGCTGCTGTCTGTGGTCCTGACTCTGTTCAGCGTGGCCGTGGTCTGGTCTGAGTGCACCTTCTTCAGCACCCATCCCGTCCTGTCCCTGTTCGCCGCGTTCATCCAGCTGGCTGAAAGAGACTACAACTATCTGTACATCGAGGTGAGACACACACACACACACACACACACACACACAGCAAGAGATGAATGAGGTTAGAGCACCTAGTGCGGTTGTCTCAGCTGATATGTTCTGAACCACAGTCAATTCTTTCCATGCTGGTTTCAACAGAACACAAACCACCACAGTGTGTGTGAGTGAGTGGCACCAGCTGTTGGTGATAAATTTGCCAAGACGATCTACACTATATTGCCAAAAGTATTCACTCAACCATCCAAATAATTGAAATCAGGTGTTCCAATCACTTCCATGGCCACAGGTGTATAAAATCAAGCACCAGGGCATTCAGACTGTTTCTACAAACATTTGTGAAAGAATGAGTCGCTCTCAGGAGCTCAGTGAATTCAGGCGTGGTACTGTGATAGAATGCCGCCTGTGCAAAAAGTCCAGTCGTGAAATTTCCTCGCTCCTAAATATTCCACTGTCAACTGTCGGTGGTATTATAACAAAGTGGAAGCGATTGGGAACGACAGCAACTCAGCCACGAAGTGGTAGGCCACGTAAAATTACAGAGCGGGGTCAGCGGATGCTGAGGTGCACATTGTGCAGAAATCGCCAACTTTCTGCAGAGTCAATCGCTACAGACCTCCAAACTTCATGTGGCCTTCAGATTAGCTCAAGAACAGTGAGAGCAGCTGCATCCAAGCCTTACATCACCAAGTGCAATGCAAAGCGTCGGATGCAATGGTGTAAAGCACGCCGCCACCGGACTCTAGAGCAGTGGAGATGCATTCTCTGGAGTGACGAATCGCGCTTCACCATCTGGCGATCTGATGGACGAGTCTGGGTTTGGCGGTCGCCAGGAGAACGGTACTTGTCTTGTTTTTCAGGAGCTGGGCTTGGCCCCTTACTTCCAGTGAAAGGAACTCTGAATACTTCAGCATACCAAGACATTTTGGACAATTTCATGCTCCCAACTTTGTGGGAACAGTTTGGGGATGGCCATTTCCTGTTCCAACATGACTGTGACCAGTGCACAAAGCAAGGTCAATACAGACATGGATGAGTGAATTTGGTGCAGAGGAACTTGACTGGCCTGCACAGAGTCCTGACCTCAACCCGATAGAACACCTTTGGGATGAATTAGAGCAGAGACTGAGAGCCAGGCCTTCTCGTCCAACATCAGTGCCTGACCTCACAAATGCGCTTCTGGAAAAATGGTCAAAAATTCCCATAAACACACTCCTAAACCTCGTGGAAAGCCTTCCCAGAAGAGTTGAAGCTGTTATAGCTGCAAAGGGTGGACCGACGTCATATTAAACCCTATGGATTAAGAATGGGATGTCACTTAAGTTCATATGCGAGTCAAGGCAAGTGAGCCAGTACTTTTGGCAATATAGTGTATTAGTGAGGGTTTCCACCGCGGCAACTCTCCCAGATGACCAAGAACCTGTTGATGAAGTCATTATGAGCACAAGTTGTTCAGAACACAAAGACTTAACAGATCCACGAAGTCCAGCTGGGAGAGATGTCCCGTTTATCCAACTGATTTGTGATGACACTTTTCTCCACCAGATGGCGTGCTTTATCACAATCTTCTTCCTGTGTACCTGCGTTTACTCCACTGTGTTCCGCATCCGGGTTTTCAACTACTACTACCTGGCCTCCCATCACCAGACTGACGCTTACAGCCTCCAGTTCAGCGGCATGTAAGTGAACACTTCAAGGACTCTCACTTCTTCTAGCACAGTCTTTTTAGTTTAGTTTCCAGTAAACACAGAACAATATGAATTCAGAAAATCGATATATACATATAATTTTAATTCAAACATTCCAATCTGTAAAAACACTTATGTGCAGTAAAGTTGAATGACACAAGTGAAATGTCCTGAACGCAGTAAGAAAAAGCACTAAAGCAGCTGGTCCCACTCGTTAGTTCTCCACTCAGCTGTGTTAGTGCATGTTGGCAGGTGAGTGGTTCCACTCTTTGACAAAGGGTTTCAGCAGCAACACGTCTGTACTGGAAGAAGCTTAAAGGCTGCAACCTTTAAGCTTCAGTCCTCCAGCCAATGAAATTGTATTTATGTTTGAAAACCAAATAAAAGTGATGACGTGTCGGAGCACATGATCAAAGATCTCGATAAATGATGCAGACTGTGACTCTCTTAATCTGCAGGTTGTTCTGTCGTTTAACGCCTCCTCTGTGTCTCAACTTCCTGGGTTTGATCCACATGGACTCTGCCATCTCGCACCAGGACAAGAAGCAGACTGCTTACACCTCCGTAAGTCTCCTTCAGAAACTGTCTGATCCGCCCTGTTCGGCCTCAGGTGTGAAGCAGCTGCATGTCTGACCTGTGTTTGTCTTTCAGATCATGGGATCAATGCGAGTTCTCTCTTTTATCGCTAACGGCTTCTACATCTACTACCCCATGTTGATAGTGATCCTCTGTATCGCCACCTACTTCAGGTGAGACAAGTGACAACTCTGCTAACAGCAGCTCTTATGATTAAGCTGCTGCTGCTTTGTGCTGGATTTTGCAGCATTAATAATAAGAGTGAAGTGTTCTAATAACCTCTTTCCTCAGTTTGGGGACTCGCTGCTTGAACCTTCTGGGCTTCCAGCAGTTTGTTGGTGACAGCGAAATGACGTCTGACCTGATCGACGAGGGCAAGGAGCTGATCCGACGGGGTAACAAGACTTTTAGTAACAGTCACAGTTAAACAGTGCAGAGCAGCAGCACGTGGCCCGTTGAACTGTTAAACTGTAGATTTGCATTGAGAAATCAACGTTCTTTTTACAGAGAAAAGGAAGCGGCAAAGGATTGAAGATGGCGAGAACAGACGGAGGGTGAGTGAAACAAATCAATCCTCTTCACATCCACCTTTTAAATGTTGAGCTGCTTGTGTGTTTCTTTGAGCAAGTCAGTGTCACACCATCGTGTATGTGCTGTGTGTGTTACAGGAGTGGAAGGAGCGTTATGGGAACCCGAGAGAAGACTACACTGCGAGGAACAGGAGCAGCCATGAAATGAAGGAGACCAGTTACTCAGACACTTTGACTCCCAGCAACAACAGACGTGAGTTCTCCAACAGCAGATACGTCAGCCCTGCTCACTTTCTTTAAAAATAACACTGGACTGTAAATACCAGCATTGATTCCTGCTGTTTGTTGGGCAGAAGCTAAATATTCTCGTTCTGGGAGTCGGGCGGAGAGGGACTGCATCGAGCTGCTGCAGGACGCTGAACCTTTAGACTTCAACGCTGATTCTCTGACAGACGACCCTCTGGACTCAGAGTCTGGCAGGTAAAGATGACTTCCTTCTTGTGCAGTTATGATCATAAAATATAAAACAATGGAGGCCACTTCCTGTCTGAAAGCAGACACCTCAACTCTATGTAAATGAGTTTGTCCAGATTCTGTTACTGCGTTGTCTTTTTCTCACCTCAAATGTTTTCAGAAACATATTTTAGTGGACGGTTTAGCTGTAACATGAAAACTTTTGTGACGCAGCTGCCATGTTGAAAACAGACAAGCAAAAGCCAACTGGCTGTGTGTCACCCGGCAGCCGGAGGCGCAGCGGTCGGGTGGATCCAGAACTGTGTCTGTAGCATCAGACGTGTGTTGTCAGTTTCAGTTGTGTCTTTTGTATTTTGCTCTTTCAGACATGCAGGAGGACGTTATCTGTCCATGTCGTCTTCTCGGAGCCGAATATTTGACGACGTCTAATGGGAAGAAACGTGAAGGGGAGCCGTAAACTGGAACACACATGAACGTCACTGTCTACAGGAAGTGAATGTACCACATGACCTCCATCTCACAGCTCACAGGATGCATGGTAATTACAAAACTGGTCACATGTATCGTGAAGAAACCTCTTCATAAGCCCTTTGCTTCAGGTTTCAGCTTGGCTGCAGGTCACTCTGAAGGAATAGACAGATTGTGGTCCTGACGGTCAGACCCAGATCCCCCTCCTCCTGTTTGTTTGAGCTGCATGTCATGATGGCAGGAGGCGCTCTAACTGTCTGAGCATGCTCATGAATGTGAGTCTGCAGCAGCTGCATGTCCACACGTCACTTTAATGAAAGGTTCAGTGAAGGTCAATGGGAGTTTATTTATAATCTTTATTCTTTATTTCTCTGTTCTGATAAACCTGGTTTAATCATCTTCACTCGATCTGAAATGTCTTAATAATTAGTAAAATTCTAATTGTGTAAGAAGGTCTGATGAAGGACGCAGCTCTCACATGGAAGCAAATAAAAGCTGGAATAATTTGAATCTCGAAAAGCAACTGAACACCTGAATTGAGTCACTGCTGAATACTTCACTGAATTTAAAGCACTGAAGGATTTTACCGAAAAAAATCATCATTCTGAATTTCTGTGCTTTGACCTTTGAACTTTACCGAAGGTCATTAAAGTGATGCGATTTCAAACTTTAGAATCTACTTTTTAAAAGTCAAACTACAAACAATAAATTCAGTCTTTCAAAGAAAAATACTTTACTTTTACTCCTTTTAAGATCAGTGTTTTGTTTTTTTCTTGTATTTCTATAATAAATATATTGTTAAAATTAAATTTCAGGCCTTCAGCTGCTTGTTAGACTTAAAATGTTGTGGCTGTCATTTGCCTCCATGTTCCTCAGTGTAATTTAAACAGGGTGTAGTTTTACTTCCTTTGTGTTTGTTTAGCGTCATGGTGTAAGGAACCAAGTGATTATTGTGGTCTGGAACCATGTTTAAGTTTTTTTTGTGTTAAAATGGTTCCAAATGTGCCATTTTTCTTTTTTCTTTTTTTTTTTTTTTTCAAACTGCCATGTTTGTTACCTTGACGTGAAAATGGCAGATGTTCCCTTCGAAGTGTAAATACACGCTTACTAAAAATGAGACAAAGTGTTTCTGTGTTTTAGCTCGATCATACATGTTGTTTCAGCTTCATGTCACTGCTGATCATTTCTCCAAAGCTGCAGTTTTACCTTCTCCTCTAGTCAGTTCACGACCGTGTGAAATTCAACTTTAAGGAGCAGTTCAACTTTTAGTGGAATCCTCTTCTGTCTGAGAGTTAGCGAGCTCAGCACAAAGACTGGAAACGGGAACAGAATCCACCGAGCAGCAACTCCTGATGAACATCTTCTGTCCTGTTTGTTTCACAAGGACGGTTTGTGACGCAGGAAGTTTATGTGCTGGAACAACAGGAGCTACTTCCTGGACTCTTGTTGTCAACTGAGGTTGCCAGGCAACCAATGGAGAGGCTGCACAGACGTGCTGGGTTTTTTCCACTTTATTGCTTATAATAATAATTAAAGAGCAGCACGAACCAGATCAAGAGTCAAAACACAGGAAGAAATCAGTGACAAACATAAAGCAAATAATTCAACATTCTATTTAAATCTTACAAATATGAGTAGTTTTGACAGCTTCTTGTTTACAGAACACATCATGTTCAACCTCCTCAAAGAATGTTTTTGGGGGGTTATTTGTTAGTAAATTTACATTTGTGAAAATGAAATTTAAACAAAGGATTAAATTAATAAGGAATTCAGAGTCATTGTCTTTATCAGGTAGGTAGAAACCAGAAATCATCAATTTGAAAGAAAGGAAAGGCAAAAGTTTAGAATAATATTAACTCTGAAGGTCTATGAATAAATCTGCAGATCCAGACGAAACAGAAACTGTTCACATCACATAAATGTTTGACTTGTGAAGATTTAGATTAAAACTTTTAATCAACTAAACAGAAATAATAGATGTGAAAAACCTTTGCTGGATACACAGTCGAGAAACAACATGTAAATGATGTAAAAACTAGTTTTTGTTTCTGTTTTAGATTCAAGTTAACTCATAAGAACCCAGACCCATAACTTTCTGCTAAATTATGGGGGAAACACCACAGACCAAGAGGAGCGCACAGAACATGTCTGAGGTTTTAAAAAAATATTTAATATTCTAATTTATCATATGTTCTATGTTTTATCTTTATATTTCATATAATTTTGTTAATCATATTTGTATTTATTGTTTTACATTAATTTGTTCAGAAATCTGGTCAGAACAGGTTAAATGTGATACAGGACACGTTATTGAAACATTGGAACTGTTAAATGGGTTTAAAATGGCCTTTAGTATCAAAAAAACAAACTTTTTGAAATTAGCTACTTCCTTCACTTTTGCTACAGGTCACACCACCATTTTTGGGGAAGTTGTGTCACATGACCATATGTCAGTGAGTATATGTCACTTAGGGACTGAATGAGTTGAGGTCAAGCATAAAGCTGAATAAGGACGAGTCGAGGACATTCACCTCGGCTTCTTATGGGTTCAAATGCTGTTTGATTTGGGACTCCTGCAGTTTCTGCAAACGCTTCAAGAAAAATACAATATAACAGAAACTCCTGTGTGAATTTACAGATTGGCCCCAAAAACACACATGAATGTGTTATAATTTTAAACAAACAAAATAGAACCTGTTCATGGGTGAGGTGGAGCTGCTTCCTCCCACCTCAGAGGCAGAAAACACTCTGTGCGTCTGGGAAAATGTTGCCGGTGACATTTAGCAGATTTGATTTGTAGGAAATGTGTTAAAACAAGTGAAAACACAGGTGTGGTCCTCTCGCTGTGTTTAGCTCGTAGCTCTAGCGCTGGTGTCGGAGAAGAGGTCCAGCCGGACCAGCCAGATTCAGCTCTGCTTCTTTAAATAAACTTCACACGTCTGGAACTGACCTGAGCTCAGTGACTGTGTTCACATCACATCCTCATCTGTCATGTATGTGTATATATGTATGATATCTTTTTGTACTATATGGGCTAATTAATGATCTACAGAAAGCATTAAAGTGACTTTGTATTTATTGTATTTCCTGGTAACTTCCTCACACTCGTGTTTCACTCTGATCATTCTGCTGATTCTGGTGATGAAGTATTTGATTTTATGTTCTGAATATTTATTGTCTGTCATGATCTCAGCACTCTCTCTCTCTGCTTCTGCAGATATAATCAGTTGATCTCTGTGTTATTTACAGTAGTGAATTATTAAGAGAACAGACGATGTGTTTCACTCTGCTGTCGGTTTTGTGTCAATAAAAATGATCAAAATGTTGCAAACCGTCGTCCTGTTGATCAAAAATTCGCTCAGTTTATTCTGTGTTTAATTCAAGTGAGTGAAGATGTGATGACGTAGAGTTTCTCTTAACTCAGCATCGTAGCAGCTACTTTTGTTTAAGTCAACTCAGTTTTATCTGTAAACCTCAATGCTACCAATTTACCTCAATGAGTTTTACAATGTGTGCAGCAAACGACTCCCTCAGAGCCTCGATTCAGGAAAAGACCCTGTGAAGGGGGAACAATTGGAGGATGGGCGGTTCCCACGGGAAGGCCGGCCGGGTCCTGCAGCGTCCGACAGCCGAGACCTGCTGAAGGAGTGTTAGACAAGAAAGTCTTGTGACCCCCAGGCAGCAGCTTCTCCCACCAAGACTTTGAGGACACTGTCAGTGGGTCGCCATAGGTCAGTGACTGAGTGTCTGTGTTCACTGCTGGACGTGTTTCTGCACTCCGGAGGGTATAAATCACTTCATATAGTCCCTGTGAAAATGATCCATGAGCTGAGTCCATTACTGTTCAGACCGCACAGGCAGGTACAGGTGGGCGGCTACATGCAGAGAGTGAGAGAGATGCAGGTGGCAGGTGGCAGGTGGGCGGGGTCCAGGTGACTGCAGAGCAGAGGAGGGAGGTGGGGACAGGTGTGGAGATGATGGTGAAGTCTCAGTGTTGTCTGTCAGTGTGGACGGTGAAGATTTACCTGGCTGACACTTTAATCACCTGCAACTATTTTAGTTTGATATGATTGTTTATGTTTTACCTGTTTACTGCTGCAGCTGAATTTCCCCTCAGAGCATCAATAAAGACGAAGGAGCGATATCGCAGATCAGACTGTTCAACCAGCACTGCTCCCAATAGACTATACACCTCGATACCATTGCATCTGCGCCACACCCAGTTTTTATGTCACTGTACTATTATTTATTTTTCATTCTATACTCAATTCATGGTACAATCTATTTTTCGCTGTGCAATATTTCATTACCTCAATGTGCAACACTTCATATCTGTTCATACTTTCATATTCATTTCCGTCCGGTCTCATAGGGTATATGCTGATCACATATTTCATATTCTCATGCACATCTGTAAATAAGCCCTGTGTAAATTTGTGAATTGTAATTTTGAAAATACTTTTTCTTAACCTGATTTTGCTGAATGCTAATACTTTTAAACCTGTTTATAACACCTGTTTTTCAACTGCTTCTATCCCCTTGCTGTGTAAATTTTCCCACTGTGGGACGAATAAAGGTTTATCTTACCTTATCTTATGTTTGTTCTCAGTAAGTCTGAAGTCTGAAGTGACTCAGCTTTCTGTCTCTCAGGTGGTTTCTGTGAAATCATGTGACCAGAGGGCTCCCCCCCAATATAAAACGTCTGTCGGCTCCTTCTGCCTCCTCAGCATCACATCACTTTCATCCAGCAGCAGGTAAGAACATTCTTTCACAGCATCAGGATGAGGATGAGCAGCAGATAAAATGCATGAGGAAAAGTGTATCTGACTAATAACATGAGAGCTGACATTCACACGATGCCTTTAAATCTTCTGTGAGATGAACTGAAATGAAATGAGCTGAAGTTAAATTCATTGTTTTCTTCAATTATGTTTTCATTCAGAATCCAATAATGTTGAAAGCCTGAACATTTTCCACTGAAGGAGGATATCTGTCATTTAGTCCATTTATTAAAAATCTGTCTTTCAAAAAATCCTCTTTAACATGTAGTTTTTTGTTTCCTTCAGACAAACAGACAATTTTCCTGCAGGAACTGCAAAATATCTGGTTTTTAACTCTAAATCATGTTGTTGATGTTGTTGAAGCTGTTGTAAAAAAAAACTCTGAAATGGCTCTGAAATACAATAATGACCATAGTGATGGTGTAATAAAGCTATGAATTGTGTAATCTCACGTTCATTTAAATGGACGACAGCGTTTTTTTGAATCATTTCAGGAATAATAATGATGCCTGACAGGAAGTCACTCACTTGTTTTTCTCTCATCCAGAGATCCGATAAACTCCTCCAGCTCCTGACAAGCCATTAAACACTACGACGATGTGAGTGAAACTAATGTCTCCACAACATCACAGACGGTTTCAGTCTTTGTTTTATTCTTGAAACACATCATGATGGAGAAACGCTGCATTTTACTACATGATATCTCATTCAGAATGTGAAAGTAAAGCCAAGACTGAAACATCACACTGATGTGTCATTTAGAATGTGAAAGTAAACCTACAAAACTACATCTCTGCATTACAACATAACTGCATCAGTCTTTCAATTAAAGATCCCAGCGAGTAGAGAGATTTTATTTTTTATTATGTTCAGTAGTGTTTGAACACTATTAATTTTTTGCCAAATGTATTTAATTAGATTTCATTTCATATAGCTTTGAACAATAATAGTGTTTTATAATATAACAATATATATATAATAAAAATATAACATGTTTCAGATGCACAAGGAGGGAAGGTTAAAATCTATACAGGACAATAATGTGTAAATCTGTCGATCTGCTTCCTCTACAGGAAGACAGGCACCAAACACGAGGACATCATCTCGAAAAGCGTTCTGGTCCAATCAGGATCTCCCACTCGCTACCAGCTGACACCAAAGAAAGAGATGACTGGACGTCTAAGGAGACTGACTGTTGGTGAAAAAGATCCACACAAGACAAACAAAACCATTTTACTTGTGGGTGAAACAGGATCAGGAAAGTCGAGTCTGGTCAACAGTCTTGTCAACTTCGCCATGGGAGTGACGTGGGAGGACGACGTCTGGTTTCAGATCGTAGAGGACGAGCAGAGACGTCAGACATCAGATGTGACGGTGTATCAGATCTTTGGTTTTGAAGGTAAAACTCTGCCGCACTCACTGAGCATCATCGACACTCCTGGATACGGAGACACCAGAGGGAGCGAACAAGACGCCGCCATCAGCCAAAGGTTGTTTGACTTGTTCTTCTCAGAGGACGGAGTCCACGAGATCAATGCTGTGGGTCTGGTGCTGAAAGCCACCGAGAATCGACTGAGTGACCGACTGAGGTACGTCTTCGATTCAGTGTTGTCTCTGCTCGGAAAAGACGTGGAGAAGAACGTTGTTGTCCTCATCACACACTCAGATGGAAGAAGACCTAAAAATGCTCTGAAAGCGCTCGAGGATGCAAAAATCAAATGTGCCAAAGATGAGAATAATCAGCCTGTTTACTTCTTGTATAATGTCTGCCAGGACGAAGACCGGACAGAGGACGCAGAAGGCCTCCAACAGGCAGAGAGAGTCACAGCAAAAGGAATGAGTCAGTTTCAAGTCTTTCTGGAAAAAACTCCACCTCTGAAGCTGAAGACAACCGTTTGGAACGAACAGCTTCAACTGCTGCATGACTGCATCCACAAGCTGCAGGGGGAAATTGTGAAGATTGAGCTCAAACAGAGAGAGATTCTGCAGAATCAGGACAAAGAAAGAACAACTGTCAGTGGAGGACGAGTCACCTTCTGTTCCATCTGCCAGGAAAACTGTCACTATCCAGGCAAGGTGTCCTCAGGTCCAGGACACTGTGAGGTCATGAAAGATGGTCACTGCACCGTATGTACCAGGAAGTGTCCCGAATCAGATCACAAGCTGATCAGAGCTGAAAACGAGCAGAGCCTTTTGGAAAATCCTGAGAAGAAAATGGAAGAACTTCAGAAGGAAAAGGATCAGTTGTTGGAAGAGTCCTTCGAGCAAGTCGTCAAACTGGAGCGGATCTCCCTCATTACTAACTCACTGTCCACTTATGTCCACTTGGACTTCCTGATTGAGAAGATGAAGGAGAGAGGAGACTTGGAGAAGGTCCAGAAACTGGGGGAGATGAAGAGTCGAGTGGATGAAAGAATCAGAGCAGGACTGCAGAATGTGTTCAGTAAACTTAAAGCAGCTGTGAAGCAGGCGAAGATATAATGAAGCAGGTGACAAACATCACTCTGTTACTGCACCGCAGGTGAGATGTTCATTGAATGACTTCATCAGAAAAAAGAAATACATTTTTCAAAACTTTTTCAGGATGTGATGACTGTTGCTGCTTCAGTGTGTTTACCTGCACTCGGGTAACATGGTTTCTAACCTGATTTTTACATGTCAACATGACGATTGTTGGGACCACTGGAAGTTCACAGATGAGTTTGTTCATTGTGTGGTGTAAAAGAGCAGATGAGATAAGACATTCCAGTCAGGGTCTGTCTCATGTCTCATGTGGAGGGCAAAGGAACCCAGCCCCCACAATCTTCCTGTTAACAACTAGGTGTTAACTCCAGCCAGGACCCATCTCTAAGCCCCCTCCTCAACACATTCGCTTCTCTTCAGCCCTGCAAGGAGGCAGCAGCTTCTCCCTCTCAGCTCCAACAAGGGAGCAGAAACCAGCTCTCAGTGTGGCCTGCTCACAGTCACACCGACCAAGAATCAAGGAAAGAACCTACAAGGAAGGTTCTCCCACCAGCAGCTGCAACACAAGCCTGCTTGCTGATTCCAACGAAGGAGCAACACGGCCAGTCAGCACGGAGCTGCTGTTAACCAAGGAGCAACCAGCTTCCTCTGATCTGGACAATGAACAACCACAACCTTCTCAGCTCGGATCTTCTTCAACCGCAGGATCCCGAGCTAACAAGCTTCCTCTTCATAGAAGGACTGGTAACTACACTGGGCATAGATAGTTAGACAAGCTAAGCTAAACGCGGCTAAGCACAAGACTGTTTGACTTTCATGAACATGTGGCGATTCAATTTGTGATTGAGCTTCATTGCTGTGATGATCGTAGGATTAGTGAACCAAACTGTAAACTGATGTTAGACACAGGGTTTGCATACTAAACTTCTCTTTACTGACCTGGCACCCTCTAGCTTACACACATAACACCTAGGCACATGGGCTGTAACAAAGAACACACTCCCCCCCGGCAACAATGTGTCATGCGGCCTGACACCTTCTGAGCCAGCCATCTTGCTTTACTCACTCACACACACACACACACACACACACTTGTATAAAGTACATGTTAGACTAGTATGTGTTTGCTTTTGTTATTTGTTAATAAATGCTTGTGAATATACGTGCTGCGTCTTTAATGTTGTACAAGAGTGAATCTGTATCTGTGCAATATCTGTATATTTATTCCAGATTTCATTTACTGGGCAACACTCCATTCAAAAATTCAAGTGCACTATTCAGATTGATATTTAATTATTGGGCATCTGTGCATTACTCTTTTTGTGCAATACTCCACTCCATCAAAGTCAAGCCAAGAATTTCATATTTGATATTTAACATTTCATATTTTATCCTTCTGTACTGGTCATATATATCATATCATATTCATCTTCTCATGTACATCTGTAAATAATCCCGTTTAAATTTTTAAATTTGTAAATTTGGTAAATTTGTAAATACTTTTTTTTAGCCTGTTTATTTTCATTCTTGTTCTATCACCTTGCTGCTGTGCACTGCAAATTTCCCCACTGTGGGACGAATAAAGGTTTATCTTATCTTATCTTATCTTATCTTATAATACCAACATCTACTCTGCCAAGAACTCCGAAATCCTTCATCTAATGAAACTGTAACAACGAAGCGGCTCATTTTCCCAATACAACAGTGTGAGGCAGTGTACTGTTGAGGGCGGTGCCCCGAGGTGGTCTGGTGTATATCAGATCCTATTTTTTAATATAATTAATAACTATTTCTGATAATTATTAATTATTATCGATAGCCAAACTGCCCGTTAAGTTGATCCCCAACACGATAAATAAAAGATCTTTACACAGAGCGACTCATATAAGCTCATCCAGAGTCGTCCTTCTCCGGACTCAGTTTCTCCGAGTCACCTGGTCTCTATGAGTCACCTGTGAACACTGACTGATGGACACACAGCTCACTGTTCCCAACACTGAGCATCAGACTCTTTTCTCTGTGAATAACATTCACATGTATATATGAGCTCTAGCTAAGGTTAGTACAGCACCACCTGGAGGTCTGGAGCAGTAAATACTGCCTGTCTGTCGGCCATTTTCTTCATTTCAGCTGTTACTAAGAAACACAAATGAAACCTGACAAAACTGTAACTTATGACTGAATCTCTGATCTGTTCCATTTGTATTTTAATTCAATTTATGTTTTTTTATTTCAAGTTTTTCACTGAGTTAGTTCATGTGAGCACAATACTGAGATAGAAGCTCTTCACTGAAGGACTTTTCAAAGAGAAGAAGGACTGAAAAAATACCGGAAAGCAGCTCAGTTTACTCCGACCACACAGTCGGCTTCAGTGAACAGCAACACTCTGATTTTTCTTTTAGTTTCACTGGTTTGTTGTCTGTCCGACGAATCATCAGCTAGAAACAGAGAAAACCTGCAGTGTTAAGAAAAACGTCCTCATTGTTAAACAGACAAGTCAGAAATGAAATGATGCATGAGTGAAAAAAATGAATCCTGATGTTTGGGGTTGTTGTTTTTATATATAATATTTTGATTTACAAAAACCCAATGACTGAATTTTGTTAACATTCATTTACATTAAAAAAAACACTGATCACACTCACACACACACACACACACACACACACTCTTTACTTATGTCACTTTTGGGGAATTTACATGGACTTACATTCATTTCCTGGAGACTAACCTGAAGGACGATCTGACCTTAACCTAACAATAACCTTAACCTAACAATAACCTTAACCTAACAACAACCTAACAATAACCTTAACCTAACAATAACCTAACAATAACCTTAACCTAACAATACCTTAACTGTTGACCTAAAAATTGAGGACACCACTTTTTGTCCCCAGTTGCACCGCTGTCCCGAATCAACTGGTCTTGAGTCTAGTGTTTATCCCCAATTTGGACATAAGTGAACCCACACACACACACACACACACTCAGACACACTTCTTCTCTTTATTGTTTTAATTCATTTGAAATTGATTTTCTTTCATTGATTCTTGAAGCTTTGCGGATATTGTTGTGACGTTTGACCGACTGCTCAGTGTTTTTTTCACCAGCAGGAGGCGCTGCGCGCGCATGTTTGTGGTTACCATGGTAACTGGGCGCCTCTGTTTGGTTTCGAGCGGCTCGAGTTTGTTTAACGTTCAATATTCAGTTATTCTAATAACCGATCGATAACTGACCGATTGCTGATCGATAGCTGATCACTGTTTGAAGATGCTTCTGAGTCGAGGTCGAACTGCATGCCGGGAGTTCAGGGGACCGACGCCTCACTCAGTGTGTGTGGTGAGTGGGACCAGACTCCATTTGAAAATCTGTTCATTTTTTGTCGCGTTTCACTCGAGTATTTCTGCTTCATAAATGTTGTACTTTTACTTCACTACGGTTATTTACAGATTCAGATTAATACAGAAAACAGTCAACAAATAAAAGATGACGATAAAATGATGTGAATTCATGAATAGTTATAATCCAACAACAGAATCTGTTTTATTCTGAAAGTGCTTTGACTTTAAATGTCTCCTGTGTTCAGAGGAATCTTTGTCTCTGTCCTCAGTCACTGACACAGTTTGATCTCCACGTTTAAAAACAAAATAACTTCTGTCTTTTTTTTTTTTTACTTTATTGAACAAATGAAACAGACAAATGTTCGAACACGTGAACAACATCACAAAACAAGGAAAATAAGACTCAACACTGGAAACATTGATATCACATTATTCCAAACCAAGAGTCTCACCAAACATTTCTACTGTTCTCTGTCTATTCGAGTTTCCATGTGCTGTTTTAAATCATTTCAGAATCCAGGGAAGGATCTACTCGATCTACATCTGTCAATATGAAATTCACCATATAGTGTCATTAAACTTACAATGAGTTCATGTTTGTATTTGTGCTAACTTCTGTCTGTAAAGAGACTTTCTGAAGCCTGACGTCATCAAAGAGCCTCCGAATCAAACATTCTGTCTCCGTGTCCACGAGTGTGTCTCCGTGTCATTTCTGTGTCAAACAGAGAGCAAAGCTTCCCTCGCGGAGGCCGGTGGAGCAGCTGGTCCTGGACAGACAGAGACAGGACGCAGCCCGAGACCGAGTCCTGCAGTTCAGCAAGAAGCAGCAGAGCTGCGACCTGAACAACTCGTGGCTGCAGAGTTCAGACGGTCGAGTCCTGAGAAGAACCATCGAGAGACGAGTCCGGACGGCTCTGAGCCAGAGCGAGGCCCAGACCCAGGACAGGAGAGACAGGTTCGTCCGCCAGAGACTCATCCTGCCTCCGATGAGACACCTGGGACGAGAAGTACTCGAGTACTTTACCCGAGTGTTTCCATTACATGTACTTACTGCAACACATTTATCTGACAGATTTAGAAAACGTATGATGAGCTTACAACACGAAGAAGAAGAAACAGTCAGTGTGTTCACATGCTGAGTAATCAGATTACAGTCCGCTTTTCCAGTAATCTGATTCCTTAAACATCCTGTAAACCACAAACATTAACTGTACAAATACCTGTTTACTGATCTGGTACCTGTTCCACCTGTGTCTCCTCCTGTGTGTCTCCTCCTGTGTGTCTCCACCTGTGTGTCTCCACCTGTGTCTCCTCCTGTGTGTCTCCACCTGTGTCTCCTCCTGTGTCTCCACCTGTGTGTCTCCTCCTGTGTCTCCACCTGTGTGTCTCCACCTGTGTCTCCTCCTGTGTCTCCACCTGTGTCTCCTCCTGTGTCTCCTCCTGTGTGTCTCCACCTGTGTCTCCTCCTGTGTCTCCACCTGTGTCTCCTCCTGTGTCTCCTCCTGTGTGTCTCCACCTGTGTGTCTCCACCTGTGTGTCTCCACCTGTGTCTCCTCCTGTGTGTCTCCACCTGTGTGTCTCCTCAGGCTGCGTGTGCTGTTGGAGGCGGAGGAGCAGCAGCTCCTGCAGGAGGTGGAGGAGAAGGTGGAGACTTCAGTGGAGAGACAAGCGAAGATGAGAGAACGAGCTAAAACCCTGAGAGAGAGAAGGGAGAGCGACAGACAGCAGCTGGTCTCACACAAGCTGGAACAACTCTTCAGGTGAACACACCTGTCTCACTTCCTCCACAGTTTCACATTAAAAGTCTCACAGTCTGCGGTTCCTGGTAGAAAGTGCTGAGTTGCGTTGACGGTGTCTGACAGCAGATGAAGACGTGACAGCATGAAAACATGATTAAGACAGAACATGCTGTCTGCAGAGAGCTGAGCGAATGAACAAACTTTTGAATGAATGAATTTGTGATTTGAGGCTCGTCCCTGATTCAAAAACCTGCTTTTATATGAGTTAGTATTTGAGTGGCGTCCCTGAGCAGCAGCTGGACTGTTTGCAGGGAGCAGTGCGAGGAGCTGCGGAGCGTCCAGAACCGACGCAGGGAGCAGCAGGTGTGTTTGGAGCGAGCCGCTCAGGTGAGAGGTCGCCTGCAGCGGCTGCAGCTGCAGCAGCAGGAGGAGAAGATGTTCGATGAGCTGTGGGAGGCCGATCGAAGAGCCAAAGAGGAGCGAGAGGCGCAGAGAGTTCAGAGCCGGCAGCAGAGAAACCTGCAGCAGCTGGACGTCATCAGGAGTCAGATGGAAGCAGCAGAGCAGCAGAGACGGCGGCACAGAGAGCTGAGAGAGGAGGAGGCCACACTCAGGGTCAGAGCACACGATCCAAACAAGCTCTACACTCACAACAGTCGACATTTCTCATCAAAGTCATCATTCAGCTGCTCACTCTCTGCTGTGTCTCCAGCTGCAGCAGCAGGACCTGCAGCAGCTGCAGCGGCAGCGGCAGCGGCAGCAGAAGATCCAGGACCAGCGGACCAGACGCCGGCAGCTGGATCAGGGTTTACGACTGAAGATGAGGCGTCTGGCCAGAGAGCAGCAGGACGAGCTGCAGCTGGACATGAACATCCTGCAGCAGCTGCTCAAACAGGAAAGTGAGGAGAAACAGGAAGCTGCTCAGAGGAAGGTAAACACACCTGAACCTCGCAGTTACACGTGCACTTTAAAACTTGTTTCTCCTCACAGTAACTTGAACTGCAGCTGATCGAGTCAAATATTTATTATTAAATATGAGTAGTGGCATGAAAATACTTTAAAAACGAATCAGTACTTTGTACTTTAAAAGTGAAAGTACTCATAATGTGGGATGACTCGTCAGAAAGGATGATAAAAACAGTCAACCAGTCACCTCACAGCTTTGGTTACTGATTACTTCTCAGATTTTACCAAACAAAACATTTGATGAGTTCATTAAATAAGATGAACTACAGAGTAGTTCAGTACTTAAGTCTTTTTTTGAGTAATAGTACAGTGCATCTGTACTGCATTAAATGTACTTATGAATACTGGCCAGTAGATGGCGTCAGAGTCACAGATCAGCTGTGACTGATTCCAATGTGGTTCTCACTGGAACAACAGAAGGAGGAGGTTTATATTAGTTTATATTATTACAGGACTGATAATGGTTATTATGAATAAACTGACTGTGCAGCTGCTTGATTTTGCCTGTTTGTCCTGAATGAGTTCAAATGATCCTGAACAGAAAATTATGAAAGTGGAAGAAAAAGTCTTGTAAAGAATGTTTTTATGATTCAGATTAACCCCACAAACAAATGCAGTCGGTTTCCTGCTCTGCAGTTTGTCTGAACTACAGTATTAAAAATCCTCCATTTATTATGAATATTAGAGTAAAACATCTGCTCAGCTGACCAATCAGAGAGACTCTGAGTGAGGAGAAAAACATCCACAGAGGAAACACCTGTGCTTCTCCTGTGGTTCCTCACCTCCTGTGAGACATTTCAGCGATCAGAACATCCTGCATGATGAACCTGCAGCCTGAATTTAAATGTTGGACTCTTGCATGAACAGAACTGTGTGTGTGTGTGTGTGTGTGTGCTGTCCAGGCCGAACTGCGGGAGGAGCAGCAGAGGTACCGTCGGTATTTGTCCGATGAGCTGCAGAAGCAGAGGAGGGAGGAGGAGGAGACGGAGCAGCTGATGGAGGAGAAGCTGAAGGAGGTGTGGTCGAAACGGGAGGAGCAGAGTCGACTGCAGCGAGAGGCCAGAAACAGACTGATGAAGGAGGTGATGGAGGCTCGAAGTCTGCAGATCCAACACAAACGTAAGAACACTGAGGATTTCATACACTTTCACACTTCATCTGGATTTTCATCATATTTGATATTTTTCTTCAAACAAACACTGAACTGTCTGTGTCTGTCTCTCAGTCTGATCTGTCTTCTTCCTCTGTGTCCATTAAAACTCATCACTGTTGTTCCTTCATCACAATGAACTCACACACTGTAGTTTATCTGGACTCAATCCCACAAACACAAATAATCACTAGAGACCAAATGTGGATTCATCCGCTGCTGAAAATAGTCCCCAAATATTTCTACCTGTTTGTCTGATAAAAACTACAGTGATGTGTGTGTGTGTGTGTGTACTGCAGTGGACATGAACATGCAGAAACAGGTGAAGTTGTCTACAGAGAGAGACGAGCTGAACAGAGTGATGGAGGAGATGAAGCTGCTGGACGAGGAGGAGAAAAGACGGTACGTCAGCAAGGAGTCTGTTTATCCCCATCTGTCACTGTGAGATCAGACTGAACTGGTCTGTGTCTGTCCTGGTCTGTGTCGGTCCTGGTCTGTGTCGGTCCTGACCTGTGTCTGTTCTGGTCTGTGTCGGTCCTGACCTGTGTCTGTCGGTCCTGGTCTGTGTCTGTCCTGGTCTGTGTCGGTCCTGGTCTGTGTCTGTCCTGGTCTGTGTCGGTCCTGGTCTGTGTCTGTCCTGGTCTGTGTCTGTCCTGGTCTGTGTCTGTCCTGGTCTGTGTCTGTCCTGGTCTGTGTCTGTCCTGGTCTGTGTCTGTCCTGACCTGTGTCTGTCCTGACCTGTGTCTGTCTGTCCTGACCTGCGTCTGTCCTGGTCTGTGTCGGTCCTGACCTGTGTTGGTCCTGGTCTGTGTCTGTCCTGATCTATGTCGGTCCTGATCTGTGTCGGTCCTGACCTGTGTTGGTCCTGGTCTGTGTTGGTCCTGATCTGTGTCGGTCCTGACCTGTGTTGGTCCTGGTCTGTGTTGGTCCTGATCTGTGTCGGTCCTGACCTGTGTTGGTCCTGGTCTGTGTCTGTCCTGATCTGTGTTGGTCCTGGTCTGTGTCTGTCCTGATCTGTGTCGGTCCTGACCTGTGTCGGTCCTGACCTGTGTCTGTCCTGGTCTGTGTTGGTCCTGGTCTGTGTTGGTCCTGGCAGTCAGAAGCAGACCTGTGAGCTGTATCAGGCCGACCTGAGGGCTCAGATGAGGCAGCGGCAGCAGCTCCGGTCTGAGCAGAGAGCTGAGGCTGAAAGGGAGCATCAGCAGGGTCTGATCCTGCAGGACCTGTACAACCAGAGGAAAGACGAGATCTTGTCCAGACCCACGTCTCACACCGCCGGCGCCCCCCATCCGTTCAGGCGAGCAGAGGGATCCAGGTCTGCGTCCTGACTCCGACTCACGTGAGATTCAAACACTTTAAAACGCCACTTTACTGTGATGAAGCTGGACAGAATAAAGTCTGTTCTCACTGCAACCTTTGTCTTCAGTCTGTTCGAAACTCTTTGGAAATACAGCAACACGACATGACACGCAATAATATGACGATCAGCCTCCGGCGCTCAATGTTCATGATCCAAGGAGAAATCAGTGCTGCTCAACACACACAGCAGCAGTTCAATGAAAACAACAGAAAACGACCAATAAAATCCATCCAGTCTTTTTTCTTCATCACCAGGTTCATTGTCCAAATACTGAGAGCAGATCTGTGTTCAAAAGTTTTACTGGATAATCATCATCTGTCTCCTTCAGTTCTTCCTGTCGGCTCAGCAGGAAACGAACCAGCTGCAGCTGTGATGCAAATGATCTGTGCAGTGGAACTGATTCTGATTCTGATTCTGATTCTGAACAGTGAGATGCAATAAATAAAGTGACCGATTTTAAACAGTCAAATACTGGATGAGGTAGTAGTCAGGCCTCAGACGACCTGCAGACACAACTGAGGGCTGAACAACACCAGGGGTCGACACACACTCCGTGAGGCTAACAATGCTAACATGCTAACATTCAGTTTAGCCTGTTAGCACGATAACATTTGTTAATTATCAGTAAACACAGAGTTTAGCTGAGGCTGATGTGAACGTCATCAGTTCTGCAGGTGTTTGGGCATAAATCAAAGTACTGGACACATTAACATGTTGACCTGATGGTGGCGCTAGATGAAAAGTCAGAGGATTCTCAGTCAGTAGGATTCATCCTGAGGGGAGCACGAACGTCTGAACCACGTTTCATCACGCTGACAGACAGACAGACAAAAGTGGATAGAAAATGAGTGAATCTGTTTTAGAAATAAAGAACAAAAGAGAAAAACACATTAAAACCCCAAAACATTATTTATCAGTAGTTGTGGTTGAACTTCTGGTTTAGTATAATTATTATTGAAAGCTCGACGAGCGGTTTCATCAGACTGTCAGCAGATTGATTGATAACAGGAGTGGGACGCTACATGCAGTACTTGTACCTCGGGGGCAGGTATCCAGGTGTCCTGGAGCATGTTGGGTAACGCAGTATTTACCGACGGAGAGGGAGGAGGTCCATGTTGCATAAAGTGTTTGATTGTGAAAGAAGAAACAGACGTGTTGGTCTGATGCTTCAGGTCAGAACAGACAACTACAGATGCACCAAACCCTCTGCTGGAAAGTAACTAAGTACTTTCTCTCAAGTACTGCACTGCAAAGTACTAGTTTAAGGTACTTGTACTTTAATTGAGTATTCCCATTTTCTCCTATGTTATACTTCTACTTCACTAATTCAGAGGGAAATATAGTTTTTACTTCACTGAATTTGTGGATCAGCTGTCGTCACTTTTCTGATTAAACACAACAAAGTTTATTACAAATATTATGAGCTTCTAAACTGCGACACATGAAACTACCGAGCTGTTTCACTGTTGATGCATCAGTAACAATTAAGACTGTAACTCATAATTATTTTCATTATCAAATAAATTGTTTGATTAAGTTTGATTTATGAAATCAGTTACACAGACGCGTCACAGGAGGCGCTACAGTTTCTTCTGTGTGCTGATCACTACATACAGCGTGTGATAAACTCTGGGCTGGAGTGACTGTCAAGATGCTACTGTTCATAAAGTGATTTTCAACATCTGTGATACACACAAACTGTAACCACACAACATCATCACCTCCCACACGGACACAGGGTGGACAGAAAAACACGAACAGCTCCACCCGTCAAATCCAACACGACCAGAAACCACAGCGAACAGAGCAGAGCTGAACCGACCCGACCAATCAAAAATCATCCGGAGCGAATATGAGCGAATGTTTTTTATATGAAGTCAGATCATCAAACACAGAAACACTCGAAACAACTGACATGAAATCAAATGAAGCTTAAAACGTCTGATGGACTCCACATGTGTCTCCACTGACGTGTCCACCTGAACACGGCTCCAGGGGCCCGTTCACAGTGTTTGCTCTCTGCAGGCTGTGGAGGATAAAGCAGCTGTGGGTGGACCAGCGTTTCCTCAGAGGCCTGAGCAGGTAACAACAGCTCATACCTGCTGAAGGAGTGTCTGGGAGTGGACTCGCTGCCTGATGTAAGAACAACAGTTAACGCTCAGACAGGTCTGGGAAATGCTGCTTCCCACAGTCAGATGATCGAACGCAGCTCAGCACGTTCGTCTTTTAACAGAGGGAAGATCAGCGGCTGAGGATCCGACAGGATGACGAGCGATTATTACCCCTACTCCAAGGTAACGCTCCTTTTATCTGCCTCTACTGGACCAGAGAGCTCATATCTCCTGAGAGAGGCCTGGACGAGCTCTGAGGGTTAATGTTCAAGTACACACACACACACACACACACACACACACACACACACACACTATCAGCGTATTCTCGTCCACATTACAAAACGTCTGCGATAAGATTTCTCTCCTTGGTTTTATTCTCAGAGGAGCTCGTTTTACTGCCGGAGGGTCAGTGAGCATTGTTCAGGAGTCAGATGCAGTAGAGGAAGAACAGTTACTACAAACTGTCTAAATACAGTGCAGTACTAATACCACTATGATTTTATGACTGAAGCATTCATGTGTAGACAGCAGTTTAATACTGAGGCTGCTTGATGTTCTGATTTTGTTGTTGTTAATTTAACTTCAACAATGTAAATTTTAAAAATCACCTTTCTAAGCTCATCATATGTTCTGTTGAACAAATGTAGTCAAAAGTACAAGATTTCCCTCTGAAATGTAGTAACGTAATCTTAAAACAGTAAAACATTAAAGTACAGTTTGTCTCCACCCAAACAGTAAACGTACAAACAACAGAATACAAAGCTGCTCAATGAGTACTTTTACTTCAAGTATCCTACATCTTGTCTCTGATGTATTTTTACTCCTGTAAAACCTGAAATGCAAGTGTGTTTTACTCCTGGTCAGATGTGCTGAAATATGTTCAGACAACCCAGTTTTTATTTGAGATTTATTTTCGTCATCATATTTTGAGATGAAGTCAAACGTTATTCCAGAAGAATTTAATGAATTTTATGTTTGTTTGAACGTTTCGGTTGATCACAGAGCATCATGTGTTGGTGGATTTAATAAATCCATGTTTGTTTCGATCTCATCAGACGTAAAGTCACGTCTGTGTGTGACGGCAGGTTTCAGGCTTCACAGTTCAGAGAGAAACATGTTTATCACCTGATAAAACCGAGAGAAGAAATCCTCAACCTCAGTCAGTCCAGCAACTCTCAGTCCTACATTTCCCACAATGCAACCAGTTAGAGCTGAAAGGATCAATCACTGAGTCGATCAGACATCGTGTGCAGCTGTTTGGATAATCAATCGGTCGTTCAAGGCTTCGGTTCAGACAAAGCATTTCAAGATGAGTTCTGGAACTTTTTTATTATATTATATTTATTATAGTTGGACAGTGGATCAGATGATGCAGGAACTTTGAGGCCCCTCAGGTTCAATCTGGACCGTTTGTGGGACCCTGTGTGTGTCTATCTGTCTCTCTCTCTCTCTCTGTCAGTGTGTGTGTGTATCTGTCTCTCTCTCTCTGTCAGTGTGTGTGTATCTGTCTCTCTCTCTCTGTCAGTGTGTGTGTGTATCTGTCTCTCTCTCTCTGTCAGTGTGTGTGTCTATCTGTCTCTCTCTCTGTCAGTGTGTGTGTCTATCTGTCTCTCTCTGTCAGTGTGTGTGTCTATCTGTCTCTCTCTGTCAGTGTGTGTGTGTATCTGTCTCTCTCTCTGTCAGTGTGTGTGTGTATCTGTCTCTCTCTCTCTGTCAGTGTGTGTGTCTATCTGTCTCTCTCTGTCAGTGTGTGTGTGTATCTGTCTCTCTCTCTCTGTCAGTGTGTGTGTCTATCTGTCTCTCTCTGTCAGTGTGTGTGTCTATCTGTCTCTCTCTGTCAGTGTGTGTGTGTGTATCTGTCTCTCTCTCTGTCAGTGTGTGTGTGTATCTGTCTCTCTCTCTGTCAGTGTGTGTGTGTATCTGTCTCTCTCTCTGTCAGTGTGTGTGTGTATCTGTCTCTCTCTCTGTCAGTGTGTGTGTGTATCTGTCTCTCTCTCTGTCAGTGTGTGTGTGTGTATCTGTCTCTCTCTCTGTCAGTGTGTGTGTGTATCTGTCTCTCTCTCTGTCAGTGTGTGTGTGTATCTGTCTCTCTCTCTGTCAGTGTGTGTGTGTATCTGTCTCTCTCTCTCTGTCAGTGTGTGTGTGTATCTGTCTCTCTCTCTGTCAGTGTGTGTGTGTGTATCTGTCTCTCTCTCTGTCAGTGTGTGTGTGTATCTGTCTCTCTCTCTCTGTCCAGTGTGTGTGTGTGTGTGTGTGTGTGTCACTCTGCTGGCAGGAAGTTACGCCTCTCTGTGTCTCTGTGTTTGTGTGTTTTTGTGTCTCTGTGTGTTTACTGTTTTCTTCTTCTTCTTTTCGGATCGTTTCTCGGTTATTGTTTTTTTTTTGTTTTTTTTTGAGTCGCTCTTTGAGTCAAACCGGAACAGACGAGTCTGAAGCTGCACGAGACAAACTCACCTGAAAGTGGATCCACCTGCTCCGGGTGAACCCACTTCCGGGTCGGAGGACTCGGTCTGGATCCTGATGGCAGTTCAAAGTCTTCGCTCGTAGTTTGTCGTTGATCCGGACGATGTCTGTGAACGAGCTGTTCACGAAGGTGAGTCTTTACCTGTCGACGTCACAGACCGACCTGCAGTCGCTGCGGACTCGGTTCAGAACTCGGTTTAGAACTCGGTTTAAGAGACGCTGGTTGTAACAGACAGTCTGTGTCCGTTCACATGAAACTGAAGAGCTTTCCTTCATTCCGATATGAACCGAACTCCGTGTTATTTTCAGGGAAGTTTGGGCGCTGAGTCACCTGCTGAGTCGGAGCGGCTGTTCGGTGATAGAGACCAAAAGTTGAAATAATGTCAGATTTACAGCTCTGTGGTGGATTTTATATCAGCCGAATGTGTCAGAAGACCGAGGACAGTTTTTATGATCAATCATAATAGTACCTTTTGGTTTTAAGCGACTCTGTGCTTTAAATTTACATATATGTGAATGGAGTTCAACACCACACTGAGCTTTTCATGGTTCATAAATGTGAAAACTGTGTTTCATGACTTCAGACGGCTTCATGGTTGTTTTTGCGTCTTTTCAGAATAAATTCTGTGTAATTTTTTTACTGAATATGAAAGTAAATCTAAAAAGAGTCAAACTTTAGTTTCAGACCAGAGTTTAAAACCGGTTTCACTCTGTCAGATTTGAATTAATGTCAAACCTGAAAATAATCATTTCTATATTTGTTATTAGTTTCAGAAGGTGAAAATAGTTTTCAGGTTGTTTCTGAGACTTAAAACATTTAAATTTGACCAAAAGTTTCTGAACAAACCAGATCAATTAAAAACCTTCATGAACAAAGAGCGTCATCAAATCTCGACAGTTCAGGTCGCTGTGACGTCATAGTGACGTCATCAGGTCGCACAGGTCTAACAGACTGTCTGTTTAATGACACTGTCCAGGTGCATTGTGGGAACTGTAGGCTGCAGTGGTTTTGGACTGGGACTGTTTGAGGATCTGCTGGTTCAGGTTCTGTTTGGCTGAAGGATTTTCACGGTTCCGTTGTGGTGACAGATCTGATCTGGGGTCTGTTCGGAACCTTGTTGTGTCTATAGTGTCAGGGGGCAGGTTTCTGTGTGAACCAGACCAGGATCTTCTCAGACTGAACTCAGAGCCGAACCAGAGCTGAACCAGGTTCATGAAGCTGGACTCTGATGGTCTGGAGGGAAACGTTTTCCTGGTCAGAGCATCAGCGAACAGTCGGCTTCATGTTTCGGCTGCTGCTCGTCAGAAGGTCATCCGAGTCCGACCGGCCGAAGGTCGTCAGAGTCCGAAGAGTCTGAATTTATCAGCTGGAATCGGCATCAGTTGAAATTTATTTCTATAAAGAGACGTTCAGATGGTGAATGGAGATTTACCGTCATTATCTATATTCTCAGTAATACACAGAATATTGAAGACATGAAATGTCATGTTTTGTCGTCATATACTGAAAATATCTGAGGATGTTCCACCTGTTTCATCATCTGATGAAATGGCTGAATTTTGAGAATAATAATAATAATGATGATGATGAGTTTTTGATTTTAAAATGAAGTGAACACGATTCTCTGATAAACTTGCTGTGTTTTCAGTTTGTGTGCTCAGTGATATTTAGACAGTTGGTGTTTCCAAATTAAAACCCTATATTTATGAAAATGTGTGAAACTTTAAAACCTTCACTGGATCATATTTCTGACAGGTTCAGTCTGAGCTGAAATGATGAGTCGACGAGCTGATCATTAGGTTTTATTGGCTCATGAATGTAAATTCTTTCAGAGACAAAACGATGAATTAAGGAAATTAATGTCTGATTGATTATTGTGCAAATTTCCCCACTGTGGGACGAATAAAGGTTTATCTTATCTTATCTTATTGATTATCTGATGATGGAGGAAACATGAACAGAATGAGAAGAGCTGTGATTTGTCCTGGATCAATAGAACTGATCAGATAGTAAAACACTGTCTCTGTCTCTCAGAGCTTTGGACAGCAGCTCTGTAATCCCTCGTCCTGGACTCGTCCACATCATTAAGTAGGGCCACTTAAAGCCTCTTCGCCTGCTGTGACGGGAAATAATCCGGAGGAGAGGAAGGGAGGAGGAAAGGAGGGGAGAGGAGGGGAGGAGGAGGAGGAGGGGAGGAGCAACAGGGCCGATCCTCCTCCATCTGTGTTCAGGTCTGAGACTCAGCTGAGTCCTGGACTCTTCTGGTTTTTATAAATGGTTTGTAGATGATCGTTATCCTCAAACAGGGATCCAGGGGCCCCACAACTTAACTGATCCTTTAATACTGATAATCACTTATTTATTTTATTATATTTACTTAATTTTTCCTTCATGTTGCAGCTGCAGGTTGAAGCTGCATTGAAATGAGTAAATCACAGGTTTCCTCTCATGGTTTGTGGTAAAACATCATTTATTCACTGTTTCAGTCAGTTTTCAAAGCTCAGACACAGAAAGACATCTGACCTCCGACTCTGGAACCGTCTTCTGACAGTTTATAGACAAAACAATAGGATAAGATAAACCTTTATTCGTCCCACAGTGGGAACTTTGCATTGCACAGCAGCAAAGAGATAGACAACAAAAAGTATTTACAAATTTACACGGGATTCTTTACAGATATACACGAGAATATGAGATGAATATGATATAGATGACCAGTATAGCAGAATTAAATATTAAATATCAAATATGAAATATTGCACTTGAATTTAACGGAATGAGTATTGCACAGCAAATGAAATGTGGAATAAATATACAGACATGAGAAAAGAGCACAGATGTCCAGACATGGTGGTGTATAGTCTATAGGGAGCAGAGCTGTTGTTCAGTCTGACAGCTGCAGGAAGGAAAGACCTGTGATATCGCTCCTTCACACACTTTGGGTGAAGCAGTCAATGAATCAAGAATTGGTTTATTTGCAAATGAATTGATGATGATGATGATGATGATGATGTCATGTTGGGGTTAAACTGAACTGGAGGCTCCTGTTTGTGTTTCAAGAGGTTTAAATCTTTGAAGCAGATTTCGGGTCTCAGGATTTGTGTGTGTGTGTGTGTGTGTCTTGGGGGGGTACAGTGTCTGTGGATTAGTGTCTTTTGTCTCTAGTTACATCCAGTTGAGGACATTGTGGGGGGGTCTGGAGGGTCGGGGAGGGTCGGGGGGGGTCGGGGGTTTGGGCTCTGGGCTCTGAGTTCCTACTGCTGGTGTTGGTGTTTCTCTCTGTCTTTACTGGTCTGTGATCAGCTCTGTGAGTCGACAGCGACTCTGCTCTGTTGGAAAATGAAGCGGCTGAACACAGATGTAGAAGTTTCAGCTGGAGTCGGTTCTGATATCAGCGACCTTTAGTTTTCTGCTGTTCAGTGCAGATCAAAGTTCCGCGACAGGTACAGGTGGTGCCGTGACTTCCTGTGGGACACACCCAGCTCCCCCTCCCCCCTCCCCCCTCCTCCTGGAGGGTGATGTCATTGTGCTGACACCTCAGTGGGCGGGGCCTCAGGTCTCACCTGTGTAGTGCTGAAATGCGTATAGAAACCTGAGACAGTCGTATCGAGTGTCGGCCTCCTTCTAATCGGCAGGAAGCTCAGAGGGACAAACATTCAGCTGACGTTCTTCAGTTAATCCAACACTTCACCCGTCGTTCATACTGAACCCGTCCAGCAGCTCGTGCTCTGCTGTTCGTCTCGTGTCCTCCGTCACCTCCACCCGTGAGCTGCAGGTTTCCTCACAGGCCTCTGGAGGCTTTGATGGAGGCTGACGAGCTGCTGTCAGCTGCGTCCTGCTGCCGGTGGACTCTCAGCTTTGTTGGACCTGGAGAGACTCTGAGAGACTGTGAGCTCCCGCAGGCTGAAGCTGAATGACACAGTGATGAAACTTCATTCATTCATTCACGTTCATGACGACGTGTTTTTCTCTTCTGTAAATGTATCAAACACGCTGTTCGTGCTCAGCTGCAGGAGTTCTTTCTCTGATCGGTGCTGTTTTGTTCTTGATGTTTGAACGATAGATTTCTGAGTGTGGATGATTGTGCAGCCCCTCCCCCACTGGAAAGATGTTCCTGCAGGCCGGAGCCCCCCACAGTGGAGGGGGGGGGCAGACCCTCCATTTTACATTCAGCATGTTTCAGATCTGTTTCTGTTTTCTGTTGGTGTTTATCGCTGATTTTCACTGGTCCTCGTCCGTCTCTGTCCTCATTCCTGCTCGTGTCTCCTGCTGAGATGCTCCACATGCAGACGACACGCTGCACGGCCATTGGTCAGTTTCTGGCGGTGTCCCAGATAAACAGACGTGAGGATCCACTCAGCTGACGAGCTTCTCTGATTGGCTGCTCTGGAACATGAACGAACAGTGAAGCAGGATGTTGAGTTTCAATCATGAAATAACACAGAAAACTTAAAAATGTTCCCACAGTGACGTCTTCAAATATCTAATCTGAACATGTTCAGAGTCATCAAACTCTTAGAAAACCACAAACTTTCACATTTGACAAAATGGAACCAGAAAATTTCTGCCTACAAAATAAAATTATCACGACATTTCTGTCTATTAACTAATCAATTAATTGACTAATTGTTTTCAGTTTGCAAACTCATCTGAAAACTAAAACTTGTTACTAAAAGGTTGAATTACATTTTTTGTTTATAGTTTGAAAAATATTCAGTTGAGCTCCGGACAGAAAAAGTTTCACCTGTCTTTGCTAGATTAACTCTCTGTGAAATAAAATATTCTGTCAAGTTTAACACATGAAACACAAATGAAACAAAGCTGTAACTTGTATTCAAAATTGAAAAATCACTGGTTTGTACTTTTGTAGTGTTTCAACGTGAATTCACAATAAACCAGCAGAATAAATGACATATAAAAAAGATAAGATATGTTGAAATAAAACCATTAATAAAAAAATAATGAAAAGACGTCTTCAGACGGGATGGAAGCACTGCCTCGACCGGTTCGACCGGTTCGACCGGTTCGACCGGTCGGCGAACGTGGCTGTGGGAGGCTCCTCAGGGGCCCACGGCTTATTCTAGGGATTAAAGATTTAAGATTCAGCGCTTCATTTGAACATGACTGAATCTGTCTCACTTAAACACAAACAGAGAACCAGTCACTCATGAGACAAAATATAACCAGCTGATACAGGAATCATGAAAACATAGAAACTAGAGGATAAAATAAATGAACACACAGACAAACCAGCAGCAGCTGTGGGGACACTGAACGACCCACGAGAGAAAAACATCTGTCCTGTTGGACGGACGATCCGACTGAGACGGCCCATCACAGCCTCCTGGGTCGATCTAGATTTTCCTCTCGGGGTGGGAGACATCATCCAATCATTATGGATGCAGTAGTTTGTCCATCTCTGTCCTCTGTTGTCAAATCTCACAGTTTTTGTGAAGGTGAGTCCCGTCTGTCCTCCGCTGAGCTGTTCTTCACAGCAGGTCGTCTCTTCAGGACTGAAACTGTCCACGTGTTGGATTTCACTGCTGTTGATGATCAAGTTTAATTCCAGGTTGCTTGTGTCACATTTGGTTCAGTTCAAGCTGTTTCATCAGATCAAACCCACAACTGTGAATTTAAACTTGCCGGCAGACCGAGAACAGGAGGCGGGACATTACACGTCCCTGTGGGACCCCACTGCTGATGGTTCAGGTTTCAGGAACCCTGCCAGGTTAATATATATGAATATATATTCAGTAAATGCATAAACAGAAATAGACAGGATTTTCAGCAACATGAACGCAGTGTGAGGTGTGTGTGAGGGTGTGTGTGTGAAGTGATGTTCTGAAAGCAGGAAGTTTCAGTAAAGAGTGAATTCTTGTGTTGAGCAGACGAGCGGTTTCTGTTCAGATCATCACGTCTGTGTTTTAATACACTTTAATGATCTTCCTTCATCTGTTTATGATCAGCTTCACTTCCTGTCTGAGGTCAATGATTGGTTGTGATCAGGAGCTTTAAACAGTTGGACTGACGGGTTTTTACCACCTTCATGTCCAAAGTCTGTCTGTCTCTTTGTGTCTCTGCTGCAGTTCAGCGTCCCACTGTCTCTCCTTTGTTAAGATCAATTAAATCTTCATTGATCCTCAGAGGCTGAAATCAGGTGCAGCACAAAGACAAATACATTCAGTCAAACTGAAAAGTTGAAAACAAATAATTACACCTATATAAAATAAAAATAAGAGAAATAAAGTAGAAACTGTACAAGAGCAGTTAAACATAAAATTACAAAGCAAGCAGTATAAATACACACAGTCCTCACCAGCAGTGTGGTACTTTAAGTAGTACTGCAGTACTGCGTCATGTGACACAGTGGTGGGATTAATACACGTAAAATATGAGACCATCTACTGAAGCAGATTAACATCTGTCTGTCTCTCTGTCTGTGTGTGTCTCTGTCTCTCTGTCTGTCTCTCTGTCTGTCTCTCTGTCTGTGTGTGTCTCTGTCTCTCTGTCTGTCTCTCTGTCTGTGTGTGTCTCTGTCTCTCTGTCTGTCTCTCTGTCTGTCTCTCTGTCTGTGTGTGTCTCTGTCTCTCTGTCTGTCTCTCTGTCTGTCTCTCTGTCTGTGTGTGTCTCTGTCTCTCTGTCTGTCTCTCTGTCTGTGTGTGTCTCTGTCTCTCTGTCTGTCTCTCTGTCTGTGTGTGTCTCCGTCTCTCTGTCTGTCTCTCTGTCTGTCTCTCTCTCTGTCTGTCTGTCTCTCAGTCTCTCTCTCTGTCTCTCTGTCTGTCTGTCTCTCTGTCTCTCTCTCTGTCTCTCTCTCTGTCTCTCTGTCTGTCTCTCTCTCTGTCTCTCTCTCTGTCTCTCTGTCTGTCTGTCTCTCTGTCTCTCTCTCTGTCTCTCTGTCTTCAGTCACTTTAATGCAAATGAGCTGGACTGAACCCAGAAAGTCATTTGAATAAAAACACAGTTTCCCTGAGTCACCAGAGGTCACATGACCTGATGACATCATTAAACACACAATCTGTTTCACCTGTGTTTTCAGTTGCATTTAGTCGACCGAGTGTTCAAAATAAAATTGATTTAAAAAGATTGTGAATACAGAATATACATATAATCTGGATCCATAACAATGGAATGATAAAATATTCCATTTTAATTTGCTTCTCTTGTGTCCAGAAGTGGAAAAATAATCTTTTAGATTAACAGACTTTATAGATTGAATGAAATTCAGGTGTCAGGAGGATCCTGAAGATTCACGCTGTTGGTCAGTAGTAACAAGAAGCTCTGAGGACGGGTGAGACGGACGGGTGAGGCAGACGGGTGAGGCAGACGGGTGAGACAGACGGGTGAGGCAGACGGGTGAGACAGACGGGTGAGGCAGACGGGTGAGACAGACGAGTGAGGCAGACAGCCGGTGTCCGGTCCCCTCGTCCCTCTCAGGGACAGACAGACTGCAGCTCGGAGGTTTCACAGTATAAATCTGAATCCTGTTTGCTGACTCAGCTCTGAGTCTGATCGCCGTGCAGATAATCTGCTCGCAGCTCGTCCACAACATGTGAAGCACAGAAGAAGAAACGTCTCAGCTCGTCTTTGTGCTGAATCTCATCGGAACAAAAGTCTCCTGAACTCATCAACAGTCTCCTTCGTGTTTGTTCACATGACATCAGTCCAACACAAATCTGATGTTTGAGGTTCAAACATGTTTGTTTCTCAACAACCGGTGGACGAATTGTCTTGAAATTCAGATGTTCGTGGTCCTCAGAGGATGAATCCTGCTGACTGACCACCATGAGGTTTTGCGTGTTAAGTACGATTTTGAGGTACTGATACTTCACTTGAGTATTTCCACTGTCTGCTACTTTTTTGCTTCAGTTATTCGTTAACTTTGATGAAGATTTAACATAAAAACATGACAATCTTATTAACTATGATCCATTGATGAAGGTTAAAGCCTGATTTTAGATCTGAAATCATAACTGTTCAAACAATCCAATATTTCACTACTACAAGAAGGAGTGTTTAAACACAAGACTTTTACTTGATATTATGTCATCATATATATAAAATGGAATGTGAATCTCACACAAAGAAAAGAGCTGCATTGTGGGTAGGCCGACACGAACACGGACACTGAGGTTCTCCTGCTGGATGATGTTTCCCTCTGTGTTTACTGACATATGAGCACTCGAGTTCTGCTGTGTGTAATAAATGATGTGTTTGTTCCAGTTCACCCGGGTCTGGATCCCAGACCCTGAAGATGTCTGGAAGGCTGCGGAGATCATCAGAGATTACAAGGAAGGAGAACCGGTTCTCCACCTCAAACTGGAGGATGAGACGGTATGTCATGTTCTTTTTATGAGCGAGAGCATTCTCAACATGTAGAGCTGGAGAACAGCCTCATGTTGGTTTGTCTGTCTGCTCAGTGTGGAACAATCATGAATCAGCACTTTAATAAGACAATTAAACCCATTTTATCACTGCAGCTTCCTTCTTCTCCACCACCTCAGGTTCAAACAAACATCCTGACTGATTATCAATTAACCAAGAACAGCAAACATGAAGTCATGTGACTGACAGAAACTCACTGATTGGACAGCTTTGGTGATGTCATTCTGCAGACCAAATGAACCAAACTTCACATTTGAAGTGAAGCTTTCTAGTCATGTGGATTTATTTGTATTCATAGTGTATTCATAGTGTACTGATGGTGTACTGATGGTGTATTCATAGTGTACTGATGGTGTATTCATAGTGTACTGATGGTGTACTGATGGTGTACTGATGGTGTATTCATAGTGTACTGATGGTGTATTCATAGTGTACTGATGGTGTACTGATGGTGTATTCATAGTGTACTGATGGTGTACTGATGGTGTATTCATAGTGTACTGATGGTGTACTGATGGTGTATTCATAGTGTACTGATGGTGTATTCATAGTGTACTGATGGTGTACTGATGGTGTACTGATGGTGTATTCATAGTGTACTGATGGTGTATTCATAGTGTACTGATGGTGTACTGATGGTGTATTCATAGTGTACTGATGGTGTACTGATGGTGTATTCATAGTGTACTGATGGTGTACTGATGGTGTATTGTGTCTTGCTGTCCCAGCCTCTGGAGTATCCTGTGGGTCGCAGCAGTAACCCCCTTCCTTTCCTGCGTAACCCCGACATCCTGGTCGGGGAGAACGACCTCACGGCTCTCAGTTACCTGCATGAACCGGCCGTCCTGCACAACCTCAGAGTCCGTTTCCTGGAGTCCAACCACATCTACACGTACTGCGGTCAGAAACTCTCCTACTGATGTTGTGGTGCTTTATTTTCATTGATTCTTTATGATGTGATTTATTTTTTCTTTTTGTCTTTATTTCAATTATTTCTAGTGTGTGATGCTTCAGGGTGTTTTTGTCTGTTTTTTCTTGTTTTGATCCCATCGCTATTAATTATCATTGATTGTCAGAAGTTTGGCCTGTTTTACATGTTGCTGATCTCCGTGTTAATAAAAGTTGATCCCGCTCTGATCAGATGTTCATGTTGCAGCTGCAGCAGGTTTTTCTCTTTTTTACTCTTTTTTTATTTGGAAGTTTCTACCGAAGCCATCATTTCTTTTGAAGTTCCAGAGAGCGTTTTATGAATGAAGCCTCTGGTGTCAGTTGTTTGTGTCGTGCAGCTTTAACCTTCAGACATGAAGCCGGTCACGAGTATAACGTACCTGTTGTTCTGTGTGTGCAGGCATCGTGCTGGTGGCCATCAACCCGTACGAGCAGCTGCAGATCTACGGAGAGGAGGTCATCAACGCCTACAGCGGGCAGAACATGGGCGACATGGACCCTCACATCTTTGCTGTGGCTGAAGAGGCATACAAGCAGATGGCCAGGTCAGACCTGAACCTGTCAGCCGGATCGTTGTGTTTTTAATGGTGATCAGTTCAGACTTCATTGATCCACAGATGGTAGATTCACACGTTGCTGCCACGCAGAGAGACGACGCAGACGACGGTGTGGATGATCTCAGGGTTCAGAGAAAAGCTCCCATTTTCTCCTTCAGCTGCCTTCAAACACACAACAGCTGTGTTAACTGGGGATCGATACACGTGATAACTGGGAACGACTGGTCGATACTTTACAGAGAACAAGAGAACTAACTTTCCGATAGTAAAGTAATATTTTCAGGACAAAACGTATAACTCATAAAATATATGTTTGTTCTTAAATGTCCTGGCTCTTCTTGAACTCTGTTGTTTTCTCATCAGTGACCCGATACTCTCTCTAACTACTGAATCACAAATGAATCCTAAGAATTTAACCATGAGGACGCTTCTGATGTGATGTCATGTAATTTGTGCTTCAGTACTGCCCTGCTGTTTTATTCCAGCAGTAATATTGTGATGTTTTGTAGAGACGAGAGGAATCAGTCCATCATCGTGAGCGGGGAATCTGGAGCAGGAAAGACGGTTTCTGCAAAGTACGCCATGCGTTTCTTTGCCACAGTGGGTGGCTCAGCTAATGACACTAATGTGGAGGAGAAAGTTCTCGCCTCCAGTCCCATCATGGAAGTGAGTGTTATTGTTGACGCTGGTCCTCACCTGTTAGTTTAGATGTTAGTGGTCAGTGAGCGCTCGATCCTTCCTTCTTCTCATACACTCAGTTTCTGAATCCCTCAAACATCTACATATCGATGTGTTCACTTGATGCTGATGACTCTGTTGTCTTTGTCCATCAGGCTATTGGAAATGCAAAAACCACTCGAAATGACAACAGCAGTCGTTTTGGAAAGTACATTCAGATCGGTTTCAGTCGACGTTACCACATAATCGGAGCCAACATGAGAACGTACCTGCTGGAGAAGTCTCGGGTCGTTTTCCAGGTCAGTTTAGTTTGTCGAACGTCATCCAGGGGAGTTCGGGACTGTTCATCTTCTCCAGGTTTCACCGTGTGTATGAAATGTTTGTTGGTGTGTGTCTCACAGGCTGAAGATGAGAGGAATTATCACGTTTTCTACCAGCTGTGTGCTTGTGCCAGTTTACCAGAGTTCAAAGACCTCGGCCTCAGTGAGTCGCTTTCTGTCGCCGCAGCTGCTTCTACAGTTACTGTCTCAGTTATGACGTGTGTGGTGGGAGTCCTGTGAGGTTTGTGTGGCCGAACCGTGGACTGTAAAATAATTTGTAGTCATTTAAAGCTCAGCTTATATCTTCAGATTGATGAGTTCGGAAAATCATAATTTCCACACATGGAGAGGCTGGAACCAGAGAATGTCTGGTATCAGTGCTTTGATTATTAATCAATTATCAAAATAGTTGCAGATTCATTTTCTGTCCGTTGTTCTACAAAGGTGTCGTATAATCCTGTGCGAGATGGACCATCACATGAGGATTCAATTCATTCACCACAGTACTTGTTGAAAATGTGCAGTATTTCTGTGCTGACGAAGGTTTTTGTTTGACCTTTTGATTTGTTGTGGTTCGTGTGTCACTCAGCCAGCGCAGAAGATTTCACCTACACATCTTTGGGTGAGAACATCTTCATCGAGGGAGTGAACGATGCCGAAGACTTTAAGAAGACCAGAGAGGCCTTCACGCTGTTGGGTGAGGACAGATCCTACAGAGGAAATCTGTTTTCAGATGAAGGAACACACATGAATATTTTATCACTGAGGAGACCAAAACAAACTGATGAATAACTTCACTACGTCCTGGAGCCTCAGAGCTCTGACAGAACATTCACATTAAAACATTTAAAAGCACAACCAGACCAAGACCGCCTGAAAAGGAGGGTCTCAGTCCAGGTCCAGGTGGATTCTGGTGCCGTTCATTTGTGAAAGCAAACACATGATTTTATCATAGCAGCTGTGTGATTTTAGCAGGAAGATAAACTATTAATAAATCCAGACATGTGCTTCATATGTGGACTGATTTTTCACTGCATCATATTCAAGTGTGAATGCACCTGCAGGCAACAGATCCAGAATCTCACCAGCAAACATTTAACTGATCTGAACAGACTCTAACAGAGAAAGAACTGAATCAGCAGCAGCAGCAAACAAGCAGCTGCTGAGGAACAGAGCAGGAATATCATGGTCACGTCCTCAGAACAAAAGTCCGAGAAACCAACGAACAACAAGAATCCGTTTACAGGCGTCAAAGAGTCCAGGAAACGTAACGTGTTAAAATTGGGTCAAATGTGCATCTTCACTAAAGCAAGTGTCCAACATGTGTCTGTCTGTGGCTTTCAGGGATAAGGGACAGCAGTCAGAGCAGCATTTTCAAAGTCATGGCCTCCATCCTTCATCTGGGCAACATCGAGATCTGCTCGGAGCGAGACGGAGAGTCCTGTCACATCTCAGTATGTCCTCCCGCTTCAGGCTGCATCAGCAGGTCACAGCGAGCGTCCGTCCTCTAACAGCCAGCTGTGTGTGTGTGTGTTGCAGGGGGAGGACGTCCACCTCAAACACTTCTGCAGGCTGCTGGGGGTGGAGCTGCAGCAGATGGAGCACTGGCTCTGCCACCGGAAGTTGGTCACTGCGTCTGAGACGTACGTGAAGAACATGACCTGCAAACAGGCGTCCAACGCCCGCGACGCGCTCGCCAAACACATCTATGCACGTATGTTCGACTGGATCGTGGAGCACATCAACATGTCCCTGCAGACCTCGTCCAAACAGCACTCCTTCATCGGAGTCCTGGACATCTACGGGTGAGAAGAAAAAACACAATAAGACAATCGGAGAGTTAAAGGAAACAGTATTAACTAACACAACAACGTGTCGTTCATGACTCCAGAACTCGGTCACAATGTCCTGCAGACAACTCTTATCCCCGCCCATTAAATGTGCACATGATGACTGCATTTGCTCTCATTGGCTCCTCTCTGTTCATCCACCTTTCATCAGATCACACAGACACGTGTAACACCCGACTGAACTCATCCACCCATCAACAGAGCGAACGTCCAAAACCAAGAACTGATTGCTCATAATGCTGAAGCCACTAAATTAACCTTTGTGACAAAGTACACGTTATTTTGATTGTTTGAATATGTTTTCAGTTTGTTCTGAGCTGCTGTTTGTGGTGTTTTTAATGAGAACTTTGACTGTTAGGTGTTTTGTTTGTACAGAATTCAGAGCATGATGTTCTCTGAGGTTCTCTCAGGTTCTCTCATGTTCTCTGGTTTGCAGAACCAACACTTCCTGTCTTTTCTCTGTATGAACCTGGTTCTTGGTCATTTCCAGGCCTTTCCAGTCTGGACTCTGTTTTCCTCTTTGGCTCAGTGAGAATCGCTCTGATTGGTTGGATCTTTGTTTGATGTCTGCAGGTTTGAGACGTTTGAGGTGAACAGTTTTGAGCAGTTCTGCATCAACTACGCCAACGAGAAGCTTCAGCAGCAGTTCAACTCTGTGAGCTCCTTTTCTCTTTTTAAAAGTTGAACCTGAACTGTCTCATCTCTCCGTCTTTATCGTGTATATTAAAGAAATGAGCCGTGTGCCGTTCTGTCTCGCCAGCATGTGTTTAAGCTGGAGCAGGAGGAGTACATGAAGGAGCAGATCCCCTGGACTCTGATAGACTTCTACGACAACCAGCCCTGTATCGACCTGATCGAGGCTCGACTCGGAGTCCTGGACCTGCTGGACGAGGAGTGTAAAGTGAGACTGATGATCAGGCATCGGAGACATTTTGGAAAGGGGGGTCAATCAGTGTGATTGGTTGTTAGTATGTGGTCAAGTGACGAAACATCTTAAATATATTTCATGTTTTCTTATTTCCCTTCGTGATTATCCAGCCCTAACCTTTGGATTTCAAAACAGACTCATGTTCCCCTCAGTATGAACTGTAATAACTTTGGTCGTCCCCTGACTTAGCGCCACCATCAGGTCAATGTTTTAGTTTCAGGTTGTAAGAGTAGAACAGGAGTGGACTCTCAGCTGTAGCTGGCTGATTTCCACACGTTGACCCTGGGAAACATCCACTGAACATCTGACTGAGGGAAGAACAGAAGAGCAGAGAACGTAAACCCTTTAAAACACGGACGTCACAGAGCTGCAGAGTCTCTGTCGGGTTAATAAACCTCTGTTGATCGTTAACTCGTGGACTTTACCAGCTGGTAGTTTCCTGTTTGCAGAAGGAACTGGATGAATTCTGCTGAGTGGAACAGTTTCCTCTCACTGATCTGGATGTTTATCCTGTTGAAATCTCTTAGATCAGAACTGATGATTTATTCATTGTCTCTCCGTGTCTCTCGTTCCCCGCAGTCTTTGAAGTTATTGATGATGTGGAGCAGCACAGAGGATGAATCTGTTATTCAGAGCACAGGTAGCCTGTATTAACGTTTAATTCGCCTCTTATATAACCTACTTCCTGTTCCAGGTGCCAAAGGGAACGGATCAGAACTGGGCCCAGAAGCTCTACAAACAGCACTCCAGCAGCGCTCACTTTCAGAAACCCCGTATGTCCAACATCTCCTTCATCATCGTTCACTTCGCTGATAAGGTGAGCAGACCTTCAGACTCTGTTTCTCTATCAGGATTTTTCCAGCAACAATCACATCATGTCACAGCTCATTTTCAGAAACGGCGCGTGATCATGAAGTTTAACTCGTGTCGATGCTGCCGAGTTCGTTTGTTTCTGGAACTTTAGGAGATTTTAACAACATTGAAAGATGTTTCTATGATTACATGCAAACTAAACATGGTGTCTTTTTAAGGCTGATTTTATTTTAGACTCAGCATCTTTACATTTGACTTTCTTACAGTGCAAAAAATCAGTCTTTTTTGTCCTTTTAATGTTTTATAAAAAATATAATGAAATGACAAACGTTAAATGAGTTAATAAATACAAAATAAAGAGCAATTCCTGACCTCTAATGTCTGGCTGCAGCCTTTGATTTAGAAAAAGTGACAGCATTTATCTGACATCCACAGAAAAATGACTTCACAGATATTCTGTTAACAAATTCATTAAATGTGTACGAGCTTGAGTTCACTGTTGTCTCCACAGGTGGAATATCAGTGTGATGGCTTCCTGGAAAAGAACAGAGACACCGTCTACGAGGAGCAGATCAACATCCTGAAAGCCAGTCAGGTAAGAACCAGGACCAGAACCAGGACCAGAACCAGGACCAGAACCACAGCTCAGTCAGCAGTCCACACATCCGACTCTGTGTTTTACACATTTATTTTTTTCAAACCGTGAACTTGTGCTTTAATCTCACCTTCCTGTTCTGTTTGTGTTGCTGGTTCAGATCAGAGGAGCTCCGATAAACCTCATTCATCTTCTGTAGAAGTCATTCAAGGTTTCAGTTTTCAGAGCGATCGTTCTCGTCCTCGTGTCTGATAATCAGACTTGACCAGGTTTCTGAGTCCAGCAGCTGTGGAGCAGATCTCAGATCTGTCTGCAGACACCTGGACAGATCCCTTTAGTTTCACTGTCGTCAGAACAGACAAATGACGCGAGGAGAACAAAATCAAAGTGTTGACCAAAGAGACGATTCTATAGTTTCTGTCCAGTTCTTACTCTCCAAATGAAGCCCATGTCGAGTTTGAGTGAAAGCTCCTGAAGTTCAGCAGCGTGTGATGAGTTTTTTTCCACATTGATATAATTCCTTGATGTTGTGAGACCTTCTCTTCTTCTTCTGCAGTTTCACGTTAAAGCAGGTCAGGCGTGAGGCTGAGGGCAGCTGATGGGTGAACGGGGACGAAGTGGGACAGAGCTTTTGTCTGTGTTCACTCATCTTTCACATCCTTTCTCATCAGCTCTTAAAGCAAAGTGCTGAACCTTCATTCGCTCCAGTGAAGCTGATCGGAGGTTTTAACGTAGTGAAGGACAGTTTGTACCGAGCAGCTTCTGCTGTTGAAGCAATGAACTGAACATCATTGTACAGGAGATGTGCAGCTTTTTAAACGTCCTGAATTCACTCTCCTCAAAAGAAATATTACAAAGTCTTACATAGTCTTTTGTGAATTTCCCCACTGTGGGACGAATAAAGGTTTATCTTATCTTATCTTAATGCTAATTTACAAAAGATGTGTTTTCAGTGACATGAGTTCCAGTTCAGTGTGTTTGTGGGTCTTCAGGAGACGTTAAAAAAAAGAAGTTTAAGCCTTCAGTCAGGAAACACTGTCACGACTACAGCAGCTAAAAAGGCTATTAGTTAAAGATGCTATTTAATTTTAGCTTTATTAAGTTTATCGTGTTTAATAAATAATTCTAGTCTGTATCGTCCCGACTGGTTTTCCATCATCTTGAACTTTCATATGACGTCGAAACAGATGAACTTAGTGAACCTGCGGAACCTCACCGTGTCAGAGAAACTGGTTGTTTTGTTCAAAGTTTTTTTGTGTCTTGTTTTGAGGTAATTTTTTATTATGTGATGACTCACGTTTCAATCAGTCTGAAATCAGAGTATCGCTGCTCCTCAGTTTCAGCTGGTCGCAGATCTGTTTCATGAGAAGGACGATGTCGCCTCCTCGAAGTCGTCCAGAGTGAACGTCCGAGCAGCGAGGTCGACTCCCAAAGCTCCCAACAAAGAGCACAGGAAGACTGTTGGCCACCAGGTGAGCCGACTGCTGCCCCCTGCAGGACGCAGTAACGTCACTGTTGATGCTCATGCTGATGTTGTGTTTGTGTGTCTCAGTTCCGCAGTTCTCTTCATCTTCTCATGGAGACTCTGAATGCGACGACTCCTCATTATGTTCGCTGCATCAAACCCAATGATTACAAGGAGGCCTTCTCGTGAGTCCGCTCCTCCTGTTCACCACAAATCACCGTCACAGCTCATATCTAATGACTGAAGTCAAAGTTCAGCCCCGTGCAGAGGTTTTCAAACTGTGAAGGGAGAATTGAAGAAGGTCAAAACTGAGCCAAACCTGAACTCAGACATGAAATGCTTCCTCAAGATTTCAGTATCTGTGAGGTCCATTCAGAAAAAACCTCCATGAATATGATTAGAAACAAGAGAAAAAAGACACTGCAGAACTTCCTCCTGTTCATTCTTATCATTCAAGATAAGACAACAAACTTTAATGATGTTGAATATTCGAGTCTGCAGCGTGAATCTGAAGAACGGTCGATGTTTCTGAGTCTCAGTGTGACGTCTGATGTTTCCACATTAGTCATCGTTTCCTTCAGATAAACAGCAGTGGAAGAGATTCCCGTCGCTGACATGTTGTACGCAGTTCTCTGCTGCAGTGCTGGTAAATTAAATGAGCGGCCTCAGTCACATGTTTTCTGTCAGTCGGCTGGGAACAGACTCTGTAGCTGCTCTCGCGTCCTGATCGTGTAGAGATGCCAAAGAAAAAGATGAGGTAGGAAAGAGCTTCAAACTTCATTTAAAACAAGACGGAGGTGATTTGAAGTGTTTCTGTCGCTGCAGGTTCGACTCGAGGCGAGCGGTGCAGCAGCTCCGAGCCTGCGGAGTCCTGGAGACGATCCGGATCAGTGCAGCCGGATACCCGTCCAGGTGAGTCCGCTGTTCTCAGATCTGTCTCGCAGATAACCTCACTTCGCCGTCTGCATTATTCACATCCACGAGACAGATGTGACTGAAGTGAACTTTGGTTGTTCAGAGAGATTCGAGGTGCCGCTGGTTCCTGTTCAGTGTCTGTTCTTCTGCAGATTATTTTCTGTTGGGACTCAGTTTGCTGTGAGTCTGACAACAGAGAGTATCTGTCTCTGTTTCTTCATTGTGACCCCACCTCATTTCAAACCTGCACCTCTCTGTGAATGTGCTCGTGTGAAGACGAAATAAAGAAATGATTAGAATGAAAACAGTCGTGTGTGATGTTGTTTGCAGGTGGACGTACCCAGATTTCTTCAGCAGGTATCGAGTGTTGCTGAAGAAGTCAGACATGATGACGGCAGACAAGAAGCTGGTTTGTAAAAACCTGCTGGAGACTCTGATCAAGGTGAGAAAGCTTTATTGACACATCAGCAACACAACAGCAAGAAAAGAATGTTTGTCTTTCTTTCTCTTCTGTTTTGGTGCGAAATGAATTAGTTTTATTTGTAATATTTAATATTAAGACTCTCCAGTTGAGTACCAATACTGTATGTATATAGTATAGTACATATAGTATATGTACATACTGTATATTAATACTATATGTATACTAGTTTAAATATATTTCTATCTGATGCATCAACACATTTTGCATTTTATATTCCTCTGCAACCTTAAACATCGTGTGCACTGTGTTGTTGCTGATGGGATTACATCTTGAATTCAAGTTACTGAATCCAGATGTTTGGTTGTTGTTCTTGGAAAGTTAAAAGTAGGAAGAAGCTCAGCAGCAGGCCAACGTTTGTTACCATTACATCATCAGCACATTAATGTCAGTCGGAATTATTTGATCTCTTGTGTCTCAGGAGCCGGACATGTTCCAGTTCGGTAGGACGAAGATTTTCTTCCGGGCCGGTCAGGTGGCGTACCTGGAGAAGCTCAGGGCGGATAAGTTCCGCTCGGCCTGCATCAAGATCCAGAAGACGGTTCGAGGTTGGCTGCAGAGAGTTCGATACCGAAAGATCCGCAAGTCTGCCGTCACTCTGCAGAGATACGGCCGAGGCTACCTGGCCCGCAGGTGACTTATTAATCACACCTGTAACACGTGAAGCCTCCTCTGGTCTGCAGTACCGCAGCTTCAGGTTTTATGTGTCCAGGTCTTCTTCTTGATACAGTGGAGACTGTTTCTGATCTGCGTGGACAGATACGACCAGCGGAAGTGAGAATCTTCCATCAGGAACCAAGTTTTTCTGAGCTAAATATGTCCTGTAGTAACCTGCAGGACAATAAAATGTGTGTTACTTTCATTAACATGAGTTCAGACGACACTGATGTAATGGGGAGATTTCTGGACTTTTTTAGCCGTTTTTACCTCCTAGTTTTGGTGTTTCTGCACATTTGCTGTCTGACTCTGCCGTTTTCATTAAACAAGCTATGATGAAACCACCGACTGATCCACTGACTAACGATCTAAATGAACCAGCTAACAAGTTTTAAGATTGAAAACAAACCAAAGTCAAAGACATGTTTTGTGATTCTAAAGTCTTCAGTTGTCCATCATGTTTATGAGCTGACATCATGTCGACATCACGCTCCTCCCTCCTGTAACTATTGATGCTTTTTATTTTTGTTCGTCTTCAGATACGCCGACTTCCTGCGTCGGACTCGAGCTGCCCTCATCTGTCAGAAACAGTATCGTATGGTGAGAGATCGACGGGCCTTTCTGAGAGTGAGACAGGCGGTCGTCACCATCCAGGCCTTCGCCAGAGGGATGTTCACCCGCAGGATTTACTGGGAGGTACAAAGAAACACACTTTCTAATCTTCTGAGCTGCCTCATTCTGTCTGTTTCCTGCAGCTAAAAGCCTCCGCCTCCTTTTACTGTCCTGCTTCAGCCCATTGTCCTGTTTGCTGACGTAACCAGTGAATTGGAGGCAAACTCTCTCCAATTTAAGGTGGAATGTCTCTAAATGCCTCCTCAGTTTGTCACTGTCTCTGATGCTCTTCACTTTCCTCTGCAGTTCCTCCTGCACCACAAGGCCATGATCATCCAGAAGAGCGTCCGCGGCTGGCTGCAGAGGAGGAAGTTCAGACGAGCGCGCACAGCCGCCGTCATCATCCAGTGTGCGTACAGACGCAGACTCGCCAAACGACAGCTGAAGCAGCTGAAGATCGAAGCTCGTTCTGCCGAACATCTGAAGAAACTCAACACTGGCATGGAGAACAAGATTGTTCAGCTGCAGAGGAAGATGGATGATCAGGTACAGAGACTCATCACAGACACACAAACTGCAACTACTAATACTATAAGTACTACTACTAGTACTACTACTACTACAGACGTTGAACAAGGTGATGGTTTAGTTATTGCACAACACAAAACATCTCACATATAAAAATAATAATACTCTTTTGGTTAGAATATAAAATCCTGTATGACCTGACAGTGAGTGGGCGTCTCTGCTCTAAAGTTTAACAAAGGCTTTAAATGGTTTGATGTCTGTCTTCAGTCCAAAGAGTTGAGGACTCAGAACGAGCAGCTGCAGCAGGTGAACGTCAGTCTGGGCTCGGAGGTGAACAAACTGCAGAAGCAGCTGGAGCAGGTCCGGACTCAGCAGAGCGACGGAGGTCAGCTGGCGTCGCTGCAGGAGGAGCTGGACAGGCTGAGGGAGGAGCTGCAGGAGGCGTCGGCCCAGAGGAAGAAGCTGGAGGAGGAGCACAGCACAGAGAAACTGGGACTGGAACAGGTGAGAGCAGGACTCGGGTTTGTTTCCCCTCTGTAGTCACACAGGAAGTGTGTGACGACCCGTCTGCATCACAAACTGTGCATCTAGTTTGAGGTGTTTAGATTCTTTGATTGATGTGAAATGAAATGGAAAAGAGCTTTAGGCTCAAAATCTACTTTTTAACCTCTTTAATATTTGATTGGATATTTGCTCACATATCTTAAACTTCTGTCCAAACTAAGCTAAGACACAAAGAGGACTCTGACCCACCAACAGGTTCAGTCTGATAACAGGCACAACAGCGTTGGTTGAAGGCGTCGAGTTTCAAAGTGTGGAGTTAGAAAGAAGTGAGTCGACCAAACGTCTGGAGCTGCTACGAACCTCCAGACGACACCAGACCTGCTCCGAGTCCAGATCCCAAACTGAATGAAATGTTCTGTAGAAATAAACCTGCATCTGCCTGTCTGTCTCTCTCTGTCTGTCGCTCTCTCTGCCTGTCTGTCTGTCAGTAGTGTTCCAGCTGACGGTGTGTTGTCCTCACTGTGTGTCTGTTTTCAGAGGGTGGAGGAGCTGGAGAGAGAAAACTCTCTGCTGAAGAGTGAAAAGGACGAGTTAAACCAAAGGATTGTTCAGTTCACAAAGAGCCCTGAAGGTGAGACCTGAACATCCAGGTGATGCCGATCACCTGCTGAAGCTTCGTTTATCGTTAAATTCTGCATTTACATCCAGTAAGAAGTTAAAGGAAGGAACATTGTTTGAATGTTAAATAAGTTGGACTCTGTTTATAAAATGGCACATTTTGGCATTTTGGCTTTACTGGAGTCACTGAAGCTGCTTTTCTCTCTGAAATGTTTGACTTTAATGTTGTTTTTAGTTATTTTTTAGCTCACAGTGGTTCTCCAGTCAATGAAAGTAACAGATCATTGTGTGTGTGTGTGTGTGTGTGTGTGTGTGTGTGTGTGTCTCAGAGGACGGCAGCAGTGTGTCTCAGAAGGAGGCGTCCCTGCAGACGGAGCTGGATCAAGAGAGGCAGCGTTACCAGAATCTGCTCAAAGAATTCTCCAGACTGGAGCAGAGATACGACAACCTGAAGGAGGAGGTGTCTCTGACCAAGGTGAGCTCCTCGTCACACACAGGTGTTCTTACCTGAGCGCCTCTCGGTTTCAGAGTGAAACTAGTTCTCAAACTGTCCAGGTCTCTGCAGCATCACAGTTTCTCCCATCGGTGTTTTCAACATTTCATTGACTCATAACTGCAACTGTGAAAGTAGAACTTTGTCAGAACGTCCATCTTTAACATCAGAGCTAACAAGTCTTTATGAAGTAACTTTCTCCCTCCCATGATCCTCCAGTTCCACCCCGGCCACAGGAGGAACCCGTCCAATCAGAGCAGCCTGGAGTCTGACTCTAACTACCCGTCCATCTCCACCTCCGAGGTGGGAGACACCGAGGACGCCATCCAGCTGGTGGAGGTGAGTCTGTGAGGAGGGTGGAGTGAAGGCGGGGTCAGCGGTGAAGCTAGCATGCTAACAGTTTGACCTGCTCACCTGTGCAGGAGATGGGAGCGGAGAAGGCGGCGATGGACATCAGCCTGTTCATGAAGCTACAGAAGAGAGTCCGAGAGCTGGAGCAGGAGAGGAAGAGACTGCAGGTCAGCGTGGACAAGATGGAGGAGCTCGCCAAGCGCAAGGTGACAGACAAGGTTCATTCATCCTGAGGTGACGCTTCGTCTCATCCAGCTGCCTTCAGCTTCTCCGCAGAGCAGAACGAGGATCCAGTTTCTCTTCTGTCGCTGAATCAGACTCTGATCTACATGTTTTCTTCTTTAAAGGGTTCTGAGTCCAGGAGTTCAACCTCCGAGCTGGAGACTGCAGATCTGGCCTACAACAACCTGAAGGTTCACTTCGCTTTACCTCACACGCTGTCTGCTCACCACGGACGTTACACTCACACACTGACAGACGTTGAAGTGACAGTTATTGAAAGATGTTGAAGTTACACACAGAGGGAACAGGAAGTGAAAGTACTGAAAGCAGTTAAAATGACAGACAACACAAACCCTGTTAATGGCAAATCCACATTTGAAGTTCTGTCATATTGAAATAGAGATTTGAATATATAAATGGATAAAAACAGGTAAATAAAAACGAATATTACATTCTTGTTACATGCTACATTACATTCTTCTTCTTTAATCTACAGTGTGTCCTTATCTGGATTATTTACCCTGAAGATCTGAAGCTTGTTCTGTGTCCCTGCAGCGTCAGGAGCTGGAAACTGAGAACAAGAAACTGAAGAACGACCTGAATGAGCTGAGAAAGACCATCGCTGAACGAGCATCTCAGAACAACTCCTCCAATGAGCTGCAGGATGGCTACAACCTGCTGCTCAGTCAGCTTAAAGCAGCCAATGAGGAGCTGGACGCTCGCAAGGAGGAAGTGCTTATTCTGAGGACTCAGATCGTCAGCACGGCTCAGCTGCTGGAGAAGAACGATCATATCGTAAGTTAAAACATTGCAGTGTTGCCTGAATACTGGAGTAATGATATTTATTATTCATATTTCAGACATGACAGACTTTTTTCCTAGAATTTGTACAAATAGTTTCTTCAGTTTTCAAATCATTTAATGTATGTTGAAGAAGGTTAAGAGCAGATTGTACATGGAGCAAAGCTTCTCTCCGACGTGGCGCCAAACAATAAATAAGAATATCATCTTCATAAAAGTGGAGGTTTGTTTGAAGTGAGACTATTAATATTGTGAAAAGAGGAAGCCCAAGAATGGAACCCTGGGGTTCTCCCTTGGTCATGTTTATAAAAGACAATCAGACAGAGAGCTGGAGTCCTGACATCACTTCCTGTCAAGGGATTAATAAAGTCAAAACCAGTCGCTGTGAATCCTTGTTTTTGTTGTAGAAAAATAATCAGTCTTTTCTGTGTGTCAGCAGGAAAGTAATAATGTTCCTGAAGTGAACAACAGCAAAGAGCCACTGGACAAAGATGAGGCTCTCAAAGCTTATCATGGACTGTGTGAGTCCAAAAAGTAAGTGACTTCGCCTCCTGCTGGACTCACAGCTGAACAGACGGCAGGTTCAGGTCATCATGGCAGAGTTTTGGTCATTTTTGAAACAAGCGTCTTTTTGTTTTTCAGTTGAGGACAGGAATTAAATGAGACTGTTGGGAAACACATTTACTTTCCTTTCTTGCATCGTGGTATTGTGTGTTCTGTGCTGTCGCTGCCTGTGAAACACTTTCCTTCCTTCTCTCATCTGTTCTTTCTTCAACTTTAAATCTGGTTTATATTTGATCTGACTGTGATGCTGACAGTCAGTTCAATGTTGGTGTTTGTTCACGTGGCAGTACAGCAGAAAAGAAAACTAAATACTGTATTGCACAGGCTTAGTTAGTACTATTATGCTATACTATAGTACTGTATCTGTCATCACACCAGAGTAGAAACTGTACTTGTTCCACCACTGTGTGGCGCTAAAGTCCTGCAGCTGACAGTCAGGCACTTTCAGTTTTGTTCCTGTTGCACTGCTGCCTGGATGAAAGACCAGATCATTGGCATCAATGATGAAACCTGCATGTAGAAAATAAGATGATGTGATTAACTTTCTATTACTTAAAGTGACACATTTCTAGTCTATGTTTCTGTGTCGACTTACACTTCAGTTTCCATCTGCTTCTGTTCTCTGCAGTTTCCTCACATTCTGCTTTTGCTTTGTTTCCTGTGCCTGTGTGTGTCCTGCCTGACGTCAGCTCACAGCAGGACTGGTGTTCTCTGAATGAAGACGGAGAGCTGGGTTTGGCCTACCAGGGCCTCAAACAAGTGGCCAGGTCTCTGTTTGTTGGCTTCTTGTTCTCGCTTTCTTTCACCTCCTCTTCTTTTTCAAACTAAGTTAACCTCTCACTGCTTTAACTTGTGGCTCAATGACTGAACCTGGGCTTTTCCTCACATGATCCGCTTCTGCTGCACCCAGAGTGTGAAATACAGGAGTCACTGAGGGTCAGAAAACCTCACAATCCAGGAGTCTCTATATATTGATTCAGTAATTTCCTCCAACAGCTGCTCACTGTAGTTTTTATCAGACAAGCAGGAAGAAATAGTTCATGAGTTGGGGACTATTTTCAGTGGCGGATGAATCCACATTTGGTCTCTAGTGAGTTTTTGTGTTTGTGGGATTGAGTCCAGATAAAGTGTGTGTGTTGATGATGATGAAGGAACAACAGTGAGGCTCAGTGATGAGTTTTAATAGTTTCTGGACAACACAAATCACTGCATTGTTTTTTATGTAGCTCAGCTCCTCCTCAGTATTCTGGGGCCCCTCAGCTGCAGCTCTCAGTCTGTATTTGACTCAGGTCTCAGGTTTCCCCTCAGTGGGTTTATGTTGAGCCTGTCAGGTTCTGGAGCTGTGCAGGACTGCGAGGTCAGACATGAAGGTATTTCACAAACTGGATGCTCAGTAATACCACCTTAAAAAGAAGGTGTTAGTACAGAAAACAAAAGGTCGCACACTTTCTCCAAAGAGCAGCTTCGTACTGAGAACGTCTAATAAGACCATTAAAATGTCCTGAGTAACGATGCAGTGAATAACTTGACCGTCGTCGTCCTCTCAGGCTGCTGGAGGCTCAGCTGCAGACTCAGTCCAGGCAGCACAAAGATGAACTGGAAGCTCTTCACACTCAGATCGAGCTGCTGAGAGACGACATCGAGAAGAAGCAGGAGATCCTGAACTACACCATGTCTCTGTCGCCTGAGGCTCAGGTGGAGTACAGCGTCCAGCAGGAGATCACACGGCTCACCAACGACAACCTGGTGAGAGAATCTGCTGCCGCTCAGACACACACGCCGCAGCCCTCAGGTCCGACATGATGCTCTGATGTTTTCTCGTTCGCAGGACCTCAAGGAGCTGGTGGAGAAACTGGAGAAGAATGAGAGGAAGCTGAAGAAGCAGCTCAGGATCTACATGAAGAAAGTCCAGGAGTTAGAAGGTAACGGCAGTGGTTCAGATCTGCAGCGTGTCGGCCCGGATCGGCTGATCCCAGCTGACGGTTTCTCTGTCTCTGTAGCTTCTCAGGCGGCTGCAGCTCAGACCAGCAGGTCCAAACCAGAACTGAGCCGTCAGGTGACCGTCCAGAGGAAAGAGAAGGACTTCGAAGGGATGCTGGAGTACTGCAAGGAGGACGAAGCCCTGCTGCTCAAAACTCTGATCACAGGTCAGTGTGTTTAGAAGACGTTTGTCCACAGGTGAATCAAGAGTCTGTGATGAGCATGAAAGTAACATGAAAATAAAAACAAATCAATACCAGGGTCAGTTTCAGGGTCAGTCCACCAGGAGCTGACGACATGCAGGATTTTCAGTGGACACCACCGTGTGGATCTGGTGCTCAAACACTGAAGAGATGTTTCGCTTCACTTCACCTCTGCTGATGAGAACTTCCCTCGATGAACCTGAGGCAGAGGCTACACAAACTGAAGTGAAGTAAATGTCTCTGTGTTGAAATGTGTTTCCAGACATCCGGCCCAGCTCCGTGTCAGCCACTGTCCCCTGTCTGCCAGCTTATGTTCTCTTCATGTGCGTCCGTCACGCTGACTACATCAACGACGACCAGAAGGTGGAGTCTCTGCTCACCTCCACCATCAACTCCATCAAGAAAGTCCTCAAGGTGAGCGTCCTCCACATGTCCACCGGTCTGGTTCGAAACCTGGGTTCTTTCATTAAAGAGAGATTTTTGTATCTTCTGCAGAAAAACAACGATGACTTTGAGATGACGTCCTTCTGGTTGGCCAACACCAGCCGGCTCCTCCACTGTCTGAAGCAGTACAGCGGTGACGAGGTGAGAGCTGGATTCTGAAGCGTCTGCAGTTTGTGGACGATAAGAAAAGACACAGATCAGTTTGTAGATCAGACGCAGAACACGAGCTCTTCTTTTTGTTCAGGTGTTCATGACGCAGAACACGAGCAAACAGAACGAACACTGTCTGAAGAACTTTGACTTGGCAGAGTATCGGCAGGTGCTGAGCGACCTCTCCATCCAGATCTACCAGCAGCTCATCAAGGTGGCAGAAGGCATCATCCAACCGATGATCGGTGAGTTCAGACTTAAGGGTTCGACCATGTGCACATTTTCAAAAGATCAATGTTGACTTCTGTGGATTAAAGCTGTAGAAAGTACGACTGACGATCTTTGTATGAGGGCACTTTGATCGCAGTCTTAGGAAGGATTGACACTACCCACGATGCCCTGCTCACCCAATAGCAGGCCTCTAAAGATGATGAGTCACAAGTGCATCACATCAATCATCAACATTAAAGACACTGGAGCAGTTTTGAAGAGCTGAGTATGATGTAATTCCACTGATGGACAGTTGGAGGCGATGATGAGCAAAGAGACATATTTTATATATCGTATGAGCTTGTATAAGGTTTATGTTGTATGTTATGTTATATGAAGAACACAGATCAGCAACACTATCAGTTCTACAGTTTGTGATATTATTCAAAGGATACAACATTTACAACAACATTCAAAGGATGAAACATTTGAAGTGATAACTGTCTGTCGAGGTCCTTTACAAAGTTTTGATGATCCAAAACATGACAATTCTTATGCATATAGAGGGAGGAGGTGAGACGTGATCACAAGTGGTCGCTGACACGTTACTGCATGTTATAAGCCTTCCTCTGACCCAGAATCAGAAAGTTTTGTAGATGAACAGTTGAGACTTTTCTTGGATGTTATCTTCAGAAACTTCATTGCTGGTGAGGAGGCAGAAGTTGTTCTAACTCATTTCATCATCCAGTGATTCATCATCTGATCCAACCGCCCACCGACTGTTAACAGATAAGAATTTATTTAAGATTAGATATATATTCGTCCCACAGTGGGGAAATTTCCAATATTTTTATTTATTTCAAAGGTTAGTTACAAAATTAGAAGTATTTCCCCCTGAAATGTGAACAACCTGCCAGAATCAAATTCTGTTTCAGCTGTCTGAAAGCTGATGAAGCAGAAATATACAAACATCGTCGAGGCGAGGGTTAGAATTCACTCCTGAACTGTTTCTACATGGTACCAGGTACCAGGTCCTGCTGGTCAGACTGCTGTCTGTCTGTCTGTCTGTCTGCCTGTCTGTCTGTCTTTTAACTGCCTGCCTGCCTGTCCCTCTCTTGCTCTCTCGCTCTCTCTCTTGATGTCACTCGTTGCCTCCAGTGTCGGCCATGTTGGAGAGCGAGAGCATCCCCAGCCTGGCGGGGGTCAAGCCGATGGGCTACAGGAACCGTTCGTCCAGTATGGACACCGACTCCGGCGGCCCCAGCAGCTACACTCTGGAGGCCCTGATCCGACAGCTTGGACAGTTTCACGGTATCATGCGGGACCACGGTCTGGATCCGGAGATCGTGGGTCAGGTGGTCCGACAGCTCTTCCATTGCATCAACGCCGTCACCCTCAACAACCTGCTGTTGCGCAAAGACGTGTGTTCCTGGAGCACCGGCATGCAGCTCAGGTACACGGCCGTCAGGACCAGGGAGACGTGACGGGCTCCAGATTCAGCTTTGAAACGTTTCTGAAGACCGTCTGTGTGTGTGTGTGTGTGTGTGTGTGTGTGTGTGTGTGTGTGTGTGTGTGTGTGTGTGTGTTCAGGTACAACACCAGTCAGATGGAGGAGTGGCTGAGAGGAAACAACCTGTATCAGAGTAAAGCTGCCGCCACTCTGGAGCCCATCATCCAGGCCGCTCAGCTGCTGCAGGTCAAGAAGAAGACGACTCAGGACGCTGAGGCCATCTGCTCGCTGTGCAGCAGCCTCACCACGCAGCAGGTCGGCTCCCGTGGTGACACGCAGGTCAGCTGATCGACGACAGAAATGATACTGATCACTGTGTTCCCGTGTGTTTCGTGTGCTGCAGATTGTGAAGATCCTGAATCTGTACACGCCTCTGAACGAGTTTGAAGAAAGAGTCACTGTGTCCTTCATCAGAAACATTCAGGTAAGAAATGGCCTGATGTGTTCGTCAAAGTGATCCAGCGTCTGTGTGTCTATAAACAGTCTGTAATTCTTTAACAAATCCAAATGTTGTTCCTCAATCGGGACCTACAGGTTTGACAATAAATATGTCATCTGACTTTAAAGTCTCTTCTTCTTCTGTGGTGTTCTGAGATGTTTCCTGAAAAGAATCTAATGTAACTGCAGCTTTAGTCTGTCTGTGTTCGTGTCTGGAGAAACTCTGTCTGTCTGTTAACTGTCCGTCTGTCTGTTAACTGTCTGTCTGTCTGATAACTGTCTGTCTGTTAACTGTCTGTCTGTCTGTTAACTGTCTGTCTGTTAACTGCCTGTCTGTTAACTGTCCGTCTGTCTGTTAACTGTCTGTCTGTTAACTGTCTGTCTGTTAACTGTCTGTCAGTCTGTTAACTGTCTGTGTCTGTTAACTGTCTGTCTGTCTGTTAACTGTCTGTCTGTTAACTGTCTGTCTGTCTGTTAACTGTCTGTCTGTTAACTGCCTGTCTGTTAACTGTCCGTCTGTCTGTTAACTGTCTGTGTCTGTTAACTGTCTGTCTGTCTGTTAACTGTCTGTCTGACTGTCTGTTAACTGTCTGTCTGTTAACTGTCTGTCAGTCTGTTAACTGTCTGTGTCTGTTAACTGTCTGTCTGTCTGTTAACTGTCTGTCTGTTAACTGTCTGTCTGTCTGTTAACTGTCTGTCTGTTAACTGTCCGTCTGTCTGTTAACTGTCTGTCTGTTAACTGTCTGTCAGTCTGTTAACTGTCTGTGTCTGTTAACTGTCTGTCTGTCTGTTAACTGTCTGTCTGTTAACTGTCTGTCTGTCTGTTAACTGTCTGTCTGTTAACTGCCTGTCTGTTAACTGTCCGTCTGTCTGTTAACTGTCTGTGTCTGTTAACTGTCTGTCTGTTAACTGTCTGTCTGACTGTCTGTTAACTGTCTGTCTGTTAACTGTCTGTCTGTCTGTTAACTGTCTGTCTGTCTGTTAACTGTCTGTCTGTCTGTTAACTGTCTGTCTGTCTGATAACTGTCTGTCTGTTAACTGTCTGTCTGTCTGTTAACTGTCTGTCTGTTAACTGCCTGTCTGTTAACTGTCCGTCTGTCTGTTAACTGTCTGTCTGTCTGTCTGTTAACTGTCTGTCTGTTAACTGTCTGTCAGTCTGTTAACTGTCTGTGTCTGTTAACTGTCTGTCTGTCTGTTAACTGTCTGTCTGTTAACTGTCTGTCTGTCTGTTAACTGTCTGTCTGTTAACTGTCTGTCTGTCTGTTAACTGTCCGTCTGTCTGTTAACTGTCTGTCTGTTAACTGTCTGTCTGTCTGTTAACTGTCTGTCTGACTGTCTGTTAACTGTCTGTCTGTTAACTGTCTGTCAGTCTGTTAACTGTCTGTGTCTGTTAACTGTCTGTCTGTCTGTTAACTGTCTGTCTGTTAACTGTCTGTCTGTCTGTTAACTGTCTGTCTGTCTGTTAACTGTCTGTCTGATAACTGCCTGTGTCTGTTAACTGTCTGTGTCTGTTAACTGTCTGTCTGTCTGTTAACTGTCTGTCTGTCTGATAACTGTCTGTCTGTCTGATAACTGTCTGTCTGTCTGTCTGTTAACTGTCTGTCTGTTAACTGTCTGTCTGTCTGATAACTGTCTGTGTCTGTTAACTGTCTGTCTGTCTGTTAACTGTCTGTCTGTCTGTCTGTCTGTTAACTGTCTGTCTGTTCTGCCTCTTTGACCTGTTTTACCTTTTAATGTCTGTCTGTGTGTCCAGAATCGTCTTCAGGACAGAAATGATCCTCCTCAGCTCCTGGTGGACACCAAGCAAACGTTCCCCGTCCTCTTCCCGTACACCCCGTCTGCTCTCAGCCTGGAGACGCTGCACATTCCAGCCTCTCTAGGCCTCGACTTCCTCATCAGGGTCTGAGGCCCCCAGCTTTTAGTCCAGGACTGAACAACAGCCTGCCCAGACAGACGGACAGAGACATGTCCACCATCCTACCAAAATGTCTTCGTCCTCTTGTGTGTTTCAGCTTAAGTCTTCCTGAGTCGAGCAGCCGTCAAACTTTCTACCCAACATATTCAGGACATTTCCTGACGTCTCACCTCACAGTTCATCCTCCATATGCCTGAAACCTGTGCAGAGACAGAACAGAGACTCTGTCTCTCTCCTTCTCTTCTTCTTCTTCTTGTCCTGTTACAGACAGAGTCTCCAGTCCACTGATGGTAAATGTGAGGTTACAGTAACTCTGGACAGACGGGAAGACGTAAGTGACAGATAGAAGTGAACAGAAAGTGTCCTGCAGAATGAAGAAGGTCAGGGACAAGTTTCAGGGAGGACAGACAGAAATGAGTTTCATGATCCACAAATACAAACACGATTTAAATGTCTGTCTGCTCTAAAGTAACATCATCATCACCATCATCATCACATTGAAGCAGACAGACGTTCAGCCTGGTCGTCAGATGGGCGGCGCTCAACTCTGAAGTTTAGAATACAAACATGGAGAATCGTTTCCTCCAGCGGCTCGTGTTCATCTGGTTCAACTGTTGGTTTTTCTCAGGTTGGTTGTTTTTTGTTTGTGGAAAGAAAAATGCATTTGTGGATGTTTATTCACAAACTGGCAGAGTGGAGATGATTCGTCTCCATGAGGAAGATGTTTGAATGTAAATGAATGAATGAAGTCGACGAGGAGCTCCAGTGATCGTGAACCTCAATCTGCCAATCATGTACAGTTTGATCAAATCAAAAGTAATCAATACTTTGTGCTGCTTTTCTTTGTGATCTGATCTGTTGATAATCAGCTGATGGTCTTTGGTCTTTGCTTCGGACTCTGTGGAGTTTAATGATGTAACTCCAGTTTGATTCAACTGTTTGTGTAAAATCTTTTTACTCTCACATTTTCTATCCTTCAGCTCATTTTGAGCTTTTCTCTTTTTTTTCTTGTGTGATTTGTTTGGTGACACTAATTAACAACTAATAACAGTAATAACTAAAATACGAGCAGACTGACAGATGAGCTGCACCCTGATGTCAGAGAAAACACTACACACACAGACACACGCACACGCACGCACACGCACACGCACACACACACACACACACACAGACACACGCACACACAGACACACAGACACACACAGACACACAGACACACACACAGACACACACACACACACGACACACACACACAGACACACAGCACACGCACACACAGAATGGATTGAACTGATTCCATGTGCCAATGTGGGATGTGGGAAGCCTGAATTCTCATTTGCACTTTTAGCAAACACTCATTTATTAATAAATTATCTTTAGAATAAGAAAAAGTGTGACTGTAATAAAGATGAAGAATTGCTGGAGTTTGGAGGTTAGGAAGTTGAATACATTCACGATACAAATAAATATAATGTGTATATTCATAGGATCAAATCTTTCTGCATTAAATGTCCTTAATGTCAGTTTCATTTCTTCAGTTGGAAACATAATTCAATGTTTTTTCAGTCTGAATCTCACTGAATGAAGCCCAAAGGAACTTCTTGTATTTCAAAAAATATATTTTGGATATGAAGTAACTTTGACTCATAAAACACAGATGTTTGTTTGATAATTCATGATTTCATGTTCTGGTAACAACTTGATTGTCTCATCTTTGTCATGATGAATAAAACACTTTGTTTTTCCAGCAAAAGCTAAATTCAAGAGTTTGCTTTCAAATTGTTTTTGTAGACAAATGAAACGTAGAAATGATTTGCTTCAGGAATCCTATGTAATGTTACACAATCCGACTGCATTCAATCCACTTTAGCTTTTGGCCCATTAAGTTCTTCAGGACTTCACAAGTTTCTCCAGGATCATGACATGATTTCTTTTTGTGGAAAAGAGCCAATGAACACGTAACATAAACATTAAAAGGTGAGTAAATAAAAATCTGCCGTTCAGTCTTTGTAGAATCGGATCGGACTTGTTGACAGTTTTCAGGACGATGGGCAGTTTTTCAGAAGTATTTGAATACTTGTGTCCTTGGGGTCATATGAGACACAGATTTGACTTTGTGTTCGTTGTACATTCATGACTTTCATGATCTCTCAGAGGAGAAGATTGTCATGAGTTGAAGGGTTGTTTCATCAAAGCAGTCGTGTCCCATCAGACTGAATGAATCAAACTCAGATGTCTGTCAGAGCTGCGTCTCCGAGCCAGTTTGGACGCGACAGATTGTGAGAACGTGGCGGAGAGAAGATTCCCACAGCAGCTCCGTGTCAGTTGTTCCAGCTGTCTGTGGTTTACCTGTCGCTCAGGTGGCGTCACACGACACTAACAAACATCTCTTTCACAAACGCATTGTGTGATGAACTCATTTTATTTATTATTCATGTTCAGACTCAAACCAGCCGTGAATGTTTCTCCTAACAAGACACATTAACTCTCAGTCTGAGAGTTGTCTTCTTCCATTGAAACTCATCACTGAGCCTCACTGTCGATCCTTCATCACCATGAACTCACACACTGCCCACAAAGACAAAGACTCACTAGAGACCAAATGTGGATTCATCCGCCGCTGAAAATAGTCCCCAACGCATGAACTGTTTCCTCCTGTTTGTCTGATAAAAACTACAGTGAGCAGCTGTTTGAGGAAATCATTGAAGTTTTTGAAAATGAAACTATATATTTATGAGGTGTTTTCAAAGATTTTCGTCTTCAGTAGGAACCAATGAGCTTGAAGAGACACAGACAGAGAGACGGACGAACATGTCGTTGGCTTGAGACCAAACATGAGATTTCATGACCGTAAGAAAAATAAAGAAGTAAACCTGCACAAATCTTTTGTGTTGAGTTCCACTTTGGTGAACTTTGACCTGTGAAGTCATCCTGTAAATTGACCAATAAGAAGCTGAGCTGAGTTCTGAGCAGGCGGAGAGCCGGAGAGTCCAAAACAGAGGACGCTAGTGTATTATCTGTGTGTCATCTTCCAGTTTATTAAAGCTCCTCAGTCAGAGTTCAAACTGGTTTACGTGCAGTTACAAGACAAGAGGACTGAGACAGCAAACAGCTTCCTGTCTGTTTGTATTAAATATCAGTTCACTCAGTCTCTGAGCTGCAAACACAGAAAGTTTCATGAGGCCACCACAAACCTGCCATGAGTCCCAGACACAGAGGAGAGCTGAAATGAAGCCGGGTCAGTTCATGTGCTCATGTGTTCATGTGTTCATGTTTCAGCTCAGCCTGCAGCTGCTCGGCGTGTTTTTAAAGGATGAAGACAAATTATGAGTCAAGGAAGAGGATGTGGTGACAAGTAATTTCTGAACAAGTCTAACCTCTGTTTGCACAATGTGCAACACCTTTCTACAGAAATTCACTCACATGTCGGCGGAACAAACTGCTGTCAGACACACCGACTGTCTGTCGTCCGACTGCAAACTGACGAGATGATGTGAGGCAGAAAAAAGTGAAAACAACTGAGGAGCAGCAGGAAGCAGAGTTTGTACAGAGGAGACATTCATGTGGCTCGTGTCGCTCGGGCTTCAAAGACTCGCTCATTTTGGTGTGGCTTCACTCAAATTCATCACCATGAGATTTTACACTGTGGTTTCATGGTATGGGTGTAGGTGTAAAGATGGGAGACATAAATAGATGCAGGTACACAGGTACATGTATATATATATGGGAAGGACATCCTGAACAGGGAGACGCTTCTCAGCATGGAGCCACATTTACTGTCAACCAGAGGACTAACTGTGCTCAACTGCAAACCTGATTTACTAAGAACACATGCGCACGACAGACGGAGAAACAAACAGTGTTTGGCAGATTTTTGAGGCTGTTCAGAGGCCTGAAGTCTCCAGAACCTCAAACACAACAGCAGGGTTATTTCAAGGGTCGAAACACATCTTGGACCAACAAACCTCGACATCCTGAACATCCACCAAACTCAGACAGCAACTATAACAAGTACTTGTTATATTGTACATAGTGTATGTCCACACTGTCCGTCAGACCGTCCGAGAACAAACCTCAGTCCAGTGATTCAAGCAGACGACTGACGGGACAGAAAGACTCCTCTGAATTCAGTTCAATAAGAACAGAAGAAACCACCAGTCATCAGTGAAAGAAACTGAGCATCAACTCTGAGCAGATTCAAACATGAACAGGTTCCTGTTTCAGTGTCGAGTTCACAACGAAGTCAATAACAAACTGGAAATAACAGACGTGTTGCTTCAGCAAAGTTATTGTTAAAACTTCAGAACAGAAACAGAAGTTTGGTTTATGGTTAGAACTGTTGGATCCGGATCACAGAACATCAGCTGAACAGACTCTGGACTAAACTTTTTCAAATGAAAAAAATACATCTGTTCTCTGAATCATACTGTTTTTTAATTGGCCATTATTGGAGGGAAGTGCAAAAACAGGTGCGTCCACCTTGAGAACAGTTGTGTAATTAGAGTCTGTGGCCTGTTGAACCACCAGGATCCAGAACCACAGCTCACAGTGTAAACAGGTGGCTCATCAGATTCCCATCATGCCAGAGAGGGAGGCGACCAAACACATGAAACCACAGCTGAAGATGTTTTGCGATGTCGAGCTCAGATAGGAACCTCAGGCGTGTGGTTTGACGGGGGCGGGGGTGTGTTTCTGCTCCCAGCGCTGAGCCTGTTTACAGAGATCAGCAGCATCTCTAACACTTTCTGTCACAAGACTCAAACACCGTCTTCTTCTGCTGCTTCAGTTTTCACTGAGGAAGAAAACAATCAAACATCCTCCATCTTTGCATCCATGATTTTCTCCACACGAACACAACATGTGAACCACGGCCGCCGCCCACGGACGCGTTCGAGAGCTCGACGCCCCACCGAGCGCTCAGCCCTCGTACCCACCGGGCCTCGTCTCCACCCACGACCGCCTCGAACACGGCGCCTCATTCGGGGCCCACGCAAACACTCACATGTGTGTTCTGCAGAACGCAGTTGGTACGGGACGCAAGACGCCGAGAAGAACTGACCGACGAAACATCAGAGCAGAATCTGAAACGTTCGCTCACAGAAATGTGTCCGTTTCTTTTTAAATGTTAGATTCAGAGATTAAAACCAAAGTGTTTGTACAGACACAGCAGCTTCATTTACCCGTTTCCTGTCATTGAAAAATTAATTTGATGTTCCAACATTTTATCTGAGGTGACGTTACCTTGAAATCACATAATTACATCTAGTAAATTATTGATGATTGTCAGAAAGACAAGAAAGCAGAAAAAAATCTCAATCTGTTGCATTTTCTCTGCAAACTTTAGATGGTAAACGACTTTTTGAATCTGCTCATTCAATACGTTCAGTTCAGTTTGAAAGGTTTGTGGTCAGAGTTTGTTTACAGCGACAGTTCACGTTCAGTCAGAAAGTGGATGCCTGATGTTCAGCTTTGATTCTGATTCTGACTCCAGCTTGTGGCCTAATAAACTGTCAGGTTCAGTTCAGGATAAAATGAGCTCAGCAGTTTGTTTCTATCAGACTCAAACTGTTTCTGTCTTTTAAAGAGGAAGAGCTCTGGTTTCAAATCTTCTTCAACACAGCAGGATGTTCATTTTGTGCCATTTAAAGTAAAATAGATGATAAAGCAGATTCCAACCTGTCAATCAGGACGGAGGCGGAGCAAAGAGTATTCCTGAAACTGTACGTTTAAACAGCCGCTAACTTTTGTTCTTGGGTGTTTTTCCATTTTTTTGTCTTTGAACTTTGACCTTTTCTGTTTTCAGTTCATGAAAGTTAACTGGAACAAAACTCAATGTTTTGTTCAGTCGCTCTAATGAGTTTCTGCAGGACGTCTGAAGAGACGTCAGCTCAGACGGTGACAGCAGGTATTGCAGCACCATTTCCCAGCATGCCCTGCTTCACGACATAAAACACATACTCCTGTACCTGAAACTACCTGAAACTAGCCGCCGGCTAGCAGATGATGTACTTCCCCCAGATTCAGCCACCAAAGACAAACCACTGAACTGATCCGAAGCAAAAATAAAACTACAAACCACCAGAAAAATAGAAACACGAGAGCCAAAAAAACAAATGTCAAAGTTGCTTTGGTTTGAATAGTGTTTCCAGATCTAGATATTGTGCCATGTAATGATGTCAGACTGGTGACAGGCGTCAGGGTCACCTGAGGCCGAGCCTCTGAACCAGGAGCTCAAGTAAACAAAGACACATTCTGGCCTCATTTGAAAACAAACCAGATCACTGGAGGAGACAGGAAGTGGGTTGTAGGTTACTGGTTAGATTTTCTGCTTCATGGTTGCTGTTTACAGGCAGAAAGACTCTCGTTAGGCTGCAGGTCTGTTTCTCAGCTTCGACTTCAGGTTCTTCTCTCACAAACATGAAGGTTGTAAAATGTAACAAGACCAGACTAACATCTCCTGTCATTTCACTTCCTGTCCTGGCGTTTCTTCCTGGGCCCGATTAACACACCTGTGCTCCCTCACCTGCTCCCAGTCAATCCCATTTATATACTGTATATGAACTATGTATAAACTGCATATAAACGGTTTCCTCTGCTCGCTGCTCTTTGTTCACTTCCCGTGTTCACTGTGTTCACACTGTGTCTGTCTGCATCTCAGATCATCCACAAACGTTACAGTAAAAGATCACCAACCCAAAAATGTCTGACCGCAGAACGCTGTTGATCGTTGTTACTCAAAGAATCTTGAAGTCTTGAAGTTTTTATCATCTTATAAAGTATCTAACATGTTAAATGTGTCTTTTTTCCACATCCAGCAGCTAGAGACCAACATGATCTTCATCGTGTTCACGTCTCCTGATGAACCTCAGTCCAACGTTCTCTCTCTTTCAGCTCTGTGTTTGTTCTCCTCCGTGTTCACAGCTTCTCTCTGACTGAGTCTGTCGGCTGTTTGCTGCTCAGCCGCTCGTCAACTGTGGCTTTTTACAGCTTCTTCTCTGAGAACGACGACACGAGAGAACTGAGAGCGAAGCAGAACAGGAAATGTGCTGTAAAACCAAAACAAGGAGCTAAAAGAGGCTTAAAATCTCTACAGTCTCCTCCTCTTGAAGTTCTCTTCCCAGTCCGACAGTAATGTTATTATAGGAACATCTTTTAAACTTGAAATGGGTCCAAATGTGGAGCAGGTTTCCTCCACTGCCTCTTCCCATCAGGGTCACGTCGTCCTGCAGCCGAGTGGCAGGAAGCAACGTCACCGAGAAGACAAACACTTATTGTTTCATGAAGTCAGTTTCAAGTTTCTCTGACCCTGCGACCAGGGTCCAGATGTGTGGAAACAAGTACAGAGAGCTGAGAGTGAAGCTGAGCTGGAGACTTTTAACATGTCGTCTGTGTTGGAATTCAAAAGTGTTAACAGCTGTTTGGAGCAGCTGGACGTCATGTTGAAGATGCTTTTTGATTTACAGAACATCCTGTGAGCAGCAGCAGCTCCTCCTCCTCCTCCTTCCTCTGTACACTCGCCACTCCCTCTTCCTCTCTCCTGCCAGCTGACAAGAAAAACTCTCAGCTCGTGAGTCTGCAGCGTTATGAGTCTGCTGAGGACCAACTGAGTTCATCGGTGAGGAGGCTCGGTGAGGAGGCTCTGCAAGGAGGCTCGGTGAGGAGGCTGTGAGGAGGCTCTGTGAGGAGGCTCAGTGAGGAGGCTCAGTGAGGAGGCTCGGTGAGGAGGCTGTGAGGAGGCTGTGAGGAGGCTCGGTGAGGAGGCTCAGTGAGGAGGCTCTGCGAGGAGGCTCTGTGAGGAGGCTCTGCGAGGAGGCTCGGTGAGGAGGCTGTGAGGAGGCTCGGTGAGGAGGCTCAGTGAGGAGGCTCAGTGAGGAGGCTCTGTGAGGAGGCTGTGAGGAGGCTCTGTGAGGAGGCTCTGTGAGGAGGCTCTGTGAGGAGGCTCTGTGAGGAGGCTCTGTGAGGAGGCTCTGTGAGGAGGCTCGGTGAGGAGGCTGTGAGGAGGCTCTGTGAGGAGGCTGTGAGGAGGCTCTGTGAGGAGGCTCTGCGAGGAGGCTCTGTGAGGAGGCTCTGCGAGGAGGCTCTGTGAGGAGGCTCGGTGGCTGTGGAGGCTCAGTGAGGAGGCTCGGTGAGGAGGCTCGGTGAGGAGGCTCAGTGAGGAGGCTCAGTGAGGAGATGCCGTCCAGCTGCTGGATCTCGATGCTGCTGCTGCTGCTGCCGGCTGTGCTTCAGGCTCAGAGTGGAGATGGAGACACTGACACAGGTGAGAAAATCATTTAAAATGTCGACAACACAGGACAAGAATTTCTTGTTTGGTCACATTGTGAGTGTAGCGACGCTGTGAGATGAGACGTTTCTTTGTCAGGATCGAGTCATCATTGTCGGAACTCCTCACTCTTAAAAACTTTTTGATCAGTTTAGAAGTTTAATTGAAAAATGTCTGTGAGCAGACAACATATGTTTGAATGTTTATTAATGCACATCTTGTTTTGTGGTGTCTTTGAGAACTGACATCAGTTTTGTGTTTTGTGTTCTGAGATATGAGGAAGGTGGAGGCTGAAAGGTCAACATGTAGAGTCACATGTGAGGTTCTGATGATGTTGTATGTTGGTGCTGATGTGGCTGAAAAAGTCTGGAAAATCATTCGTTGTGACCTTGACCTGATGATGGCACTAAAGTTAAGAGATCAACAAATTTCACAGAGACGGTGAATCCAGCAGGGCTCAAGCGTAGCTCATGTAGTAAAACCAACCTGGTTTTGAATCTGATCAACAAAACTACAAAACCTGTGGTGAAAGTCAGGAGCTCTTCAGTGGCTGGTGGTCGAGACAGTGGATCATTTTAAAAGTGAAGTGCTGCACTGTCACGGTTCTCCTGTGGGGTCACAGTCTCGCTGTCTCAGCTGGACAGAGTCAAAAGGATCAACTGTGATCTTCCCACCGTCTCTAACACATCCACAACCATCTATTCAATATATATATATATATATATATCATATATTCAGTATTATTGATCAGTAGTGTTAGTAATATTGATTGTTATTGTTACTCTTGAGTGGTTCAAATCTTTCTGAAAGCGTTTTCCTGTTGAACTTCGTTTGCTTGTCTACAAAACTTTCTTGTGGTGAACCTCACGGCTCAATTCTGGGCTCCACTCTGGTCTCGATTTATACGTTTCCCCTTCATGACATAATTAGTAGATACAATCTGTTGTTTCATTTTTATGCAGGTGACACATAATGATAGCTTCATGTCAACTTTACTGATGATATGAAGTGTTGGATGGTAACTTTCTCCATTGAAGGATGAGATTGATCATTAGATTTGTCCCATCGAGCCCGACAGATGAAAGTTATCAACACCAAGTCGTATACGAGAAATATGGGAGTCTTTTTTTTATTATTTAGACCTGAACTTTGAAAACCAAGATCATGAGGTTATTCAGTCTTAGTAAGCTTTTTAAACAATTTATTGCAATCAAAGTGAAAAACTTTGTCAATATCACAGTTTAGCTTTCAATTCTGCCAGTTTTACATTTTAGCTTCCAGGTTTTTCAGACAATTGGTTTTATTTTATTGACTTTATTTGTTCAGCATTCATTATTATTTCATCTTTTTTTGGCGTCTATCTCCTTGTGTAGAGGTTGTCATAGAATCTTTGCTTTTCTTCAAGAGATGTCTGCTGTGCTACTTTTCTTTACTCCAACTTGGTTCAGTTTCATTTTATATATCTTTTAGAAGCATTCTCTGTCTCTGTCTCTGTCTGTGGTCATTGTCTGAGTCCTGTTCATGTCTTGTATTTTTCTGCCACGTTCTGTCTTAGTTCTGTGTCTTGGATCTCTGTCCTAGTCCCAGTCTCTGTTATAGTTCTGTCAGTTATGGTCCTGTTCATGTCGTAGTTCTTTCAGTTCTGTCGGTCTCGTCTTAGTCTTGTCTTGTCGTAGTCCTGTCTTGTCATAGTCCTGTCACGTCTAAGTTCTGTCTGTCAGTCTGTCACCGTTCACCTGCCATAGCTTCTTACCTCAGGTCCTGGTACTTCTCCACTCACCCCGCCTCTGCCTCACCTCACCTGTCAGCCACTCCCACCTCATCATGTCACCTGTGTTCCCAGCTGCAGCTCATCACCATCAGGACTCTATATAAGCCGCTCCATTTCTTTCAGCCTTTGCTGGATTGTTTCTTCCTTCATGCCCGTCAGTGTTCATGTAATTTTTTGGATCTGCTCTTTGTCTCCTGTTCATGTTTGTGGTTTCTGTCTGTCTGTCCCTGTGGTGTTTTTGACTATCCTGGATACGACCCCTTTCATAAGTTTTTGTTTCAAGAAGATTTCTTTTCCCTATATTAAAGGACATTTCTATCACATTACCATCTGTTCCCGTGTGTTGCATTTGGGTCCATCCCCGCTCCCCGTCACACAGTGTCTTTCTCAGATGAATCTGAGTTGACAGATTTAGGCCACGCCCATCTCCGCATGTAGAATTCTTCCACCATTTTGGATTTATATTTCATCCTCACCAAACTTGGCAGTGACCAGATTTAGGCGGCCCTGAGCAAAATGTTCATTTCGGGTGTCACTGAAACACGTGGCCTGAAACACAATGTGCCAGAACTCAAAGAAGTTGTTGTACATCCAGCGACATTGTGTACCATTTCATACAATTCTGCCAACAGGGGGCGATACAGTAACGTTAAAACATTTCTATAATACTGTTGACTTTAATAAATGTTCTCTGAGTGCATGACATATCAAAGCATGACACCAACAGCCCCACCATACTACTTCTTTATCAGCGGTAGACGATGATGTATTGATGGATGTGGTGTTTCCTCTGTTTCTTCTCGTCAGAGCCCAGAATCAGCTGCAGCTCTCACATCATGACGGCCAGAAGCAGTCTGACCTGTAAACTGGTCGGAGGCAGGAATGATGACGAGGACGATGAAGATGACGGCACTGATGTCATAGAAAAGATGACAGTATGGTAAAAGATGTCTGATGACATCGGAAACCTCCCTGTTCAGAGTAGATTCAGGTCATGACGGACTCGTCTGCTCTTCTGTTCACAGCTACACCGACTGGCTCACGACGATCCACTGTGTCGAGGAGTTCGGGGACACGATCAGCTCCAGTGATCTGAATCCTTTACGGAATTTCAATGTGACAGCCCACTTAAAGAGAGGAGGCACCATTACAACAACGATCGACCTGCAGAAAATAGGTATTAATCTCTAATGTTGTTTAACCGGATGAAACATCTTTTTCCAGCAGGTGGGGCTCCAGACCTTTAGTTTTTTTTCATTATTATAATTGGTTCAGTTACGTAAATGAGAAAGTAAATTGATTTAAAGCCAAGTTTCAATGAATCAATGAATTCATTAAGAGCCAATAACGTGTCAGTGTTGCGTTTACAGCTGGTTTCACTGGGGTTGGTAGTTTTAGTTTAGTGTGAAATGAACCTGTTGCTGTTTCCCTCACTATTGTCTTCTGGTACTTTGTTGTGTCCCTGCAGTTAAACCCAGAAGTCCTCGGGTGTGGAACGTCACTTTCAACCAGGAGTCGAACCAGGCTGTCATCCACATTCGGATTCCGTACCACAACGAATACCTGAAAGTGGAAAACCAACTCTTCCAGCTGCTCATCTGGAACTCAGGCAGAAAAACGGTAGGTTTTTTTCTGCCTTCAGAATCTGCAGCAGAGATTGAATTTCTCAGTGTTTCTCCTGTTTGATCATAGGTTCAAAACATCTCATCGTTAGAGATGAAGATCGACATGGAGCATATCCAGAAGAACACAGAATATCACGTCAAAGTGCGATCGATCCCTCAGGGCTTCCTGCAGGGTTCCTGGAGTGACTGGAGCAAAACGTTCACCTTCTACACGCCACCTGGTGGGAGAAAGACAGCTTGGACACTTTGCTTCTTTAAAGACAAATGAGATTAAAGACGTTATTGAACTGTGTCCTCTGTTTCCTTCCAGAAGAAGAAGAAGTCCAAAACCAGGCAGATGAAAAATCGGAGACGTTCACGCTGGTTGTTAGTCTCGTCGTTTTGGTGGTGCTGACTTTCAGTGTTGTTTTCTTCTGGAAGAACAAGTATGAAGTCTCTGCTTTCTTGTCAGAAAATCAGTGAATTTATGTGTCATATATTCATATTTCTTCTCTCTTTCCTTCACAGAATTTTTACGTACATGTGGCCAAGCATCCCTCATCCAAAACACACGCTGGTGCAGATCTGCCAGCCAAACAAAGTGAGTCCTTTTACTGTGATAATGAAACAGCAGCTTCAGAGGTTTCAGCTGTCAGTACCCTTCAACTGACAGCGCCCCCACATGGACATTAGAATCACGACTTAATATCTGTGCAAGAGGTGACGAATCAAGAAAGCCTCAGTGTTTGAAAATGGAGGCAGATGTTTGTTGGTTTCATTTTTTGACCAGGATCAAACCAGGATCTTGTCCAACCTTCGGGTTCCTTCAGGTGTGTTCTCACACCATGTTCTGGTTCCAAAGGTTCCTCACTGGTTAGCTGCTAAATGGCTGTAGCCTAGAACATGTTAACGCCATCAGGCTCAATGCATCTCTGAGCTTCTGTCTTGTTTCTGGACCGTTTAGTCCCCCTGACATTTTTAGTCTCAGTAAAGAGTTACTGAAAAGTGAAAAAAAAACCTCTCCAAGCTAACTTGCTATCTGTCAGTTAGCTGGCTGGTTAGCTTGTTCACTTATAGGAGATTAAATTAAAACAGTGTATTAAAAGCTGTATTAGCATGATGCTAACTGTGTGTAAATCAGTTTAGAGTTCGACTGAGGAGCTTCAATACAATTAGATGGTGACACGCAGCTAATAAGTCACAATAGCTTCGTCCATTTTGGACATTCCAGCTCTCCGTCCAATCAGAGCTTAGCTCTGTCAGGATGGTTTGTTATTGGTCAACAGGTAAAAGTTCACCAAAGTTGAACTCAATGCAAAGAATTCTTCTGAACCACAGCAAACACCTGAATAACCTCTGGACCCACCTGAAAGCAAGAACCTGTAGGACATGTAGAACCTCCCAGAGGATCCCTACAACCTCCTCAAAGAGCTGAACTCCCTGAAGGCCCTAAACCAACTCTAAAATATCCTGAAACCACTGAAACGGACCAATTTCATCACAAATTTTTGCTATTTTAAAAGCTGTTGTGACTGGACCTCAAACTAGTTTCAGTATTTTAAGCATGAAGATGCTTGAAGTTGTTCTTGATGGCTGTAACGACTCGATATTTCCATTTTTTCAGGGCCTCCTATTGAACTTAAAACCGGAGGTGGTCAGTGCCCTCAAAGTCTGTCCAATGGAGCAACCAGGGCTGCAGCCACGTGAGGAAACAGAGCCTTCGATCGCTGCTGACGGTTCACAGTCGAACCATCCCGGCTCCGCCCAGAGCTCCGACTGCTGCAGGAGCGCCACCAGTGTCAGCACGGAGGAGCTGGAGCTGTCGGCCCTGCTGAGCAGGAGCTCCTCGGACGGGGAGGACGGCCTCCGGAGCACCAGTCCGTCCCCCATTGACGTCCTCCAGCTCGGGGAGAAACCTCACGCCTCTCAGCCTGAAAGCAGCGGCGGAGGACACGAGACCGAGCCGTTCGCAGTGAACCAGCAGGACGAGGCCTATGTCACCATGTCCAGCTTCTATCAGATCAAGTAGATCAGGAGGATGAAGAGGAACCAGACTGACAGACAAATCAGAGCAGGACGATCGATCAAACTCCTGAGAATCAGAGGTTCAACGAAAGAAAGAAAACGTCTTGTAAGAAAGTGTCGGCGGGTCCACCATTTTAGTCCAGACTCAAATATCTCTTTCCAATAAAGTTTTACAGGCCTCCACTTTGTCCAGAGGATAAAGAGCGCCACCGTGAGGTTGAAATATCTCAACAACTATTCAATGGATTGCCATTAAATTTGGTTCAGAAATTCAGGGTGTCCAGGCATTAAATCCCATCTACTCTAGCGCCACCAGCAGGTCAAAGTGTTTATCTAGTGAAATATCTCAGCATCTACTGAGTCAAGCAAAACCTGGTTCAGACATTCGTGCTCCCCTCAGGATGAACTGTAAAATCTCTGTTGATCCTCTGACTTTTCATCTAGCGCCACCATCAGGTCAACATGTTAATGTGTCCAATACTTTGCTTTATGACCAAACACCTGCAGAACTGATGACGTTCACATCAGCTGGAGCTCAGAGCTCCACGACAGAGCTGCTAACTTTGGTTTGTCCCTCTGGTTTGGTTAAAATACTGAATAATTTCTCCCTTTCAGGCCTTAAAAAATCCTTCAAATCAAAGTCTGAGAAGGAAAAATCTGTTTTTAGTTAAATTGCTCACAGTTCATATCCTCAACATTCACAGTGGTTGTAACCTAAAAATAAAGAAGAAGAACCACTGAAATAACTGAGCAGTTAAAAAGGTTCTTCAGTTTAAAACTGAAGCACCTTTGATCGACAGATTGAATTCTTATTCTTACATCTGCGAGTGAAAATGAAGATTTGTACTCATCTCTTACTTGAGTCCAACATATAACTTGTAGCAGTTTGATAAACGTTGGCTTTTAATCTAGAACTATTTTATTTTTTGTGTTTTGTTGCTTTTGATGCCATCTGATTACACGAAGTATGTTTGCTCAATATGTTCATGTTGTATACTGACAGACTCCTCAGTCATCTGGTGTCGTTCGAGGAACCGTAGAGTTTCTGTATGTTTTACTACAATTAACAGAATAATGTTTCCACGTTTACTTGCTTCCAGCAGCCCATTGGTTCAAGGGTCAGTTCATCTTTAGCTGGTTTTCACAAGAGTGAAAGAACTCAAACCATAATTAAATACATGGATTCTGTTGGCTGCCTGGAAAATAGTCAAACATGTTATTGTTTGGATCATACAAATATCTGAAGTGTGTTGGTGAGGTTTCTGAAAGATTCTCAAAGTCTGTGGAAGTCATCTGGAGGGATGAATGCAACTCTGTAATCTGCAGTTCTTCTGACACATAGTTTAAGATGTCGTATTGACTGCGGTGGACGGTGTTGTCCCACAGGTCTCCCACAGGTCTCACTTTCAGAGCACCTGTATGGAAACACCTGCATCCAGTGTGGTTCATTACTTGTCACCTGTCTGTCTACAGATTTACTACAATTCTTTAACAAGCTAAAACATACAAAAACACCAGTGAGGTCCTTGAAAAGAAAGCTGCTCATCTCTGCACTGAAACTGTTGGAGAACTAAGAGTCCTGCTGTGGAACCGGCGCTCCTTCTCGTTGTTATCGAGCCGTCAGTCCACAGTCGTCCTCTGACCTGCGGCACTCAGTCACAGCTCACGTCGTGCAGGTGAAATGTGGGTGTGTTGCTTCAGCAACCTGCTTCTGTTTGTGGATGTTGACACACGATGCTGCTTCTTGATATATCTGATACAACGTACACCTCATGTTTCCTTCCAGCAACCACTGAAGTAAATACACAGAATGTAAACGCTTTACTTTCTTTGAGAAATCACCCCACAGTCAACTGTACTAAATATACTGTTCATACTACAGAATGTGGCCAAAATGTCTGACTGTACCTGTTTTTTATTTAAACAAAGCCGACGGTGTTTCATATCAACATACAATAAAACAGAAGAAACATACTGTTGTCTTGTGTTCAACACGTTTACATTTACATGAAGATGATGTTTAACTTTATTTAACTTTGAAAAACAGACTTTCTGTGAATGACAACTGTGGTAATTAAAGATAAAACTGTTGAAAGGCCACCTGGTGGTTCTAGTGAGAGTTTGGAGGTTTGATTCGATTCAAAGCTTCCAGGCGTTTCTCATCATAAGAATAAAATAGACGTCACTGTCGATGGAGGCGCTGACTCCACAGTAATAGTTGACAAACTCCTCTTTGGTCACCTGTCGATTAGAGGAAAGATTTTTCAGTCAGTAACCAGTGAACCGGACGAGATCAAAATATGAGAGAAACAGGTCAGATTATCAGTCAGACAGCAGCTGGTTTCCATCCAAAGGGTCCAACAGAAGACATGGGGTCAAGCAGCCACCATCAGGGTGAATCTACGCTAAATTATCCTGTATGTTTAAGATAAATATCAGTCAAAATCATTTCCACAGTTTATTTCTGTTTCTTTCATTTCGGTGTCCATATACCTGTTTGAGGAGTTGTCACAGAATAAATGTCTGAAAAATACATCCAAAAAAATGTTAGTGAAGACACAGATATTTTTACAGGAAAAAAATTAAAAATGAGCTTCACATTTGGATGGAAACAGCGAGTGCGTCTGAGAAAGTAAAACTGAAAGGATGATTTGGGTTTGATTGAAGTGCAGAGAAGAGTCACCGAACAGACAGAAGCCTCTGCTGGCTGACAAACACCAGCCACCAAACTATCGGCCCACTGAGCTGTGTATCTTGCATGGTTCTCTGAGTCCAGTTCTTACTTCATTTTCACATATTGGGTTTGTCGCTCTGTTCTGTCTCTTTTATCACATGTATTTATATATTATATATTTCAGAAATAGAAACCATGCAACATACCGTGTGCAGATGAAATAGTGAGTGGACTGTGGGGGGAAGTGAAAAGAGAAAGTCATGGAAACCTTCGACACCCTCCTCCCACCACCCGAACCATGAGCTTGTTTACCAGGACGACGATAAGTCAGAGTTTCCAGGCATTTCTCATCATCACAATAAAGTAGACGTCTGTATCGATGGACGCACTCACACCAGCATAATAATTCATAAATTCCTCCTGGGTCACCTTCAGAGAATAACACCAGCATGAAGATTCATTTCTATCAGTGATTACAACTTCTTCAAGAGCTGGAGAAGCTCGAACTGTGACTGTTGGCTCAGATGAAACGCATCTGTGGGAAACTGACACGTTTACTGACCTTCACACACACAAACTTATCACTTCAACCACCTGATGAAAAAGCAAAGCACCGAGTCCTTTTTACCTTTCCATCTTTGTCATAGGGAGAATCAAAGCTGTCCAAGAATTTCCTGAAGACTTGCTCCTCTGTCCACTCCCCATTCTGATACTTGGGGTGGTACTTGGCGTTATAGACCCCCCTCAGGTCTTCGATGGTGATCACCCCGTCGCCTGTCTTATCCAGCTTCCGAAACGCCTGCAGGACCACCTCCTTCCTGGCCTTAGACATCTGTGGCTGCAGTAACACATCATGAATTTAGGAACATGACATAATCCTCAGCCGCTCAGTGACCAGTCGGTACATTTACCCTCAGAGTGATGAGAAACTCGTCAAAGTCGATGGTCCCGTTCCCGTCGCGGTCGAAGTGCTGAAAGAGCTCCATGGCCTCTTGTTTCTCCATCAGGATCCCATAGTCATTCAAACCCTTCAGAAACTCCTTCAAGTCCAGCGAGCGGTTCTTGTCATCATCCATTATTTTGAAGGTTCTGACAAACAGAAACAGGACGTCTGCATCAAGTCATTTCATTTTTCTTTACAACAACTCAGCTTCGAGCATTAACTTTTATAAGATGATCACATGTTTGTTTGTGATCTGTAAAGTTACCAGTAACTCCAGCTGTCAGATAAATGTAGTGCAGTACAGGTGCAAAGTAGCTGAGAATTCAAATACGGAAGTAAAGTACTTTAAAACTGCGTTTCAATCAGTGGTGGAGGAAGAATTCAGATATTCTACTTAATCAAATGTACTAATACCACAATTTAAAATACTCTGTTTGAAATAAAAGTCTAGCATTGAAAAGTTTTATTCTAATTTATTGGAAAAATGTACTTCCTGAATAAAAGTAAAAGTACTCATGTGCAGCCAACATGGTCTCTGTCACATTATTAGATATTCTGTGAGATCTTTATTATTGATGGATTAGCTGCATTTTAATGTTGTCGCTGCTGCAGCAGAACTCATTTTATTCATTTTATATCCTGTTTGCTTGTTTGATTATTTTTTTAAACGTTCATCTACTAAGCAGTAACTCCAGCTGAGAGATACATGTCGTGTAGTAAAAAGCAGTATAAAATTGAAATACTCAAGTGAAATACTTGAGTGAATGTTGGTTTCCAGCTCTGCAGTATTAATGAAGTGTGAGTATGTGTAGATGCAGGTTATGAGAACAGACTAAAGCTGAGCATCAGCAAACAAAACCACAGAATCAGCAACAACATATAACCATGTGACAATAAAGGCAAACACATCACAACATCCTGCAGCACAGTTCAGATGTGACAGGAAGACACAAGCTCAGCAGCGTCGCACCTGAGCCACAGTACTTGTACTTTACTTGAATATTTCCAGGTTCTCTGCTACTACATACTTGTACTCCTCCACATCTCACAGAGAAATACTGAACTTTTGACTTCACTACATTTAAGATAAGAGAGAAATAGAACAGAATATAACGATAGATTTTTGCATCCAAAACACAACAAATATATATATATATATACATGGAAATATACAAGTCTGATATTTGATAGTTTTCTTCATGCATGTCGAAAACAATCTACTGACATGTATTGTGTGTGTTTCAAAGGCTGATCAAAACTACAGTGAGTGGCTGTTTATGGTAAATCACTTTATATATTCATGATTTACATCTTCAGCAGGAACCAATGAACTTGGTTAAGAGAAATATGAAAATATCACCAGACTGACACTTCACAGAGGCATGAATCAGTGATTTGCTTTGAAAATCTGATTGAACTGAATCTCAATCCTTCAGAAATAAAATCACCTCTATAACTCTTTAACTAGTTATAACGAACAGATTATTCACGTGAGCTCGTGGTTCATTGAGAAGACAGAACAAAGCACTGCTGGACCTTCAGATCTTTTCTTATGTATAATAAAGTCGCTGACTTTCTCCGTGATGACCTCAAACTCTTCATGTTGACTTGTGACTGGCTGCTGTGGCTCCGTCACAGGTGGAGGACGTATGAGGGGCTCACCTGCCCAGACCTTTGATACCGGACGACCCTCTGACCAGACACTGCAGTCGGAGTCTCTCCACCGGGTCCGAACACTCTGACAGCCGGCGCTTGGCGTCCATGGCCATCTCTCGGTCGTGTCTCGACGTCCCCGCCATCATTCAAAGGATTGAGACTGAAATGAATCAAAGTATTTCAGGGATTCAAAGAGAATTCTGCCTGTCTGAGATCCTGAAAAATAAAGTAATGTTTGTGTCAGTCTAAATAAGTTTAAACTGCTCAGGTTGAGTGTTTTAACTCTAAGTGTATCTGGTCAGTCAGAGAAGCTGATCATCAGCTAAATGTCATAAGAGGTTAATTCAATCACCTTATTGATTGAAATGTTCGAGTCGTTCATACAACTGTTTGTAAATCATTAGTATTTTGTAGTTTCATTGGCTGAAGTGAGGCAGAGCTGTAGTTTCACTGCAGAAGGTTGAATCAGGACCAGTAAGTCAGTTCCGACCTCTGACTGGTTCAAATGAGTAACAAGTTGAAGGATGGAGCCTGAGGAGTTGAACATCTGAAACCAGCACCTGAGACAAACCAGACGTGACCTGCGAACATGTGACACCTGAGGATCACATGATCGGCAGCTAGCAAATAAAACGCCAAATATGTCAAACATGTTAAATGTTGTGTTGGTTTAAAGGCTTCTAACCAACATTTAATGACCAGTCACCTGATGAAGCTTCTTTATAGATGATGAAGCTGGTTTGACTGAAGCAGTGCTGGAGGGTAACTAAGTACATTTACTCAAGTACTGCACTCATGTACAATGTTGAGGTAGTATTTCCATTTTCTGATACTTAAACTTGTTCACTTTTCAGATTCACAGATAAAACATGTTTATTACATATTAAACACTTCATAAAAATTCAATGATTAATTAAGGTGAATTAATTGTTACTTTTCCACCTGCAGCAGCAGCAACAGTCAAATACATGAAAGCATCAGTATTAAAAATCTTTTCATGTAAGAAAGAAGATTTTTCTGCTTTCGAGTATTTTAACTTTGATACTTGGACACTTTTCTCTCATACTTTTGTACTTTTACTTAAGTGTTATTTTAAAGCAGGCTTTCACCGATAACAGAGTATTTTGATATTGCAGTATTGCTCAATTTACTAAAGCGCCGGATCATAGTAGTTCTGGTTCTGGTTCCGGTTCCGGCTCCGGTCTACGCGGTGTGTTCAGTGTTGAAAAGCTCGTGAACAGTTGGATGTTAAAAAAAATCAGAATTCAGAAACTCACCGACGATATTTTTATCTTCAGCTGGAAACAACAATCAGGAAGTTGGAAACCAAACGATCCGCGGTTTCCATGGAGATCTAATGTTCTGCACTGTGATTGGCTGAAGGTGTCTGAATCCGATAAGAAACAAAAACTACTAAAAATACTCAGTTTTACCTGGTTAGTAGTATTAGTAGTAAAACGTCTCAGTCCAAGAGAGTCAGAGTCCAATATTTGTTAGCTAACCTCATTAACCTTGTTAACACTTCCGGTGGTTGTTTCATAGTAAAGGTCTGTCACTGCCTTCATATTAAAAGGCTTTTATTATGAATATTTATGAAACGCATACGATTGATAGACGATTGATAAATGTTTTTACTTTACTTTTTACTTCCATACTCTGTCAAGTCATTTAATCTTCTGTTTTACTTTAAAATCATATTTATGTCTAATCATTTTGCTGCTTTCACTGCTGCACTTTACAGGAAAGGTCAGAGCAGACTCCATCTGCTCAGGAGACTGAGGTCACTCCTGAAGAATCAGCCATTTTCCACGGAGTAACTTGCTGGGGCAGCAGCATTTCAGCTGTGGACAGGAAGAGACTGGACAGACTGATGAAGAAGGCCAGCTCTGCACTGGGTTGCCCCCTGGACCCAGTGGAGGTGGTGGGAGAGAGGAGGATGATGCTGAGCTGTCATCCATGTTGGAGAATGACTCCCACCCCCTGCAGGACACGTTAACAGCTCTGGAGAGCTCCTTCAGTGATGGACTGCTTCACCTGAAGTGTGTGAAGGAGCGACATCACAGGTCTTTCCTTCCTGCAGCCGTCAGACTGAACAACCAGCTCTGCTCCCTATAGACTATATATTATGTTTTTACATCTGTGCAATACTTTTTCTTAGGTCAGATCCATTCAATGTGCAACACTTCATTCTATCCAATGTGCTATATTTAAATTTAGTATTTCATATTTCACCCCATTGTAGTCAGTGTGCAATATTTTGTATTTTAGTATTTAATATTTCACGTCTCATATTTAATCCAACAATGCAAGTCTCATGTGAATTTCTATTGTAAATTTGTTAATATTGTCTTTTTAGCCTGTTTTAACTGCTTTTTATACTATTTAACTGCTCAGTCCCCTTTGCTGCTGTAACTTGTGAATTTCCCCACTGTGGGACGAATAAAGGTTTATCTTATCTCTTTGCCTTTAGTTTTTCTTTCTGAAGGCTTTTAAAGCACTTTGATCATTTTGTTGTTGAAAGAAGCTGCACAAATAAATTCAGATTATCATTAATTTTGAATGAATTCAGATATCAAACATTGAATCTCTGTTCAATGTGACTCATTCTAATATTAAAAATATTAACTTGAGAATGTCTGTTAGTCTTTTGATTTGTCAGTTTTCTGTGTGTGTGTTGACTGTTGTCAATAGTGTAAAATCACAGTACTCAATGCCCTCTGGTGGTCAGAGTCAGCACCTACACACAGCTATACAGAAATTAAGACTAACATTATAGGAATACGTGCAGATTAAGGGATGGACAAGTGTAAGTATTCCTGTGTTGAAGAGGATGATTAAATATATAGGTTGTACTCTGGTGATGAAGTCATTGATCTTAAAGATAAAGTATTCTCAAAATATCACTAAGAGTAAGCAGTCAAACACGTTTGCATACAGCGGCTGTGCTTCGTCAAGTCTTATGATCTGTCAGTGTTTTCCACTTAATGTCTGAAAGGCAGGAATAATGAAAAATGTATTTTCCAGTAATATGTGGGACTGGTAATCTCACCACAGCTGATCTGTGTGGTTTAGTTTTACTTTAAATATAGTTATGGGCAGGTGTCAGGTGGACATGAACAGCTCCAAGGAGACAATCCTGTCATTGTCGGCCAAAATCAATTCATGTATGTTTAATCTCAGACTTTTGACAGTTTTGACAGAAAAAAAAAAAATCTCAGACTTCACTGACATAACAAAGCTTTGGTTTATTACAAAAAAAAACAGTGAGGGGGTGCTGGGAGTGGGTGGGGCATTGAAGGAATCACTTTCTAGGGGGCGTCTAGGTGATCATCGAGGAAGCAGCACTGGTCATCTTGCTGCTGGTGGCAGTTGTCGGGGCAACACTCATAGTGGTGGAGGCACTGCTTGTTGTAGTTGGAGCAGCGCTGGTCGCCGTGGTTGGAGCGGCGCTCGTGGAGGTGCTGGTTGTGGTGGTTGGAGCAGCTGTGGTTGTGGGTGGAGCTGCGCTCGTGGTGGTGGGTGCGCTGGTTGTGGTAGAAGAACCGGTCGTGGTCGTCATGCCAACGCTGGTCGTGGAGGCAGCAGTGGATGTTGAGGTGGTCGACGGAGCAAGTGTGGTTTGGTCGCCAGTATACGGTCTATCGGGAATTTCATCAAATCCCCATAGCTCAAAGATTTCAGCATCAGCATATATCACCTGTGTTACCACTGTTGTACCTTCATCACCATGTGGAGTTGTCTCCGTCGGCTCTGGGATGAATGGCTCCGTCGGCTCTGGGATGAATGGCTCCGTCGGCTCTGGGATGAAAGGTTCAAGAGGAATCTCCTCAAAGTCCCAAAGCTCCCACAGGTCGGGTTCTTCCAGAGCTCTTGGGTGACGTCCACTTTTTTTTGTTGCATTGAAACAAGCTGCCAGCATCGTGGACATTTCTCCAGCAGAATCAAAATAATTCACTTCAAAGATGGAATCCTGGAAAACATTCACATATTAGCTCACCCTCATCTCTACAACCTGAATCATGTGTTAAAACTTCCTTACCGTCTCTACTGGTGTTGATATCTGCACATACGCTGCTCCTGAAGTTGTCGTCGTGAGCGCCCTCCCAACTATGCCATCTTTACCCAGAGCTTTGATCCTCTTCAGTCTTGCTCCAAAAGGCAGTTTCACAGTGACGTCCATTTTTCCGCAAGTCACCAATGGTGGCGCTGGTTGCAGTGACGTTGCAGGATTCTCACAGGTGGCCACACCAGTCTTGATTTCCTGCAGCAGATGGTCAAAGTAACGCAGCTTCAACTGGCGAAACCAGGTTCCATTTGAAGTCTGGAGAGGAAACGAAAAAAGTCTTTCTAGTTTTGTTCTTTCTCCCCCGGCCTTTGATTCTTCTTCATCCAGAAAAAAGCAGGACTCATTTACAATTCTACAATTTCATTTAGCAGATGCTTTTATCCAAAGCGACGTACATTCACATACTGATGGAACAGCCATCGGGGGCAATGTGGGGTTCAGTATCTTGCCCAAGGACACTTCGGCACATAGACTGCAGGGGCCAGGGATCGAACCATGGACAACCGCTCTACCTCCTGAGCCACAGCCGCCCCTTAATTAATTAATCATTTAATCGATTCAATGTCAAATAGTGAACGATGGCCAAGAGTCCAAGGTGACTTAAATATCTGTTCAATAAATTTTGCCCAAAAAAACAACAACAAAAAAATGAAAATATTTAGTTTAACATCATAGAAGAAAAATGCCAAAATTCACAGAAAAAAAAAAAAAAACTAGAACCAGCAAATTCTTCAGAACATCTGCCATTTGGGCTGTTGATGCAAAGCTGGACAAGGACAATATTAATAATATGATATTTTACCCATAATGCCATGTGGCAGCTGGTGTAAGGGAGCGTCAGCAGCAGCCAAGGCCCGAAGGTACGAACAGAACCGCCACATACGTCCGGCAGCGACAACAACCTGCTCCCGTCTGTGGAGACAATCAGGACAAAACAGACGTCAGTGCAGACACATTAAAATAGATACCCTGTTTTTTTACAACCCTGCTGGGGGCGCTGTGACAAAACTTCTATGAGATCTTAACTTTGAGGCCTTCATGGTCTTTAAGGTGAGACAGTTCAATGTGCTTTGCTCAAAGCATATTTTCACCTCTGAGGACTTTATAGTTTGAGTGAGAAACATGAATAAAAGGTTTGTTTCACTGTGAAACAACAACAGAAAAAAACCTGAGGACAGTTTTCACCAGCCATCACATTTTGAGGAAAAAACAAAAGGCAACCAATAAAAACCGTGGATAATCTTCTGCTACGAGAACAAATCTGAACCTACAACAAATAAAGGTAACTCATTTACAGAGGTGGAGAAAGCTCAGTTCAGAGAATTGTTTTGTTGGTTGGTCAGTTTCTCATCATCATCCTCCTGGTGAAAAGAAACAGCGTGGCTCAAGATAACATCAAGGTCATATTGGTCTGTGTGACGTCACAGCAAAGATGGCTGACAGGTTGGAAACAAAGCAGATCATCTAAAGCACTTCATGTTGAGCTGAAGCTCAAAGTGAGAACAGCTGAAAGGTTTGAAATCGTCCCTCAGAACGAGCGCAGGAGGTCGAAGTCACCTTCCAGCCGCAGGTCGGAGTGTCGAAGCAGCGAGAATCGAACAGACAGCGAAGCGAATCCGCAACGACACTGTGGGCAGCCGAAATCTGGAGCTTCTGCACCGTCAGCAGCTTCTGAAACAGCAGGAAGAGACGCCCGAGTTGTCAAATCTGTTCAACATGTCAAACTACAATAAAAAATACTGTCAAATAAGGAAACGACTGGTTCATGAATGGCTGTGTTCTGCACCTCTTTGGACACATGCAGTAATATTACAACAGTAATACTCAAACACAGTATTTGTACTAGCTGATGAATTGTTCAGCTGAGGAGTTTTAATGCACATTTCAAGACGTCTGCAGAGTTAAGAGAGTTAGAGTTTTCAAAAACAATTCATTTCAACACATTCAGTTTCTACGAATCTTCAGTCTTAATCTTAAACTCAGTTTGATTCTAGTTCAATAAAAGTCAAAATGATTTTTCTGTTTGCTGAAGAATGAGTTTTTACTTTGAGTTTCATATCTTTCCGTGGAGTTTGTGAAAGAAAATCATTTTAAAACTCCAGATTTCAGAAGAACATGAAAACTGCAGCTTCAAATTTGACCAAACTTGAATTGATTGAAATAAAAATCTGAGCCCATAAAAGCTGAAAGAATTAAAGTTTTTGATGAACTTCATGTTGGACTTTGTACTAAAACCAAAGAGAGAGAAGGAAACTTTCTGCTCATCTTTTTTCCATCAGGACTCAAACGCACCTGGTTCGGGTACGTTTGTAGCTTTCACAAACTTCCACACCGGCACCGAGAAACCTAGGCCCCCAATCCGGCCTCCGTCCGCCGAGCTGAGCCGGACCACAGCCCCCAGAGAGACCCAGACCCAGACCTGGACCCACACCGGTCTCAGCCACCGCGGAGCCGCCGACATGCTCCGGTTCGCTCCGGTTCTCTCCGGTCCTCTGTGCCCGCCGGGATGCAGTGAAGAGCGGCTGGAAGCTGCTGGAAGCTGCTGGACTCACCTGGGACTCACCTGGGACTGAGACCTGCTGCTCACCTGGACCCACCTGCTTTTTGGGTGATTAGCACCGGAAGTCGAGCGGCTGTGATCCACGTGCGGGTTTAAAGATTCAGATATTAAAACTGCGACAGAAACATTTTACTGCACTGTGAGTACTTTTACTTTAAGAACTGTCAGTACATCTGCTGATGATGCCTCCATACTTTTACTGTGGTCGCGTTCTGAGTGCAGGACATTTACTTGTAACAAAGTATTTCCACTGTGAGTATTAGTACTCGGATACTTCAGATCTGCCTGCAGCTGCATGATGAACCTGTTGTTGCCTGCAAGACAAAACCCAGGGAGAAGGACTGAGGGGGGTGCGCAGGTGCAGAACTCAAGCAGATCTGCTGTGTGGAAGTACTGTTTTAAGGTACTTGTACTTCAATATATCCATTTTATCACCTGACAGTTCTGTTTATTTATCACTTTGTAGATTAACATGATTTTACACTGAAAACTTTAAATATTTTGTGTTGATGATTTTATAAAATATGAACGTTGAAGCTCGCCGACTGTTCAAAAGCTGTTGAATTAGCTTTACCTTCACCTGCTGATTAGTAACTAGGATGAGCCATTCTCAATGAGTACTTTTACTTTGAATACTTCGCGTACATTTTGCTGTGATATTTATGATACTTATGTACATGTAAGTCATAAATGAAGTAAAAAATCTAAGTACTTTAACTGGCTAAAACAAACAGGAAAAAAAACATCACAGAAAACAACTCAAAAGAGAAAATTTGGATTCAAATTGGAAAATTAATTCAAAGAAAAAATACAACAAGTGTTAAAATCAATAAAATCAAGTTCACACAGTCTGACTGAGCAATTTCAACATCATAAAATATTTTGACAGAATTAATCTGAGAGCTGAAAATATTTTGGACAGATTAGTCTTTTTTAATTCTAAAATAATTTTCTAATGAAACACTGTGAAGCTACAGATGCTAAGCTAACTGTAGCGTTAGCGTGTCACGCTGTCCTCCACGGTGGGCGGGTCCAGGTAGACATACGGCAGCTCCAGGCTGACGTTCCTCGCTCTGATGTCACAGCTCAAACCTGCCAGGTCGCGGCGGAAACGTGCCGCCATCTTGACAGGAGCGTCCTCAGTGAAGAGCTGCTGGATCGAGCCGCCCAGAGGAACCTGAAGGCATCGTGAACACATGATCACATGTACGAATGTTCAAGTATGACAAAAGAACTGGAAATATTTTGAACAATTTAACCTCAATACTGTGAAAATAAAGTTAATTTGATAGAGCAGCCATTTTGTCACAAAATGACAAAAAGAGAATTTTGTAGAATTGATACCAGTTTAAAGTTACTCAGAACATTTTTAACATGCAAAACTCTGACAGACTGAAACCAGAGTCTGCTTCATGCTAACACATCTGTGAGGCTACACAGACAGAACCACTGTGAGTTAAATGCTAACATCAACATGTTAATATGCTAATGTTCAGCAGGCATAATGTCCACCATCTTAGCTTAGCATGTTAGCATGCTAAGATTAGCTAATTAGCAGTAAACACAGAGTCCAGCTGAGATTGATTTGAATGTCATTATGTATTAAACACATGGCAGAGTTTGGACTGACTTCATGGTTGCAGTCCATGAAATCAGCTGATGATCCTTCTTGTTAATATGAAGTGAGTTGATGATGATGCGTTACGTCCGTACAAAGTCTGCAGGTTTCTTGCTGAGCAGGTAGACGGTGGCGAGGCCGTGCACGGTGGCGTTCACATCAGGAAAACTGTCTAGCAGGCTGCGCTCGCTGCAGCGCCCCCTGCGGGCCGGAGGAGGACGCTGCAGACCTACGGGGGCATTCGGCATCCACCCAAAATAATCCAGCTGCACAGGAAGACATTTCCAAAACAAACGGTCAGTCAGTCAGGACATTTGGGGCCTGAAGTTCTTCGTCTTTCTGTGGTTTTACCTGTGCATTGTTCACAGCGGTGTGCTGCGCCGACGCATTGAAGATCACCATGGTAACAAAGTATATCAGCCCCAACACCGAAGTGAAGGATTTTGGGAAACCTGAGACACAGAGATTTATTACTTTTACAAATCAAAATAAGATTTCGTTTTGGACTATTTTTGTGTCGTCCACTTCAGCTTTTATTTTGAAGCGTAAACTGTGAAGTTTGTTGAATAGAATTTAATTAAATCTTAACTTAGGCTTCAGTACTTTCACTATATGACTGCAGGACAATTTGACTTCGAGAACTTCAGCTTTTATTTGAAATACTGTCATACAATTACCACAAAAAAGTACTGCAGTCGCAATGCAGTACAGTAAGTACTTAGTACTCAGACCTTTCTTCTCGTCTCCCAGACGACCAAACACGATGATCTCATTGATCCAGCTCTGCAGCTCCATGTCTCTGATGACATCATCGTCGCTGCGGTAATAGTAGCTGACCACGCCCCCTACGTACCTGCAGCCAATCAGAGTGTATCTAGTTTTTTAGTTTTTATTGTCACTGAGGTTTGAATGGAAACATGTGAATCAATCACACCTGTGGATGATGTCCCACAGCCGCAGGCCGTCGTCACGGTAATAATAACCAGGAATGGAGTCCAGGCCACGCCCAGTGATGTCATCAGGTAAACAAAGGTCACGATAGGTCAGAGAGGCCAATGCCCGCCTCAGGAACTCCAACGTGGCGGCTCCACCCACCGCCGTGTACTGAATATTTAATGAGACGAAGTTCATTTAAAAAGTATTCAAAATGAGGAAAAAGTTATTTTTCCACTCATCTCGTTGATTCTACACGACTGCGTAACCCCGACCAGCAGCTGGCGCCCTACTGTAAAATGTCTGATAACAAAATTCAAAAAATACTCAAAAATCGATCTGAAGAGATCTGACATTTAATGTGTTAAATAAAACATAAAACTTGTACAAACTAAATATTGAAATAAATAACTAAAATTATCATATATGAAATTATCAATATTTGCTTTCAGATGAATCACAAAGTGGAACAAACCTCCTAAACAGTAGAATTTTGAAAGTTAATATTCAGAAAATTAAATGGTGGTAAAATGGTGACACGTCAGCGATGATGTGTGATGTCAGTCATGGAGGCGGGGCCTAACCTCTTTGAGTGATCCTCCATCAGAGAGCAACAACTGACGAGCCAGAGTGTCGATTTCCAGAGTGAAACGGAAATGAGGCACCAAGAGCTGCAAAAACACACCAGAAATACTGCAAAGTACAGCAGTACTACCTACAATACTACAATACTGCAAAAATACAACAGTGAAAACCACGTATCTCCAGATTATAAGGTTTTCATACAAACTGAAGGATGAAATGATTCTTTAAGAGTTGAGCGACTTGCTTCTTTAGATAGATGAAATTAAGTCCTTTGGATTAAAAATACTGTCAACACAACTTTATTCTTACTTCATGAGAAACTGATATTTGTAGATACAAGGTTTTCATAGGACAGCTCAGGAAGGTAAGTCCTTCACAGACCAAGAAATAATAAAGAAAACAATAAAACATCAGTGATCCACGTTCATGACAATACTGAGAACAAACCTACAAACACCAAACACTACAAATATCAATTAAACCAAACACCTCACAACAGTCCTGTAAACAATACTGAAATACACACAAAACTACTACAACCAGTACTACAGTCAAATCTTCTCTAGGAGTTCCAGAACATGTTACCAACAACACTGTGACTCCACGGACAAACAACACTAACACTATACATTCAGTACTGCAGGTACACACACAAGTACTCACTATACTGTGTACCTTGTAGAGAGGATGCACCATGGGTAAGTTGCGAAGTGTTGCCATGGCAAAGAGCTCTGACATCAAATGTGTGCACAGGAAGTGAGAACGCAGCTCGTGATCTGCGAAATCTGCCGAGCGCACAAACGTTTTAGCCGTCAACCAATCAGCTTCCAGATCCTGAGGGACGAAGACCGGGTTGGTGTCACCTGGAGACTGCTGCAGCTAGCAAAGGAGATGAGAGACGAGGAAGGACAGACAAAGAAGAGGACAAAAAGTTTGAAATGAGGTTTTAGAATTCGTGTATTATTTTCTGTGTTTACAGTTTCTTTCTTTAAGGGAAACGGAACCACAGGAGCCTGCAGCTGTGCTAGCAGCTATGCTACTTAGACACCATGCTACTTTGAGCTAAATGCTAACATCAATAGGCTAAAATGCTCAGAATAATAACACTAACATGCTGATGTTCACCAGGTTCAATGCTTACCATGTTCACCAGCTTAGTTTAGCATGTTAGCATGCTAACATTAGCTAATTAGCAGTAAACACAAAGTCCAGCTGAGGCTGATGTGAACGTCATTAGTTCTGCACGTGTTTGGTCATAAACCAAAGTATTGGACACATTCAAATGTTGACCTGATGATGGTGCTAGATGAAAAGTCAGAGAATCATCAGAGTCTTTAGGGTTAATAATCTGGAAACGTGAACATCGAACCAAATTTGGTGCTAATTCATCAGGTAGATGTTGACATTCAAACAGACACACATTTCGTCCTTCATCTACCATAAAACGATTCTTTTTGTAAGACTTTTAAGACATTAAAGTTTAAATTTTCAAAAATAAAACTGTCTTATAAATTCTTTTGTAAATTTGAAATTTTAAACTCAGAGGTCCAAAGTTTGTAAAGTGAACATTTTCATAATTCTAAAAGAGATTTAAACTTCATTGAATCAACTGCCTTCATGTTCTGAACAACATCCATTAGAGATATTTACAGTTCCGTCTTGAAGTTGGAGCAGTTCAACCATTAACAAATAACAGCAATATAACAAGATACCTATATACAGTATAAACACAATATTTATTCAATACAAGTGGCAACAAAATATTCATTAGTGCTTCACAAATACTAAAACAACACGTATATATGCAGGCAACAGAATAAAAAGCAGATGATGGCACATGACAAACCAAATCATAAAAACACTTAATAAAATAATCGATAATACAAACAATAACTTTATTTGGATTTTGAATTTGGAGTTCTTTTTTTGCTGACGATATGATGCTGTTTCTTATTTCCAATCTTTTTGTTCTTTTGTGTTCAGGGGTCAGAGGTCAGCTGGGCTTTACCTGGATGGCGACAGGCATCAGTTGGTTGTTGGAGTTCAGGTGCAGCAGGACGAGCGGAGCTGTCAGGTAGTTCTGCTTCCCATTCACAGTGTTCGCTGTGAGACCGTCCAGCAGCCGATAGTCCACCAGAAACACGTTTCCTCTCTGCAGGAACAGCAGACTGATGACCTCATTAATATTTATACATGAAATGGATTAGTTATTATTTGTATAAAATACTATAGTTTTTTATAACAACACATTTGTATAAACACAATAATTTTGAAATGAAAACAATAACTTTGAAGTTAACATATTTTAACTTGAGAATTGTTTTGAAATTTATTTGCTCAGATGAATCTCATCTGAATAACACCACAAATAATATAAATAGTTAATTGACATCTTTGCTCTTAATAAATGATTCAGCAGGACGTTTGAGTTTGTGAAGAACTGCTGACTCATCGTTCAGTTACTGTGGCTCTGAACCTGAGCAGAGAAATAAGAAGTTGAGCGTCTCAGAAGTCCAGTGGTCGAAGATGAATACCATCTAGTCATGATGCTTTGATTCTGACCACTGTCGTGGTATACCGTTCTACTGTTTATATACCATATATCTTTAAAGTATATATTTTCATAAACTTTTTCCCTCTTGTTGATGTGTTCACCTCCACTTCCTGACTGAGGCTGGCTCCGCCCCCCAGTGATGCCCCCACCATCTCCTCGGTAACAGCCATGTTGGGCGGGACTTCAGTGCAGCGACGAATCAGAGTCGGGTTTGCTCCATTCAGGAACTGATGTCCGAAGAACCAGTCCTCCCTCCAGAGACGCTCCACCAATCCTGACACACAACAGGGGGTCAGGGGGCGGGGCACAGGAAGTAGAAGGAAACGACATCAAAGCATTTTTGTTTATTTTATTTTAAGTTTGAGACATTATGAGATCTGATTAATAAAAAAATGATAAGAAATGAAATATGAAAGAAAAACAGTGCAGGAGACATGAGGAACGTGTCAAATAAAAGAACCTAAATAATTCAAAACAAAAATACAAACAAATTTCATTGTTGATAAAATAACTCTTTCAAAAAAGAGACTCAGGAGCTCCCTGACTTCCTGTGAGTCCAATCATTTAGAATAAAGGAGGATCTGTTTTATGTGTTCATTTCATTATGTGACTTTGTTTCATTTTCCTTAATTTAACTTTGAGTGAAATTTTACTTGTTTTTGGTCCAACTTGTTGTATTTTGTTAGAACAAAAAGATTTTGAAGAAATAATTCAGTTAAAAATGTCACTGAATTATTTCCTCAACAGCTGGACATGACAGGACAGATGAGGTCATTTAAATATGGGTGATGATTAATATTATTATTGTCATTCAATGAACACTTGTCTCACTGCAGGTCGGGGTCCTGGTCTGCTGGCAGAGCTGATGGATCTGATGAAAACTGGACCAACGCTGCTGAGAGCACAGGAAGCTCTGCAGACCCAACTCCACCAGCCTGAACACAGAACACAGCAGAGACCAGTCGAGACCAGGAGAGACCAGTAGAGGTCAGTAGAGACCAGCAGAGACCAGTAGAGGTCAGTAGAGACCAGCAGAGACCAGTAGAGGTCAGTAGAGACCAGCAGAGACCAGTAGAGGTCAGTAGAGACCAGCAGAGACCAGTAGAGGTCAGTAGAGGTCAGTAGAGACCAGCAGAGACCAGTAGAGGTCAGTAGAGACCAGCAGAGACCAGTAGAGGTCAGTAGAGACTGACAGAAAAACATTTCAGTAGTAAGTGGACCTTGAGCTCTAGTTACTGTGTTTTATTGTTTTTTCTGCTCTTTGCACTTTGTTGGAAACAAACTTGAATTTGTTTCACTGCTGGTTTCCAAACATTGACTTTCTGACTTTATGATAAAACAACAGAGAGAAAAGTCCAGTAAAGCACAGAAGAAGAACTTTTAGAGTTCGTACGCTTTGCTGACAGTCAGAATCATGTCGGTTGCCTTGGATACGGAGAATCGAACCTCAGCAGGAAGTGACATAATGTCGTCAGACTTCATCATCTCTGGGAGACCGTTGTCATAGCAACTCCACCTGTGAAAAAGAACATACATAATATTTTTAAATAATAATAAATAATAATAATAAAAAACAGGAAGATTGAGACATTTTCTTAATCTGCTCACAGTTTACAATATAAAGGCCACATAGTGTCTGATAGTGATTTATTATTAACAGGTCCATCGAATTTTTAAATTGATCACCGATATGTTTGACGACGGTACATCAGCTCGTTTATCCTCTGATCCAGTTCGATTGGTTGGACGTCGTTGAAAACAAACTTTGCTTCAGTGAAAAACAACAAACACATAAAAATATGAATCGTACCAACAAAGACACAAAAATTAATAACAAAGAATTATTTACATGAAATTGAATAAAAATAATAAAAATTGGGAGGACGAGAAGACATTTTTATTTATCACTGACCAATCGAATCCCTCAGAGCCAGCGAGGTCGAGCAGCTGACGAATCGGTAGCAGGGAAACACTGAGACTCCGCCCTCTGGTGTTGTCACAGCAACCTTCGAACAAAACCAGACACTGGCTGTGGTGGGCGGGGCTTCCAGATGGACCAATAGCAGAGATCCAAGGCTGGTGGGACAGTGAACCGTGTATTCTGCCTGGCAACAGAGATTTTGGACTTTAATCTGAGAAACGCGAATAAATGTCTTCATAAAAACAATGAATTTAAGAACAATTTGCTTTAATCTTCATATGATATTTGGCATTAAATGAAAATAATTTTACATTTCATGTATCACTGATTTAATAAGTCTTTATTTAATGAGTCTTGTTTTCCCTCCTACTTTTTCTTTGGTGGTTTTGCAGCAGCAACACATGTTCTTTAAAACCCGACAAATCTGAAAAATAAAAATAGAACAAACGTTTAGTTCATTGATTAAAAACTCCAGAGAAAAAACATGAGAAGATGATTTTCATTCGAATTGTAATTTAAATAAGAGATAATGTTAAACTTGAATTTCATTTAGTTAATGACAATGATCACAGAATATGAAGTTTATATTTTTAACTGTAATACAAAATATTAACGATGTAAAAACATAACATAATCGTTTATTGTGTTAGTTTATTTCACTGTATGGAATCAGTTTATTTATCAAAACATTTCCAGAATGTGTGAAATTACATCTATGAATAATGACAGCTGAAATATTTATGTCATAACTAACGTTATTGAAATAGTTTTGTAATGTATTTTTATTGGTATCAAGCTATTTTTAAAATTAATATTCAACATTTTAATTCAGTAAACAATAATTAATGACCCTGATTACTACCAGTGTTGTTGTTCAGTTGACGGTTCATGACATTTGTTATAACTCACAGATCTCTCAGCCAATGGGACGCGCTCGCTGGCTCCTCTACTGCCCACCAGTTGGATGACAGTTCGGTGGGCGTCGCCGGAGAGAAACATATGTTCCTGATAGACGACAACATGGTACATCACCATGACGACTGCACGCAAACAAACAAACACAAAATTCACAAAAACACAAAAGTCAGATTCTATACGATGACAAGCGTTAAAGTATGAAAACTTTGGAATACTTTTTATATATTGTGTCAATAGAACAGCGTGTTTACTTTAAACTACTTTGCAGACAAGTACTTTTACGACAAAGTTACACTCTTTTTAGTACCAAGTTCACTCTTTGTCTCCCTGATTAACTGCAGCGAAGGGACAGAAACACAAAGAGGTGATTTTTAACTAAAAACACTGTCAAATGTAAAAAAAGAAGAAAAAAAACCCTCACTTGACTGATTTGACTGTTGAAGTTGAAGTTTTAAGTTCAGATAAACTTCAGAATCTATTTTTACTCAAACTGTAGATTTTTTAGAAAGAGATGTTTCCACTCTGAACTTTACGTGATCACCTGCCTGCTGTTTGAAGACACACCTGAAAACTGTGAACTGCTCCTTTAAAGGTTTAATTAGTGTAAAACATTTGAAAACATCTGTTTGAACAACAAACCATCTCCTCCCTGATAGACTTGGTCCTGCATTATGATCTGTGGTAGTACTGCAGTACTCAGTGCGCTGACACGAAGTATTACTCACCTGGAGTCCTTCACAGATTCCAGTCCGACTGAAATCAGAAAGAAATCCATCGACTGTGTCGACTTCTGTCAATATTTAGTTTCCACATTTCTGCAGAGTTCAACACAAAGACGCGGCATGTCGATCATACCTACGATTAATTATTAATACCCGGAGGAGCAGGAGGAGGAGGAGGTGAAGCAGCAGGAGGAATAGGAGGTGAAGCAGGAGGAGGAGGAGGAGGAGGTGAAGCAGGAGGAGGAGGAGGTAAAGCAGGAGGTGAGAAGGAGGAGGTGAAGCAGGAGGAGGAGGAGGAGGAGGTGAAGCAGGAGGTGAAGCAGGGGGAGGAGGAGGTGAAGCATCAGGGGGAATAGGAGGTGAGCAGCAGGAGGTGAAGCAGGGGGAGGAGGAGGTGAAGCAGGAGGAGCAAACGACAGCAGAAGCTTTCACTGTTCATGTAGCAGATGGAGACCGAAGTCTTTGGGACGTCAGTCACATTCATGTGGACGTTCTGGGAAACAACAGAACAAAGACGCTGTCAACACAGAAAAAACACAGGTCTGTGTGGACAGAAACATGTCTCAGACCGGATGGACACGATGAAGAGACAACAGAGCCAGAATCTGCTGGACGACCTCACTCCACTAGAGGGCAGTGATGCAACACCAAGACTGACGAGGAAGAGGAGGAGCAGGAGGGAGCCAATAGCAGCCGAGCAGGAAGTGATAGTCAGCTGGTAAACAGACGTTTAGGGGAAAAGTTTCTTCAGATGTTCGCAATCTGTCAGATTCTTCATGACTGCGAAGGTGAGTTTCCTCCTGAATCACCTGTGGACGAATCTGTCCACGCGTCCGCTTTCAGGATGGAGAGGACTCCGTTCACTTTTCCGCTCGAGCAGCGTGACGAACCGTCCAGCAAAAGTATGTGTGGATGCGTATCTGGTCAGTAATGTCAACGCCGATTTGAAGACAGATTATCTTTTGATATACTTAATTATTTTATAAGTGTTCTTATGAGAAATATTTTGTTGTGGTAGGAAAATATCTTAAATTGAAGACTTTCAAATGGAGATTTGCGGCAGCTGATGTCAGTATGTCTCGTCCCTCGTGAGAAACACGAGGAGGTGGATCAGGATCAGACCTGCTCACTGAGCTCACAGCGGGTCCGGGTCCGGGTCCTGAGCCACAAAGTGCAGAGGAATGAAAGTGACAAAGAAACATGACGTCATAATGTAAATGTCTCATATTCATTTTATTTAAACTGAATCAGAGTCAAACATGAATATCTGAAGTTTCATTTGTTCAGTTTCAACATCACATGAGAAAGTTTTAAAAAGCCGAGAAAAAGATTCATAATGTGACAAAAAAAAAGTTGTTGTACTTTGGTACAGGTGTTTGTGTTGTATTTTCTTCTTCAGGTGTTTGTTTTGTATTTTCTTCTTCTTCAGGTGTTTGTTTTGTATTTTCTTCTTCTTCAGGTGTTTGTTTTGTATTTTCTTCTTCTTCAGGTGTTTGTGCTGTATTTTCTTCTTCAGGTGTTTGTGCTGTATTTTCTTCTTCTTCAGGTGTTTGTGCTGTATTTTCTTCTTCAGGTGTTTGTGTTTTGTTTGGAACACAGACAAAACCAATAAGAACTGATCAAATAATTTAAAACAACTTAAAACTTATTTCCTTCTTCAGGTGTTTGTGTTGTATTTTCTTCTTCTTCAGGTGTTTGTGTTGTACTTCGCTAAGAGCGTGGAGCTGACCGGAGTGAAGGAGGAGGAAATTGTTGCCGTGCCAACACCAATCAGCAGCCAGGACCTTTGGAGACTGTTGCTACAGCGACACCCGAGGTACTGCGATGTGTTCACTGTCATTCACATGTTAATATGAACAGACATGAACATAAATAAAACACAGAGTGTAAATATCGGAGCTTTAACTCACATCAAACCTTCAGATGAGCGTCATCACATTATTTTCTGTGTTAATGAAACCTGAACTGAACCTTAGTTCATTTTTAATAATGTTAAATCTGAACCGTAAACTCTGTTATTTCATCTTCTGTTGGTTGGAAGAAAGAAGCAGTTTGAAGATGTCACTTTGGGCTCTGAGAAATTGTGTTTTTACATTTTCTAGACTAAATGATTAATCAATAATGAAGATAGTCGTTGTTGCAGCCCTAATCAATATTCACTTTTCTTTCTTTCCTGAATGAGGCTGCAGGTGTCGATTATCAGATTTTGAACTTTTTCAAACTGTCACTTTTTTCACAGACTGTCAGCCCTGCAGGGTCAGGTGATCTTGGCAGTGCGTCAGCAGTACGTCACAATCAGTGATCAGCTGGTGTCTCTGGCAGACGGGGACGAGGTGGCTGTGGTGCCGCCGCTCAGTGGAGGATAAACACAGACAGTAACTTATTGATTTCAATCAATCAGAAATCAATGCAAGGTTAACGATTCCAACGGGCTGCAACATCAGTTTGTGTTTCACCACAAATATCTGTTTTGTTGTCTTTAGTTTATGAATTTAATTAATTAATTTAATTTCTGTTTTTATATTCCTCCTATTAAACCACATTTGTTCAAGAAAAACAAATTATGAGATCTCTCAAAATTACCAGAAAATATCTCCAGCTTGTCTTTGTTTAATTTATATTTTTTTTGGTGTAGAAGCAAACACACAAAAACTAAATGGAGAAATGCAACAGATTCATGCACAGCAATTATTTTGAACAAAAACATTAAATGTGTCTCAATTATATCCTCATCGAACTTTAAACACAAAGATATTTCAAAAAATACTTTGTACAGTGTTTTAGCTACTTTATTTGGATTTCTATTTAAATTCTTTATTTAACTCTTTAAAGTCTTGTCCGCTACTCAGCTTCTTGAAATTGAATGCTCAAAGGGACACGACAGTCAGAAGGACCAGAAAGACTCCTCTGGTCCTTAATGATTGGACCTGTGTGGACTCAGTGGGGTCAGGGGTCAGCTGGTGAACCAACCAGGAGAAATCAAACACTGCTGCTGATCTATGAGCATTTTTATGGTCTATATCAGTTTGAGTGTCGATGCTCTGAAACACAAACAAAACCAATAAGAACTGATCAAATAATTTAAAACTCTTTGATCAATATATGAATACATTCTAATCTGTGTCATCTCTGATGCTGAACATCAACATTATTTCTCTCTTCCATGTTTTTTCTCAGAGATGAGCGAGATAGAGGAGCGGAGAAATATCTTCAAGCTGAGCCGTGATTGGCTGTCTGCACAGGAAGTGGTCGACACCGTCAGCAGCTCTTCCTGTGGAGCAATTTCAGTTTTTATAGGTTCATCTTTTATTTTCTTTACAACAGCAGAAATATTTGTGTGTATTTACAAAATGAATCTGTTCAAATTTTATTTTAACTATGTAATTTCTGTATCAAATATTTTCTTTACACGTTCTTTACACAGACACCTGCAAACATTTAGGTGTATTTAGATATTTACGGTGGAACACTGTCCCACACGAGTTCAAATTGTTTGTGGTGTGTAGATTGTGTTTCATTGAAGATGTGGTAACTAACATCAGACAAACATACAAAACGTATGGATCCATGTATAACAATTATTCATGATAAAGTTTACAAGATATGAAAGTTAAAGGAGTTTACTGGGAGAAACAACAAAATGAGAGCACTGACAGGTCTATAGAAATGAAACAAATAAATGAACAAATACATGTGATTTTTAATACATGTAAACAAATACATAAATTAGACACATGTATGTTAAAGATTTGGAATATTTTATTGCAATTAGAATGATTGAAATCCATTAAAAATGTTCAAAACATCATTCCGCCTTAAATAAAACACGTGTGTGCGCGCACGCAGGTACGACCCGTGATGATGAGGTGGACGGCAGGAAGGTGATTGGTCTGGAGTACGAGGCCTATGAGCTCATGGCCCAATCAGAGTTCACGAAGCTGTGTGATGACATCAGAACACGCTGGCCAACCGTGATGCACATCTGTGTCCACCACCGGCTGGGGTGAGACGCTAATGCTAGCTGCTAATGCTCAGTGTTGACATTTTGAAACTTCATTCCAAGTTGACTCCACAAGAAGGTTCAAGTCTGCAGCCAACAGTTGTTTTCATTATCGATTCATTTGTTGATAAAGTTTATGATGCAATTTCCAGTTGAAGTTTCCAGAGTCGAATGTCCAAAACCTAAGGATATTTCATTTACTGTGATAGAACACACCTCCGTGAGGTGACGTGATGGAACCTTAAAAGATAAGATAAGATAAACCTTTATTCGTCCCACAGTGGGGAAATTTACATTGCACAGCTGCAAGGGGATAGACAAGTTAAATAGTAAAAAAGTAAAAAAAAAAGAGTATAAACAAGCTGAAAAAGTATTTACAATTAAAAATGCTGAAGAAAAGATGTTTTGAGTAAATTACCAATATTTTGAGGGAAACAAAGCCAGAATGATGATGTTGTTGTGTTTGGTTGAATTTTGATCATTTAAGATTTGAAGTTTCTGTAAAAATCACGTCACAGAACAAACAACAGAAAATATCAACAACAAAGACAAAGTGAAACCAAACAGTTCATAGCAAAGATTTTCCTGAAAACCATCACATTTATTTCAACTGTATCCTGACAGAACTCAGGACAATTTGATCAATAAAAATTTCTACCGAATGTGATGATTTCATGTTTTCCTCTTGACCTAAACAATTAATCGATTATGAAAATAGCGTAATTTTCTTTTGACTGACTAATCAATTAACTGGCTAACATTTGTTACGTCTGTTGATGACTTGACCTCCTCTAAAGCTTTATCAGTGTGGGATACCACAGGGCTCCATACTAGGACCATTTCCCCCCTTTTTTCACTCCCTTGGGGCCACAGCACCACATCATTTCGTTGTTATGCAGATGATACTCAGCTGTACTTGTCCTGCAAACCTACTGAATCAGACAAGCTATCCCGCCTGCATAACTGCTGAGCTGCAGTTAAGGATTGGATAGCAGAACATTTTCTTCAGCTTCACTCCTTCAAACAGAAATCCTGAACACACTTAGTTCAGCCTTCTCTCGGCTCTCCAGCTCAACATGTTAAAGCTTCTGTTAAGAGTTAGATCAGAATCTTACTTTCGGGTCTCTTGTTAAAAGCCCAGCTCTGTTGTGTTTATTCCCTTTGAGAATTATCTCCAGAATTACATCTTTCATCACTTTAGCTCCTCTGATAAGACCTTGTTCCTCGGTCAGGGCTGAAGACCAGGGGTGACAGGACTTTAAATGTTAGCGCTCGAAAGTTTAGAACAGCTTACTGGCCAAATGAAGCTAACGAGGTCAGAGAGCTTTACTTCCCTTCTTCAGTCATTTTTACTGAGCACGACAGTGAACAAAATGTCAGGGGGAATAAACAGACCAGTAGTGAGAAGCTCCAGGAGCTAATCTGACTGACTAGCATGTTAGCGGTTAGCTCACCAGTTACAGTAATTCACTGGCTAGCCGCAAGGTTCGTCACTACGTCACTGAGACTTTACTACAAATATATCACAAAGAGTAATGTCAGATTAAATAAGATTAATGTCACAGCATTACTTTGTGGCCAAAAGCAAAACTGCGGGTTTTGAAGCATCTCAGACTCTTTTGGACTCTGAGATCAGATAAAAAGTTTTTACCTGTGAACTTCCTCCCTCAGGTGGGTGGAGGTGGGTCAGGCCAGTGTTGCCATGGCGATCTCATCTCCTCATCGCCACGACGGCCAGCAAGCAATCCAGCACTGCATCAACCAGCTGAAGGCCAACATCCCCATCTGGAAGAAGGTAACAAGCCACAGACCTGTTCGTGTCTCCAGACGCTGCAACAGAACATCCAGAGTGACTCCTGTTGAGTCATTGATCATGTTTGATTATTGTGATTCTGATTGACAGGAAGTTTACGACACGCAGGATTCAAGTTGGAAGGAGAACGCTGAGTGTTCGTGGGCCACTTCCAATAAACTTCATCCAGTCACATCATCCACACAGAACATCTGAATATGCTGGACTGAGCTGCTGGAAATAAACCATAGATTATTAATAAAATACTGTATTTACCACATTTGATGATCTGTTTATGTTTGTGGTGTGAATGAGCTCATAAACAGTGTCTGTGATTCAGAGCAGAACATGAACTGTTGTTGTTAATTTGGACATTCAACCTATAAAATCTGTGTTGGATCAGGTGACTGACTCCAGAGTCCACCTGAGAGTCTGTTTCAGGTCTATAATACTCATGAAAAAGTACTAATACCACAGTGCAGAAACCTGTAGAATGTGGGCTGCTCAGCTGCAGACAGTGGACTGCTCAGCTGCAGAAGGTGGACTACTCACCTGCAGACGGTGGACTGCTCACCTGCAGACGGTAGGCTCACCTGCAGACGGTGGACTACTCACCTGCAGAATGTGGGCTCACCTGGAGAATGTGCAGAAGATCCTGCAGTCATTAATATTTCTTTATATTTATTTGTGTTTGTCTGTCTCTGCACTCTTGTTGTTTGATTCTTCGATGTTTCCTGTGAATGAAACAGGAAAAGGTTTGTAAAATCATCCAGTTAAACTGAACCGACGGTTGAAAAGTTTGGCTTTTAAACGAGGCTTTTATTTTGAAGTCGCCCGGATGGGTCCTCCTCGCCAGCAGCGCCCCCTGTCGGCCGCCTCCGCCCGGTGGGTCAGCTGACCGTCGGCCGGTCTGGTGACTGTCAAACCCGGAGACTCGCACCGTGACCCGGACTCGAGCAGCTCCAGGCCGCGTCCGGTTCCAGACGCCCCCGCTGTCCGCTGCTCCTCGGATCGTTCGCCCGTCGCCCCGGAGCCGGAGGCGTCAGTCCGAGGCCGGTCAGCTGGTCGACTCTGCCCGCACCTCAGTGACCTCCAGGCGGCCGCTGACCGTCATGGTGCTGCTGGACGTCGCCCTGCAGGGAGTCGCCGTGTTCGGCTTCCTGCTGTTCTGCGTCCTGTGGCTGATGCATCTCATGTCCATCGTCTATGTGTGAGTTCAGCTAAGCTAAGCTAGGCTAAGCTAACAGCAGCTAACTGTTAACGAGCTGCCGCTTCCGTTTAATTCTGTGTTTCATTCCAACGTTTGTGTTTGTGACATATTAAACATTAAATAACAGGAGCGGATATTCTGAGTGGGTTTCTGGATGTTTGACAGCCGGTAAAACCTTCGTGTCTCTTCGGTTCTTTGTTGGGCGTTTTCCTGCTCAGCCGTTAGCCATTAGCCGGTTAGCTCCGCCAGCTGAAGCCGTTCAGGCAGTTTCTGGGAAACTGAATGAATTGATGTTGATGTGAAGTGGAATCGTTTAAAATGGACATTAAACCGGTTTTTATTCCTTACCTCCTTCGTTTTTTACGGTTTTATTCGGTTCTCGGTTCTTTAGCTGCATCAGCTTCCTGTTTCCTCTGTTGACGCCGAATCAGCTTTGAAAACCTGATGATTTTTTAAAAAGTGCTGATCAGCGATCATTGTCGAAAAGAACAAAGTGGCTTTAAAAGCAACATGAGTCGCGCTTTAGTTCGGCTTTAATCAGATTCGTGTAGTTGTATTTAATCCCCCAGATGTTGATGTTCTGGCTGAGTTTCAGGCTCAGTTCTCCCTGATCCTTCGCTTTAAAGCGGCTCTTTTTGCAAGGGTGTTTGGTGCAGTTGAGGGAGGTTTGTGGTTTTTCCTCTTTTCCACTTAGTTCTGTCGGTTTGACTCTTAAAATGTCCTCAAGGATTTTAAAACTCTGTTTTAAATCAGATTCATCTTCAACTGCAGCAAACAGACTGTGGACTCATCGACGTGAATGTGGTTGTTGACTGAATTCATGTGATGGATCTATGAACAGCAGCTGATTTGACCAGTGGGTTCCTTGAAAGGTCATTGAATTTTTGTGGTCAGTCATAATTCAGCTGTTTGCTTTCTTCTGTCTGTACATTCATTCATTAATACACAACATTTCCAGGCCTTCCAGGATTTAAAATACCTTCATGTAATTCTCTGGGAGACTTAAAAAAGATTATAGGATTTTCAAAAGTATCCAGGACTTTCAAAGACCCTTCAGATCTATTCAGTACTTCATAAGACTGAAGAACTACTGACTCTGTTGCGAGAATGCAGATTTTATTTAACTCCTTTGGGTTTGTTTTCTTTGTACATTTTGTTTTCAGTCACATTCTCCCGCAGATACAAATACTCAGAAATATATTGTCGATGTCTGTTAAAGGCATCAGTGTCACTGAGCTACTACTACAGAATCAGAAGCTCATTCGTTTGACAGTTTTGGTGATTTGTCATCCTCTGAACTTTAAGTCCTCGCAGCCTCTTTGGGATTTATTTCTCTGCTCTGGTGGCAAAAAGAGCTCATGAAGTAATATCATGAACATTATGAGTCCGAGTGCCGCTGGACCTCATCTGTCGTTAATTAAAACAGTGGGTCGAGTGTGATGAGGAAAATGGCTGTTCAACCTCTTCACACTGTTGTGAGAGAAATGTGGTGAAATCTTTGGTCGTCAGTCCAAACAGGTCCCAGATTTCTGATGAGACTCATCCACTGAGGGATGGACAGTCATCAGACAGTCAGCGGTGAGCTGGTGTGAAGGTGTAGCTCAGAAACCAAACACCTGAGCCGTGTTTCACTGTTACACAATCGATAAGACCAAAATCTTCTTACGTGTACAACAAAAACTTCACTGACTCATTCAGTGTGTTTTAAACAGCTTGCTAGCAATGATTCATTTTTACAACAGAAGTTTATAGAACGATGATGATATCATATCGTCATAACGTGATTCATCTGTAAGTCAATAAATGTTAATATTGAACTATGGCCCAGGCTTTCTTCATGTTCCTGGACAGAGAATGAGACTCATCAGTTTGTGTTGGGATGTGACTGGAAGAAGATTTGGAGCTTTTTTATTTTCTGAGTCACATCAGATGTAATTAAATCAAAACAATATTCTGCCTGCAGAGTTCAGAGCTTTTCCTCGTCCATGTTTCAGTCCTGTTCACTTGCTGATGGGATCATGTGACCGACACTTCACAAATAGAATAAAAATGTAGATTAGAAGACAGTGTTCATCCCTTGAGGGGAACTGGTTTAAAAATATCTGCCTGAAAAAAGGATGTGAAAATAGACTGGAGGACAAACTTGTTTCGTTTGATGAACAGACCAAAGAAAACACATCCTGAAAAGTCTGTACCGCCACTGTTGGGGGACCATTCAGTGTTTTCTTGATTTGGTTGCTGCTGGTCTGGTTTCTGACCTCTGATCTCTCCTTCTCTTTCAGGCGTCTCCACCTCCACAAGAAAAGGTCAGAGGTCAAACAGCCATTCATACAGCTGGCAGGAGTTTCTCTGCTGAAGCCACTGAAGGGTGTTGACCCGAATCTGATCTCCAACCTGGAGACATTTTTTACACTGGATTACCCCAAGGTGACGCCAACTGCCCCCCACTCGGCTAATAACCCCTCACTGCCATCTTAACTGGCCCCGACTACCATTTTTTCGACCACAGCTACCATCTGATTGCTAAATTAAACCTGGTGTGTTAACAGAAATGTGAACCTTTTTTCTTTTGCAGTATGAGATCTTGCTGTGTGTTCAGGATCAAGATGATCCAGCTGTTGACGTCTGTAAGAAGTTGTTGGGCAAATATCCCAATGTGGATGCTCGATTATTCATCGGTGAGAAACAGAGTTCTGTTGTGTTTCTGTTGATTCTATGTTGTTTTTTCCACCACTGATGCGGTTTTTATGTTCTCTTGTAGTAACTAACTTCATTCATTGGCCTCTGACTCACTTTTTTGAATTGCTCACGAGTAGCTAATGTTAGCATGTGTTGTTCTTTGGTTCTCAGGGGGGAAGAAAGTTGGAATCAACCCCAAGATCAACAACCTGATGCCAGGCTACGAAGGCGCCAAATATGGCTTGGTCTGGATTTGCGACAGCGGCATCAGAGGTCAGTAAACTTCCATTTTCACTTTTAGTTTCTGACCGCCATAGACTGTATAAAACACGGATGTAGTCTTTGTCACGTAGATTTCTGAAGAACGATTTTGAAGCCAATCGTAGAGCCTAACTCCGGTTAATCCCAATATGGACGAAGAGGTGGAGTTGAATGAAGCCTGTTTCATAAAACACGCACAGGAAATCACCAAGTTCGCTCGTTTCCTCCTAATAAGCCGGCGTAAACTTATATGTCAGCCTCCAGCTGATCACAATCAGTCGGTTTCTGGAGTTTAATAAACTGAAAATTTCTGTTTTGGCAATAATAATAAATATAAATAATAAATTTGAGTTTGTCAAATTATGTTACTGTTTAGCTTCAAAAACCAACTCCAGCTGAACCAGTAACAACATCTGGGTTAACATTATTTCTGAAAACTTTAATAAGATAAGATATACCTTTATTCATCCCACAGTGGGGAAATTTACAAGATGAGGTCCCACCGAAATAAGGCAGGCAGCCAAACGCTAATGTTAGCATCGTTAGCTTAGCTCAACCTCCACCGTCTCCCCCGGAGAAACTCGTCCCGGACACCCGAGAGAAACACAGTCAACACGGCAGCACAGTCAAACTCCAGCCAACAAGCAGCTCCACAAACACCAGAACAAACTCACCGAGAAAACAGCGCAGACGTCCCGGACAAAGACCCCACACAGCCGGCGGCAGCTAGCTCGAGCCCGATGCTATCCATTAGCATGTTTACTAGTAAAGGAAAAAATGGGAGCGCCGACTTCTGGACAGTCTGTTAGTTAATGAACCGCTCAGCAGCAGAGTTATTGATCCAGTATTTACAGGAACAAATATCCGAAAGGCAAAACCAGCACAAACGCAGACAAAGTTCAGTGACTGAATGAGCTCCGTGTTTGGAGCCGACAGTCAGCTGACAGCTGTCGATCAAAGTGACGTCGCTCTTCATTATGCATATACATGTGTTATAAAAAAATTCACCTCTCGTACAGTTGATGTCATGAAGTGGAAAATCAGCTAAAAAGACTAAAACCATTTTTTTTGTACCAGGCTGTAAACATGTTTTCTTCTGCTGGAAACATTTTAACATGGGGGTCAAATGCAATTGACTCCCTTTTGGAGCCTGCCCTTAGTGTTCATTCGAGGAACTGCAGCTTGTTCAAAGACTTGTTCGTATTAATTGCTAATGCTAATTCTCTGTGTTTGTGTGGCAGTGAAACCCGACACGCTGACAGATCTGTCCAGTCAGATGACAGAGAAGGTGGGATTGGTCCATGGGTTGCCATATGTTGCTGACCGTCAAGGCTTTGCCGCCACACTGGAGCAGGTGAGACTAACAAGCTAACATCTTAAATCTGCTGAGTGGTTTCCAAGTGCACACATAATAAAAACGATTAGTGACCTGATACCAATGCAAACGTCCCGTTCAGTGATGTGCATTCAGTGCTATTTAGCATTAGCCTCTCAAGCTAATTTAATTCAAATATTTTCCTGCATTTCCAGATAAATGTGAACATTTTGTTTACGCCTTCATAGGCTTTTACTTTTTAAGCTCACTAATTAGCTTTTGGATACTAACAGATGATCATTGCCTAACTGTCATATTAACAAATGCTAAATCTATATATTTCTTTCCCAGAGTTGTTGTTCCAGCAGCTAATGCTAACTTAGCTTAGCTATGTCTCTGCTACCATGACGGCTGTGGAGCTGTAACTTGACCAGAACATCACGTTTCTACTTTCAGCCTTTCACTGAACAAACTGCGCATTGATAAAACAAAAAAGTCTTCTCAAGGTTACTTTGACATTTTTTAGACAAACGATGTCACTTGCAACTCTAGTCTAAGTAATACTGACACCTTGTGGTCTGTATTATTCTCTGTATACCATCTTTAATGTATATTACCATAAAAACGATTCCACGTCTGTAATATTTCATCTATTAAATTGTATCAATGAAATAAAGATACAGGGATAGCGTGTTTTCAGCTTTACTGGTGCTAACAGATGCTAACCTGTTGTCAGGTGTATTTTGGGACGTCCCACCCTCGATCCTACATCTCTGCTAACGTGACGGGGATAAAGTGTGTGACAGGGATGTCGTGTCTGATGAGGAAGGATGTGTTGGATCAGGCCGGCGGATTGGTGGCCTTCGCTCAGTACATCGCTGAGGATTACTTCATGGCTAAAGCCATTGCTGACAGGTTAGCATGTTAGCATTAGCACCTCTAGTTTGGCCGTTACGTTGAGCAGTTGAGTTATGTGTTTTTTCAAAAGTTAAATGAAACTGCTGATTTATGAACCTCGTGTCTGTCTCCTCAGAGGCTGGAAGTTCTCCATGGCGACACAGGTGGCGCTGCAGAATTCTGGGTCCTACTCCATTGGGCAATTCCAGTCCCGCATGATCAGGTGACCTCAGAACTCTTCGTCCTATTGACTGTTTTTATTATTCATATTTCAGTATTTTTTCTTGTAGTCTTATTTGCCCTGATGACCCTCCGACTGCCCCAATCTGTAATCATAATAATAATACCCATAATTATTATTATGATTGATTTTAAAGTGGAAAATGTTTATAAAATTTGTGTTAATATTTTATTATTATTGTTTCTCCAGTTTTGTTATTTATTTAATTCTTGGTATTTTACAAAATATCTGCATTGATTTTAATGATTCAGTCAGATTAATAAACGCATTCTCTTGTGTTCAGATGTTCTTTCTGTTATATTTGACCCTGAATTTTAAACGGGTTTATAGTCAGGTGTATTTTTGAAAGTTAATTCTTGAATCAGATGGTCTTAATAAACTCTTTGGTCTCGTGTTTTCAGGTGGACGAAGCTGAGGATCAACATGCTTCCTGGCACCGTGCTGGAACCCGTGTCTGAGTGCTTCCTGGCCAGCCTCATCATTGGCTGGGCTGCTCATCATGTGTTCAGGTACACAGCCAATCACAGAGCAATATTTGACAGCCGGTTCTGATCATAGATACAGAAACACTGCTGTTTGTCACCGCTGTGCGTCAACAGTGACCAGGTGTAGTTGGACAGTGTCCGAGATTTGACATGCGCTCCCACGCGGCTGCAGCATCTTCTTCTCTTTCAGACTGTGTCATATCTCTGTTTCTATGTGTATGTGTTCACATGATGTAACTGCATCTGAGCAACTTGTTCCTTTAAGAGGAGCAAGGAAATCCAGCAGTTGTAGTTCATGTTCTGTGACAGAAAACTCCGACAGATGTTTGATGAGACTGTGATTTGTCACTGATAAAGTAGAAATGTCAGCCCGTGCAGATCTGAAGACAGTTTCCCTTCTGTGACAAAGCAAACACAGTTGTTATTGTTTAGTTTTCTGTCTGAATGTCGACTGAAACGTGTTCTGTTCTGTCCAGTGTTGTGGTTCAACCTGTGGCTGAAGATTGTGATCAGACACACCTGATGATTTCCAGACAACTTTCGCTTTGACTTTAAGGCAGAAAACATATTGAGCCTCGTGTTTTCCTTCAGTTTTAAATCTGTGTAAATGAAAAATGTTTTATCTTGTGTCATTAAGCTGTTTTTTCTCTGTAGTCTGTTTGAAACATACATAGGAACAAATGAATTCAAAGATATATTCATCTGATTAACTGTAAACTGTGTGTGTGTGTGTGTGTGTGTGTGTGTGTGTGTTGCAGGTGGGACATGATGGTCTTCTTCATGTGTCACTGTCTTGCCTGGTTTATATCTGACTACATCCAGCTGACTGGAGTTCAGGTACTTGCAGTCGACAACATAATATGCTTTTACTTTGAAAGGCCATTTTTCAAGTTATGTGATGGTTCAAGTTACCTGTTTGAAATATTTACCTGTTTGATAAAGAAGCCATGTTTGCTCTATATTTGCAGCTTTTTTATTTTAGACTCTTATTTTGTAAGGGTGAAATGTTTTGTTTGTATCTTATTTATTTCATAAACATGATATTTTATACTTGTGCAATGCTTACTAAATACTTGTTATATATTTATACGTCTTTATCTGTTAAAAAGATTTCAATAAATAAAAAATTTAAAAATGTAATATTAAACAGTTTGATATATCAAATTAGGTAAAAAAATTAGAATTGTATAAAATTAAAGTTTAAGATATTTCTACAACTAAATTAAAAGATGTATTGAATTAAATTCAAAATAAAATAAAACAAAAAAGTGAAAATTAAAATGAATGAATGGATAAAATAAAACGAAGGTCAAATAAAAATGCATTGTTTGTCAAACAGGTGTGTATCTCCACACGCAGGTTTAGAGCAGAGACTGTGACCGATTGATTATTGATCGATGACATCATCTTGCAGGGCGGCCCGCTGTGTTTCTCCAAGTTGGACTTTGCAGTGGCCTGGTTCATCAGAGAGTCGATGGCGGTGCAGATCTTCCTGTCGGCTCTGTGGGATCCGACGATCAGCTGGAGGACCGGACGCTATCGGCTGCGCTGCGGCGGCACCGCCGAGGAGATCCTCGACGTCTAGTTACCACGGCAAACGCCTGCACCTCCTCCTCCTCCTCACAAAGAGTGGAGAGGAAGAGGAGAAGCCGAGAGACTGATGTTTATTTGTTTTTTATGAGAAAAACTGAAGTGTGTTTGTTTTAATGTGTGTGTGTGTGTGTGTGTTTTTATTTGTTTTAACTATTTATGTTCCTTTTGGTGCTAAAACTAAATGATGCCAGAACAAGCCAATGAGAGTGCAGGATGGAAGAAAGAAAAAAAAAAAAAAAAAATACAAAAGAAGAAAAAAGAAATGTGACGCATCGCACTGAAAACCAATCAACCAATCAGGAGAGAGGAATTCAAATTCTTTCTTCTCGTTGGCTGATTTGTGACGTTTTTATGGCAGAAAATTACAGTGAAAATAATTGTAACTGAATATGAGACCGTTTTTAGTTTAAATACAACAGACTATATACAGTTGAAATCTTTTACTTTGAAAAACCAACTGCTTCCTAAATGATGTTTTCAAACTAAAAGATTTCAGTGCAGTGAAATGTCTCTTTAAATGGGTTTAAATTCCACCATCACATATTCAGTTGTTGTTATTAAAGCTGTTATTTGCTTCCATAGTTTTTCCAAAACTAGGAGCTAAAAGAGGCTAAAAAAAAAAGTTGGTGATGGGTCTTTGATGTTCCACTCTGTGGTTTGATTGTACAGAAGCACAATGATGCGTTCAGCAAAGGAAAACAAACTGGAGACATTTTCTTCTGTTTATGAATGTCGAACAGTCAAACTAAATTTATTCCTGGATAGAGACATTTCATTTTATGCCATTATTCTACAGGAAAAAATTAAACGTACCATTACAGGTGTTTCCATCAGACACTGAGTAGATCATCTGCTGTGGAGACGCTCTGAACTCGTCATTAAATCCAGGAAAAACAAACAAATCTACGTGAACCCTATTGTTCCTCAGAGGAAACATGAGTCCACAGAAGAGACTTGACTTTGATTCATATCAGCTTTTGTTACACGAAAATGTCTCAGTTTTTCCCTTTGTTGACTGAATCTGTATAATAGTGTCAATATGAAAAATATTATTTGTGCAGCTTTGAGTTTCAAAAACAAAGAAAAAATTAATGTGAATACAATCAGCCAGTGAGTGAATTCTGTTTAATTTTCTTCTTTCTGTTCGGCTGATTTTTGTCTTGTTAAAAGAAAACAGAATTTTACAGCTTTTACTGAAGATGAAGAAAGTGGATATGTTTTTTGTAATTAGGTCGTCTGTATCTCATAATCATGACATCTTTAAGAAATTATCTCATTAAAAAAAAAATATATATTCAAAAAAACTTCATCCTGAAATAAAAAATGATCCTAATGATTAAAAAAAATTTCAGATTGACGGGAACTTCATCTCGTCCTTATGAGAACTTTTTTCATAACAGTAATTATAACCAGAAAGAATAATTAGCTCATCATTCAGTATTGAACTTGGAACAAAAATGTGGAAAAAACAGGATGTTTGTGTTGTCAACCTGAATCTCATAATTATAAAACCTTAAAAATCTGTAGTTCATAATTATGGAAATAAGAGATTCTCAGTCTTAATTACAAGAAATATCTTCATTGATTCTCTAGTGAAAGTGTCTCGAATGTGACATCAACATGAAAACGATCTAAATGTCGAGTTGCCACAGAAAACTGACAAAAACTACAAAACTTAAAACTAAAATTAGAGAAGTTTCGTTGATTTGTGAATCAGTTTTTTCTATTTTTGCTTTTTTTTACCCTCTCCCAACAACAGAGAGCCTTTAACACAATTCAGCACTGAATGAATTCCAGTATTCTGTGACGTTTAATGGTCGCAACATTTCATGTGATTCACAGAACATCAAAGAAAACACAGGACCAAATCATTAAAAAGAAAGTGAAAGAAAAAAAAATCCACATTTCTGAAAAGTCTAAACACTGAACACTGTGTGTGTGTGTGTGTGTGTGTGTGCGCTCAGATTTTCTTTTTTTTTAAAGCTGTGCTGCTTTACTGTTAGCTGTTAGCGTAGCCACAGAGGGTTTGGTTGATGACATCGGCTTCAAGTCGGACGAACCCCTGTCGCCATCGTCCAATAGGATCAGTAGGATTCTTATTTGTTTGTTGTTTGGTTTTTTTATTACAACTATCTGCTGTTGTCTGCGAACCGACCAATCACAGTTGAGGATTGTGTCAACACCGGAACAATAAAGTTTTATCCTTTCAAAGCTGAACTTAATTGCGTTGTTTGTCGAAAATGTTCTGATTGGACAGTGGGCTGAGCTCGCAGAATCCAAGGACAGCCATTGGTTGTTAGATGATTTATTTATTCAGTGATTCATGCTACAACTTCCTGTCACACATTCAGAATAAATAAAAATTCAACAAACTTGTTTCTGAATCATGCACTGGTTCAATATTTTAAAAATTCATATCATCATCATAACAACAATAATAGTCCTACAATGCACCACAAGTACTTTACATTCATTAGCATAAAAAACAAAGGATACATTCAGGTAGAAAAAGTTTGGGTGGGTTAAATCTTCTTTTACTAAAAAAATTTCTTTTTAAAGTAACCAAACCAGAGTTCAGATTCGATCTTCTACATGAGCTCAATCACTTTTCATTAGCTAAGGCTCTGAACACAGTCTGCCAGGGTTTCAGATACTTCAGCCTATTTTTAACAAATATATTTTCAATCATTTCAAATACTTTAGAGACAGTGTTTTATGTTTTCATGTCTTTGTGTTACAAGTAACAGTATTTCTCATAGTCACATAAAATCACTCATTACATGTAGCAACGATGGAACAAACATACAAGACTTACAAACATGTTCATGTAAACATGGAACAAGTGTTGTAACGTTACAAGATAAAACTTTCATACGTAATGTGTTAAATACTTTTACACATTACAATTCACGTACAGTGTAACAAGTATGTATGTTTTAAAATACATACAAGTGTAACATGTAACAACACGTGTGAAGTATAACAAGCTAACAAACATTGTAACAAGGAACATTGTATTGTAACATGTTACATACAAGTTTAAAATACACAAGTAAGTTATATGTTACAATACATGTATTTTAGCATGTAGTGTGTTTTTTTATACATGTGTTTAAAGCTCAAGTAGGAACTTACAATTTAGTCTACAAATGTATTTACATACTTCCAATATGTAATTATTCTTGTCATTACATATTCTACATATTGTAATGTGTAAGAAGTATTGTAACATGGTGTGAGTAGTAACATAAAGTACAAAAATTGTAATGTGTAACATGTCACAAGTATGTAAGATACAAGCATTTATCACATGAAATCTTACAGTCAGACATGTTCTGCTCACTGAGTAACAAGTATTGTAATCTGTTACATACAACTGTGTAACATACAACTATAAATAACTTGTTACACATGGTAACAAAAAATTTCCTGCCTGTTTGCCTGTAACTTGTTACAACTGAACAGCACATGTAAAATGATTGGGGTTCCTTGGACCGACATTCAGGTTATAATATGTTGCAGGTGTTAAGTAACATTAATATTTTACATGTGCTGTGTTACATTTTAAAACAAAACATTTTTCGATATGTTTTGTTGCAGCGAATCAGCAGCACCAACAGGAACAACACAAACGTGTCCTAAAGTTTAGAACAAAACAAAGAAGAGACAGAGCTGTGTGAGCTGAAACATTCCTTTGGTTTTGATTGATTTGCCAACAACAGGGCGAGTGATCAGAGAAGTGGGTGGGGCTGAGTCGTAAACGTACACTCACATCAATAATGTTTATATTGAGCCCTGAAAGAGGATGTGATGTCACAGATCTGATGTGGATTACAAAAGGTTTCTGAGGAAAAAGTTTAAAAATACTTCATGTGAAACAAGATTTGTAACAAGTCACCTGAAACATGCGAAGACATGAAAACACGAAACAATCAACATAATTATACGTGAAAATGTGTGTTCTGTGTTACTGGGGATGTAATGAGTAGCTTAAACTTAAAAATACTATACTGGTAAGACATAAAACCTGTTTGGAAAGCCATTTAAACAGGAAGTGATGTCATAATGGAAGAGTGAGTGTTGGTCCAATTAAAAGGCACACAAACTTTGGCTTGGTTTGACCCCGCCCCCCACTTTTCTCAAGGCTCCATAATCACTGGATTTAATTTCAACTGTTACAAAAATTACATTTTTTACTGATTAAAAAAAAATCACATTAAAGAAAAGCATCAAATTCAATTCTTATTGAAAAAAATAATTTTGGATTCCATTCGTTGTAAAAAAGGTTTATTTTCTACAGAGCCCCTGGAGGGACACAGTGGGCAACCGAACGTGACGAGCAAAGCTTAGCCGCCGCCTCCATTTACTTTATATTTAAAGAATCAATGCAGCATTGGACCAAATCAGCTCTGCTCAGAAGGTCAGAGGTCAGAAGGCAAACTGGGAATCGGCAGCTTCCTGTTTTTTGTGGCTTGTTTCCTGAAAATGATAAAAACCAAAAATCCAAACATAAAATTAAAATAAATACGACCTAAAGGTTTATTTAATGATGGAGCAAAAATAATATAAAAAACAAGAGCTGGATTTGAATTAAATATATTTTTAATAGGAAAAAAAAGTGGGACATTTGAAGATCAACCAACCACAGCTCAGCTTGACACACACACACACACACACACACACATATATATATATATATATATATATATATATATACACATATATATATATACACATATACATATATATACACACACATAAATAAATACACACACGCAGGTATGACAGGTGGGCGGGACACTGAAAGCATCAGCCTTCCTATTTCATGTTGTACAGTATAAATACATTCATGATTTAAAAAACCTTCCCAAAAAATATTACCAACAATACGACAGATAAGAAAAAATTATTTTTAACTAAGTGAAAAAATTCTACCAAAATTCCAAAGTCAGATCCACATGTACCACCACCAAAACTCTACCCAGACATCACATAAAAAAATCAAAAACCAGCAGAATAATTCAGAAAAATAAGGCACAGAAGAAGGTTGAGATCGCAGCCACCTAAAATCTACCATAATAATACCACTAATAATAATATCATCATCATCATCATCATCAGCCAGTCAGACGGGGATGAAGTGCCGATGGGAAAAGGCACAATGCTGAAGATTCAACGTTTGTGAAAATGACAGTAATCAGAGTAAATCAGTAAAAATTCTTGCCAAAAACAGCAAAATTTCCAAGAAATTCTATTAAATTTCACAGATTTTTTTCAGAAAGTCCTTGAAAAGGCAGTTTAGAATTTAAAATAGTAGCAATAAAAAAGGAAAATCAAATCAATTTAAAAACTCAAACAAACCTGTAATGATTTGAAAATAATTATTTTGCTTTTTGCTGAAAGTTACAGTGAAAAATAATCTTAATAAATAACTTCAGACAATTTACAAGACCAATTTTTTATCCATGCTGAGACACTTTAAATATAAAAGAAATAAAGAAAAACAAACTATTAAATCTTTTCATCTTTTGGGAACTTTGAGAAAAAGCAGGTGTTATTTTGAAATCCTCTTTTCACCCTTAATAAGAATGTTTTTTTTCTGCATCACATTAATTTAACATTTAGACAAAAAAATTCAACTCACATTAGCTCCTTGTTGAACACCAGTGCCCACAATGCATTGCTACTGGGCGCTCAGGAATGTGCTCTGTAACCACTGCGATGCCCCCTTGTTGTGTCATCATCTGTCACTGTGATGTCACAGGGTTTGTAGGCACAGATAGCTTGGTGATGTAAGGGCTCTTTCATTGGTCCGTTTGGTCCCACCACAGGCCAATCAGAAGCCCTGAAGTCTTGTCGGCCAATCAGCTCCAGAGGCCAAAGGTCAGACAAAGGTCGAAGGGGAAAAAAGTCACAAGGTCCAGCAGAGGGTCAAAGGTCAGATGGTGGACTTGGAGAAGGAGACTCGCAGGTGCTGGTTGTGATCCAGCTGGTGGTCGTGCAGTGCGATCAGGGCCTCAATGGCTTCTTCCACCGACGCCAGCTGCATCAGAGCCATCTTCCTGTCCTTCCTGTGATGGCAGGGGAAGTGACATCATCAAACACATGACCAGGGGAGGAGGAAATATGAGGCAGCCATGTTTGTTTGGTCTAGTTTTATGGTGACGTCTTTCAACGTTCAGCTTTGACCACAAAATATTCAGAAATCTGAGGAGCTTCGTCTTCCTCTGCTGCGTTCACACACACACACACACACACACACACACACAGTGTGTGTGTACGTTTTCAATATGTAAATTATCTAGGAAAATGGCTGCATTAATTTCTATAGTAAATAGTAGAATTTAACTTGCATTAAACAATCAATACTACAAGGAAGTGGTTCATTTCCTGTTGCACAGTTTGTTTCAAGAGGTGTTGTTTTTTTTGGTTTTTTTAAAAAGAGGTCCAGGTTGTTTTAGTGTTTTAATATAACAAATTTAACCGGAGCTGTTGAGACAGATCATCATGTTCCTGTATCTGGACAGGAAGTGATCCTGTATGTGTGAACGAGCCCTTAAAAGGCGACGCGCTTCAGTTCTTCATGACATCTTATTTTACAACATCAATGTGCATCAGCACTGCAGCAGCACTTCACGTCCTCTGAGGACGACTTGGGTTGGTTTAACTTGTACAGACAGAAGTTGTCTCCACTCAGTTTGCTTCATGTGCAGCAGCTCAACCCGACACGCTGACCTCTCGAATCACAGCCCATCTGAAGCAGGATTGTCGAGGCCAGTACTGATACTGATCTTTTTTTTAAAGCGTGGACTGATGAATGTTACAGGTTTTACAGGTCTGTTGTTGTTACTCACTGGAAAAACTTGAAGGCTTTTACTGTGAATCCGCTGGAGGAGAACAAATCCTTCAACTCGGCCTCACCGACCGAGGAGCTACAAGACAAGAAGAAAAATATTAATATCCAGCTAAACACAGAAATTAAATAAGATAAAAATTCTAGAAGGTCTCTCGCATTAGGAAATGGATATTAAATGGCAGAAATATGATTTTACAGAAAGGCAGATTCCATTAAATAAACTCAATCTTATCTTACGGGATGTTTGAGAGGTGCAATGTGGCTGACGGAGGGAAGATGTTATTAAAGTTTTTGGATCCGGGTTTTTTGAAGCGGTGGAGGGCGGAGCCCGAGAAGTCTCGAGTCAGCGCCTGTTCTTCCTGCCCCGCCCCCCCGCGAGGCAGCTGCACCACCGGGTGTTTGGACAACATCACCCGAATCACGTTACCATGGAGACGCTGGCCATTCAGGTGACTCATCGCTGTCGGAAAAACAGACGTCACCCCGGCGTCACAATGAGGAAAACTCAATGAATAAATCAAACAAACTACTGTTTTGTAATTTTTTGATCCAATTTGTTAAACAGCATCAATTCGACTGTTTCTTTTATTGTGATTCTCAGATAACAACATGGTTCATTTATGATTGAAAGATTCAACAGACATCAATACAACGTGGTCGCTCTCAGCCTCCATACAGACCGTGAGTTCTGTCTGCCACATTCATCTTCCACAGAGAACCAAACTCATTAAACATGTCTACTGAAACAAACAGCTGACGTCATTTTAACAAAGATCATTTGTATATTTTAGATTTTCGAATAAATGAAAGTAAAGGGGTATCAGACCGAGTTGAGCCTGAGTGGCGTCGCTCATCTGAATGAGAGCATTTTCCTTCTTATTGAAGAGGATTTTCACTCTCTGAACATCCCCATAAACACCTGAAAACACACAAAAACACACGATAAATGACTTTAAATCAAGTCAGAACATTAATGCAGATTAAAACTATGATTCACTTCTGTTCAGAAAGACAACAGAAAAAACTGCTGATTTAAAAACTGAAATCCTTGAATTTATATAAACCTTTATTGCTGTCCCCTTCTGACCAGACTCAATAAGAAAATTCTATAATAATTACTCACTTTTTATTATTTAAATTTCTTTTTCAACTTTTACAGTTTCTGTCACTTTTATTTCACAACATGTTGCTCTGAACTTAGTTTCAAGTCCTTGAAGGAATAAAGGAATAAAGTTCAGGTGGGTCCATCTCATGTTGACTTGCTGAATGTAAACAATAATAATAATTACCAGCAGCTGGCATATTAATCAATACAATCAATATTTCAATTTCATTTGTTTCTTACCAAACAGGATGAAGAGGCAGTGAGGAGAGACGCTCTGCAAAGACAAACAGTGTTAATAAAGTTAGTTGAGAGTGCAGCGCTCTGTTTGGTCGGTTGCTGTGTGACTGTGTGAACAGAGGTGAAGTCGGTCCCCTTCTGTTCGACCAACACGTGACCTTATTTTACAGAAAACATGTACAAGCAGACAATTCAGTCTTGATCCCCGTTTGAATTACACAAATGATGTTAACGAACTTCAAAGATCATTTCAAGTCAAGAAAGTTGCAATTCATCATAAAGATAGTAAAGAAACATTGAGTTTGGTGTGAACTACGTCTCGTACGTCACCAACACCAACATGGCCACCGCTCATTTCCCCTTGTTCTCCCAGAAGGAGAGAAAAAGTGTTAAAAGAGGTGAAAATCTCTAAAAGTCTGGTCGTGTTGAGAGCTGCAGGTGTGTGAGAGCGGAGTCACTTGCATCTGTTGGAGCCGGCATGAAGGACCAGGTCTACAAGGTTTCAGTGAGACGCTGTATTCTCACAGGCTCAAATTTCAGCAGTTTTACTTGTGTGACTGTGACTCAATGTCTCAATTCAAACAGGATCAAAATGAATTTGTCTCTCGCTGTTGACTAGTGTACAGATTTTTTGTGAAACAAGGTCAATTGGAAGGCGACTGACTTCGTTTCTCTGCGTGACCTCTGACCTCTGGGTTCAGGTTAGATACCAGCAGCACAGAGTGGACAGCAGGAGGCGCCACCTGCAGGGAGACACGAGGAGGAGACACCAACGAGCCGGGGACAGCTGCCATCGACAGACCTGAGGACAAAAAACTTTATTTAAAACAGTCATGGAACATGGAGAACCCTGAACCTATGATCTATAAATATTCTTAATATACAATACAATCAATGACAGGATGTAAAAGTGATATCTCACCTGTGTGTTGGTGGAAGGTGGGAGGGAAAGCTGCTGCTGCTCCGTATGGAGGGAGAGCTACACCTGTAAAACACACACACACACACACACACACACACACACACACACACACACACACACACACACACACACACACACACACACACACACACAGTCCGTCAGTCTGTTTACCTTCAGTAATCAGATTACAGTCTTCTTTCTCCAGCAATCTGATTTCAGTCAAACTGACAGTCGTCAGTTAGAAAAGAGAAGATGCTGTTATTTTAAACAATTATTTAAAAAATGATTTGTGATTTTGATGGTAAATCTGCTCGTCCTATTTATTTTTTTGCTCATGTCTTACAACAGCAGCTTAGGGAATTACATGCAGAGGATAAACTGTTTCATGGATTTTTTTCTGAGGTCCCCAGTCTCATTAGCATTAGCATTAGCCCCTGTTACCAAATGCAGCGGCAGGGTCAAGCTCTCCTGTCGGGAGGTCGGCTCTAGTGAAGTCTCGGCTCTTGTCGTTGTTGTACTTCACATTGAGTGCGCTCAGTTTGGAGAAGTCGATCCTCAGCGTGCAGCAGCCGTTGTAGATGTTCTGACCATCGAGAGACTGAGAGACAGGAAGACAGGAAGACAAATAACTGCCATCGGATTGGACCAGAGAGCCATCGGTCACTCTGGACTGCAGTCAGGGTATAAACAGTTCATGAATGAAAGATTATGTATGTGTGTGCGAGCGTGCATGTGACTCACAGCCTTGGCGTGCTGAGCATGCACGGTGTCACTGAATTGCAGCAGAGCCTGAAACTGGTTGTTTCTTGTGAACGTGATGATCTTCAGCACAGAGCCGAACTTACTGAAGATCTGAAAGCAAAATTACAACTTTAATGCCTTCCACAGAGTTCAGATCTGAACTCGAAACAAATCAAAAAACACCAGCGATGGAAATACTCCAGCTCCATGAAGCTTTTAGACCTGAAGCGTTTCTTTACACTTCAACTCTATCTTTTTGACAATCTGCATGTAAATGTGAGGTTGATGTTCAAACAAAAGTCACTGAATAAATATATTTATCGACAGTTTTTGACCCGCAGAGGAACAAACTCATCCCACAGACTCTCAGCATGTGTTTGATTACAGTCAATAACAGACAGAATCTACACTCATCATTTGTGCTTATAGACAGGACTATAGCTTGTCGGCCATCTTTACATTTCCTCTTGTCTTCTCTCAAAGTTTGGAGCCTGAAGGATTGTGAGTGTGAGATCATCATCATGAAAACCTGCAGAGAAAAGCTGCTGGGAGGGTCACTAAGTTTGTGTTTTGCGGACAGTGTCTTTCCTCCTCTCCGTACTACGTCCCAGTATCAGTAGAGAAGAATCATCCAGGACTAAATCTAAACTATAAAAGATAAGAAATGCTACAATAATACAAAACAAAAACAGCTTTGATAATGACTGATAAGCCACCTGCTGCAGGACCTCCAGTGTCACCGGGTAAAATAAATTCTCCACGATGATTCTCAGGACGGGACTCTGACCCGGAGCTAAACCCCGACCCTCTCCTCCGGACGCCATGTTCCCAGAATGCACTGCTGCTGCACTGATGGCCTGCAGCGCCGCTCTCTGTCAACAAACAAACAAACAATCTGAAGAGTTATAAGAACAATTACACATAGAATATTATTTTGATAGTAGGTTAAAAAAACAGGTCAAAAGAAAATTTCAAAATCAAAAACTTTTACTAAATAAAGTTTAAAAAATTAATTCTACTTTATTATACTAATATTTTGTATAATTTATAAAAAGGCGCAATTATTACATACAATACATTAAGTAAAACATAAAATATACTTCACACCATCTGTCAAAACCTTTAATATTGTCTTTTAATGACTGCATTTTTGTTGAATATGAATATCTAATTAGTAAATATATTAAATATGATTCCTTTAATTGTTCATTAGTGTTAATTAAATATTTTTGTTTCAATTATTTATTGTATTTTAGTTTTCTCTGTAAAGCACTGGAAATAAATCTGACTGGACATTCAATTCTCAAAAAAAATTCAAATAAAGACTCACCTGATTGGTCAGGCCGTCTGTCTTGAGCTCGCGGTGGGTGGAGTACTGAATGAAGATTGGCTGGTTCCTGATGGTGGGCGGGGCAGAGGTGTAGTAGTTCATCATGCTAACAGCTGTCTCCTCCGACGCCATTTCTAAAAACCCCTAAAACAGATATTTGTACATGAGTGTGCAGATTAAAATACAAAACAAAGAGTCAATTAATGGAAATGACAACATTAATAAAAAACATGAGAAAAAATATCATGAATAAAAAGATACAAATATCTAAACTGAACATTTAATGTGTGAGAAATGAAATGAAATCATGAAATAATTCTGTAGTATTTTTAAAGACATCAGTATTTCTCCTATTGACTCAAAGAAATCAGTCAGAACCATTTAAGAATGTTTTTTAAATGTGTTTGGCATTCTTAAAAATTTGTTTAAAAAAAACATTCTTACAGTTTGTTTCGATTTTATTGTTTTTTACACTTCAGTTCAGATTTTGCTTCAATGTTAAGAGTTATTAATTATTACTATCATTAACCAACAAATATACTTCAACAATAACATACAGGCAGAACATCCTGTTATATAAAAACACAGGAAATAATCCATGAGGAGGAAACCGTTAGTAATACAAGAAAAACAGATATAATAAACAGAAATATCAAATAATTCAGTATAAAAACAACATTTACAGAAATATGTCTAGTATTTACAGTATATATGTATAACATTTTTACTGATTAGCTTTTATTGAATGAACTGAAGTGGGTATGTGGTCAAATGCAAAAACACACTCCATATATAAACAAATACTTGACAAACTGAATCATATTCCCAGGTCAGGCTCGAAAGCTCCTCCCTCCCGTTTCTCTTTTCTTCCTGTCTGTCTGCAGTTAGCAGTTACCTGGTTTTTGGCCTTCAGCGTGATCAGCTTACTAACTCGGCCGAAAGGAAGCGCCAGAGCAAGCACTTCCTGTTCAGAGACGTCAGCAGGAAGCTGACGCAGGTGAAGGACCCGAGACGGGACGCACTGAGCACGCTCAGAAACACACAGCCTATCAGTGCCATCCACTGCGGACAGACAGACAAGACAGAAAGACAAGTCCAGTAATTCAACACACGGCTGAACAGCAGGTCTGGAATGAAACTGAGAACATTTGTGTGAATATTCTCATGTTCTGCTACTTTCTCCTTCTTCTCCACATCTCAGAGGGAAGTACTGTACTTTTTACTCCACTACATTTGTCTGACTTTAGTTACTTTTCAGATGACAGTTTTTCCTCCCCTTCCTGTCCAAGGAAAACCACGTATCTCCACATGTGTTGATGTTGAAGTTTTCCTTCATGTGTTGAGAAAATTTTCCTCCTTCCTCCTTCCAAAGCTGAATCCAAGCCTCTTGGATCAAAATGCATCCACACAAAGCTGAACCCCCCGCCCCGTCTCTCTCTAGACCCAACCGGTCGCAGCAGATGTCTGTCCATCACTGAGCTTGGTTCTGTCTGAGGTTTCTGCCTGTTAAAAGGAAGTTTTTCCTCGCTGCTGTTGCCAGGTGCTTGCTCATGATGGGAACTGTTGGGTCTCTATAAGTAATATTATAAAGAGTATGGTCTAGACCTGCTCTGTATGTTAAGTGCCTTGAGATAACTTTTGTTGTGATTTGGCGTTATACAAATAAAATTGAATTGAATTGAATTGAATAGAGATACGTGGTTCTCACAGGACGACCAGACTACAAACACATGATGATCTTCTACAATCTGATGCTCGTTGCTGGAGATGAAAGCGGCCGACAGGATATAAAGTCGTTCAATGAGCTTCAACATCTCCAGCAGGAAAATGACTCAGACACATTAAAGCAGCAGAAGAAGAATCCAGAGAGAAACTCTGACAGGAAACAGTTCACTCACACAGGACGAGTTTAAATACTTTAAGAATATGTTGATGATCATATTTCAGTGAGGTTTTGAATGCAGGACCTTTACTTGTAGTGGAGTATTCACAGTGTGTATTAGTACTTTCCATGCAGTAGTGAAGGCCGAGGTTTCAGGTTACCTGACTGCTGCTCTCACCTGTCGGCAGGCTGGAGGTGCTCATGTTCGCAGAACAGCTGAGAGATGAAGGAAACGCTGATTCCTGCAAAGAGAAAAACACAGAGATGAATTTGACTGAACAGGAAATAAAATAGAATTAAATCAGGTCTTCATCCGCCTGTCTTCTTAAATCCTTCGAATATTAATTTATATGAGGACAAAACAGTAGATATTTGATTTACAATTAAATAAATGACACAACAGAAAAAATGTTAAAATAAATATGAAACACAAAAATTTAAAAAAACAAGGAAATAAAATAAAAAACTAATTGATGAAATCAAAGTATACAAAGCTGCAATCAAAGAATACCGGAAGTTTGTGTTTCATATGATAAGATAAAATAAGATATTCCTTTATTAGTCCCACAGCGGGGAAATTTGCATATTTCACGTTTAATTGATTAAAATTGATTTTCTTTCATTTGACAGATGGATTCATTGATAAACGTTCCTGCTTCCGTTCCACCTTTATTTTCTGTTTCATCTCTTTATTATAAACTTTATAAACGAAACATCTTTTCATTGTTTTTCTTCAGATGTTTGAGCGACAGTCGAAAACCGGAAAAACAACAGAAACTGTTAATCGATTATCGGAAACAGCTGCTGATTGTTTCAGAGTCTCTCTGGACTCGTGTTTGTACTTTTCTTCCTTCATGAACAGGTGAACCTCGCAGGTGTTCACGCACTTCAGATTCAGAACCTTAACACGAAAAACAATCAGCTGAACTTCCGGGTGTTGAAACTCAGTTATCGCGAGGTTTCAACCGCTGGTTCGTCACTTTTCACCAAAACAAAACCAGAAAAAAACGAAACACGAGCGACAAACAGCACGCGACGGGCGGGAAAACGGACCGCGGACAAAATGTGAGACGGTTCTGTGGCGGGAAGACGTTTTGGTAATCAGAGGTAAACAACAACAAACAGCAGCGACGTGTTGACGCAGGTGCGGCTCAGTCACCAAGGAAACGCGAGACAGGAAGGAAGAAAAAAGGGCCGAGAATGTCGGGAAATGTTCCTCTGGTTTCTCGCGCTCACCCGTCCATGGTCCGCGAGGAGGAAGAGGAGGATGAAGGTGACGAAGATGAAGTAGAGGAGGAAGAGTTGTTGTGGCCCGCGCGCCCACCGAACCGCCGCCAGGCAGCAACCGAGGAGAACAACGAGCTCACTTCCTGTTTGGTGACATCACGGCAGAACATGGCGGCTCGCGCGGACACGCCTCAGATCAGAGATACAGAATCGATAATAATTACTAAATCAGTTTCCACAAATGTTCGATGAACTGATTTTTTTTAACCCTTTATCGTGGCCGCAGTTCTGACGGTTTCTTCATTAAATTCTATTTCCGTTAATCTGATTGTTATTTTCTGTCTGTTGTCTGAAGAATTTCTGACGTCAGTGTTTGTATTTTTATGTCTAAAAACTGCTTTTAAAAAAGGATAATAAAAAGGAAACCTTCACTTTTTGATAGATAGAAAATCTATATTCGAACAGAATCAGCAGCTGAAGTTTTTCTCAGATTAACAAATGACCAGCAACAAACAGAAAAATGAGCTGAAGAAAAAGCAGCTTGAGACTCATGAGCAGATAATTCAATAGAAATATAAGAAACATTATACAGAATTCAAAGCAGAAGTCTTTAGATGTTCCAGCACAAACTGAGTCAAAGGAAATGACAGTGACAGAAGATGAAGAGCATTTTATTAAAGAGAGGATGAAGGGAAGATTTTGGTTTTTACAGAGTTCAGAGGAAAATAATGAGAGAAACGAGTCTGAAGGCAGAAACAGGAGAGATGAGACAAACATACTCCCTCATACAAACATCAGCTGGTCAAAGTTTAATGTACTCTGTCAGAAATATGACCAGACAGAAATGATGTGATTCAAATCTTTAGACAGTTAAAAGCGCACTTTGATCCCATAGATGAATAAAGAACATAGAAGTCAGAAAGTGAATGTTTTTGAATCTGATTCAACGACATGAACGTTTTTATACACAGCTCCTCATCCATCAGTTGGTGGCGCTAATGCATCAGGTCATAAATTGCAAATCGCCAATAAACCTCAAAGAAGAAGAAGATCGGAAGTGGCTCTGTAACATCCTTGGTGCGTTCACATGCTCCTCGGATTTTCCCATTTCCGGAGTTGAGCGTTGGTTCTTCAGACTTTCTGTTTGTTCATCAGATTTAATTCCTGATGTGAAACAAGATGGACGCGACAAACAAGATCTAAATGTTCTGTTCTAAATGATCTTCTATGTACAATAGTTTAATCTACGTGGACAACAGTTACAACCTAATACCACATTATAAAATACATGTAAGCATCAAACTTGCATCAAACTTTTTCATTTTTCTGTGTAAATTTAACTCTGACTTGTTTTGACTTGAGGGCGCGTTCACGTGAATTTCACGCTCATTTCCCGATTATTCCATTAGTCCCTGAATGCGCCGTCAAACTAGGTTAAAGGTGAAGAAAATCGGCAGGTTGACATTTTCAGCACAAACTGAGCGGATCGACGCGGTTTTCCTTCAACATTAGTGAAAATGCTGCAGAACACCGGGTGAGTTTGAACCTTAGCTGCCCGATAACAGCACGTTTGTTCCCCAGAACTCCGTTTAAAAAGGCCACTGATTATGTTTGACCCGAACCTTTACGTTACAAACCGAGAAGTAGCTCAAAGATCAGTGAGGTTTCAGTGAATGCAGCAGCTTTAGTTTTACATTTTACTGAAGCCGAACTGAGCCGAGAAGGTTTCTGCTTCCGAAACGGGTCGTAGTTCGGTTCTGGTTCTTCTGTCTGTTGACCTTGGAGCGAGACAAGTTGAAAGGTGAAGGTTTTTTCTACGGAGTCTGGTGATGGCTGCTCCTGCAGTCGAGCTTTTGTCTTCTTCTACACACAGAATTCAAAAGACCTCAGAATCATGAAAGTGTCCGTCTGAAAGTCTCGAACCGGGACTTCGATCTGGGTCTTTCAGAAATTGGACGAGTTCCGGATTCGTTTTAAAAGTGATGTTTTTTTCTTGTTTGGTGTCGACTCGATCATCTGAGCTGTGGTTCAAAGTTTCTACTCGAGTCAATATTTGGACAATTCAAGGTTTTGATTCACCACATATTCAGCTTTTATTGAAGCAAACAGCCTTTAGATTCAATATAATAACTGAGTGTTTCTGAGGCTGTTTGTTCTTCAGGTGTGTCAGTTTGAAAATGTCTGATGTTTGGAGACAGACAGGTAACTGTTCTCCACCTGTTCTCCACCTGTTCTCCACTCTGTTAGCTCTAGATAGCTTTAGTTAGCCTACTGGCTAATATCAGTCCTGCATATTAATGTTCACATCAGCCTGTTTGGTTATGCATTAAAATTATTTCTGAAATTGTTTGAGACACTAAACGGACAGGAAACACTTCATTAAAGTAAAAGTGAAAAAATAAAAGTGAACTTTATTGAACTAAATTTATCTTCAGTTTCTACAATACAAATAGAAAGAACAAGTTGAACCTGCTGTTTAAATCTGTTTCCATAGAAATGTCGCACTCAGAGTTCACTCAGCCAATAAACCTCCAGCTGAGGCTCCAAGCTTTTAATCTAGTGTTTGTGGCGACTTTACGACTCTGAATGAATGTTTGTGTAATTCATCTCATTGCCAGAAGGGGGAGCAAATGTGCCATGCTGTAGGTTTAAGTTTATATGTTAGAAAAGACAAAAAAAACAGTTTGGAGGAAGAAGAAACCAACAGCACCATTTTCAATGTATCAGTTTCCTCTTCGTGTTGTTTGAAAGAGTTTGCAGACATCTGAAGGAAAAGTGCAGACATGGACGTTCTGACATGTCATCACCATTTATGAAGAAATATAACATGAAGAAAAATGACATCTTTAACAGACAGATTTAAATTGTGCTTTTATTTTTCTACCAGCCATTTTCCCTCCTTTTAATTAGGACAGTTTTATACAGTCTATGGGACAAACTCTAGGGACAAACCTCATCTGTACTGTTGTGTCTTATTCTGGCCTCAGTCTCCTCCTGCAGTTGTTCTGGGCCTCTCGGTTTCCTCGTCAGCTCCGTTTGGACGACAGCAACTTTGATCATTTACTTCTGATACACTTGATGCTAAGTTTCAGACACATTTCACACAGTCACAGTCTGAAAGAGTTCAATGAGAAGATCATGTTAGCCTAGCTTAGCACAAAGACTGGGAGCAGGTGGAAACTGCTAGCCAATGAGAGCGCATGGCTTCACTGTCAGTCTGCTAGTTTGGCTGCTAATTGAGCTACCATCTTAATGAGAGTCTCTGTGTTTTCTCTGGTGTGTTAGCACGTTAGTTAACTCTTGTTTTCTCCCTGTGTTTCAGGAAGTTAGCTGGCTGCACGCTCTTCATCACCGGAGGGAGTCGAGGGATTGGTAAAGCCATCGCTCTGAAAGCTGCCAGAGATGGAGCCAACATCATCATCGCCGCCAAGACTGCTGTACCCCACCCCAAACTGCCAGGAACCATCTATACCGCCGCTCAGGAGGGTGAGGAGCTAACAGGCTAATAGGTTGAATGCTCACATACACAAGATGTGGATTAATTTGCAGCTGAATATAGTCCTCCTTATTGTTTGATTAAAAACGACTGTTTGAGGAAACCATTGAACCTTCTTAGACATAGAACTATATATTTGTGACGAGTTTCTAAAAATGTATGTCATCAGAAACATCTCCACCTGATCTCTGTTCACCTGTTAATGCTGGTGTCAGAGTCACACACGTGAAACTGAAATTAGTGAAATAAAAATCCAGGAAAGATACAAAGAGTGAAATGTTCAAGTGTTACTAAGCGGAAAGACGTTTGTAACAAACATGTTAACATCAGCCAGATGTGGACAAACATGGTGTGATCCAGCGTTATGCTAACGGTAAATTTGGATGTTTGTGTTTCAGTGGAGGCGGCGGGCGGGAAAGCGTTGGCGTGTGTCGTTGACATTCGCGATGAGCAGCAGATTGAAGAAGCTGTTCAGAAAGCTGTGGACAAGTTTGGAGGTGCGGCATTTTTTACAGTGTTGAATAAAAATGTTTGAGAGCAGACAGAAAACATGAATGAAAAATAAATGACTTAAAACAACACAGATCAGTTCAGTCTTTATTGATACGAGAAATACTGAATGTCACTCAAAGGAAATTATTTTGAATCAAGGAAATTACAGAAGAAGTTAACAACGTAAAAAGATTTTAGACAATCTTAATTTTTTGTAAACAAAAATTCAAAATCTTTTTCTACTGCTGTAAATATTAATGGTGACATCATCACGGTGCTTGTTTGTGATTGGCAGGAATCGACATCCTGGTGAACAACGCGAGCGCCATCAGTCTGACAGGAACTCTAGAGACGCCCATGAAGAAGGTTGATCTGATGCTGGGAATCAACCTGAGAGGAACCTACCTGACGTACGAGTCTGACACACACACACACACACACACACACACACGTTACATGTTTTTATTTTTGTGGGAGGAAGTGGAGACGCGTCATCCATTTTTTGTTATTGTTGGTTCTTTGTATCAGTTGTGTTAATGAACATTTTTTATTTTCAGTTTCTTTCCCTCCAAACCTCTGAACACATTTCAGGCACAGTCTTGTTCTTGCTTTAAGGCCTGTGCTGTTCATTAAGAGCTGCTACCAGGCTGCAGTTAACGAGTTTCAGCTAACGAGCATCTGTATGTGTCAGGTCGAAGATGGTCATCCCTCACCTGCTGAAGAGTCGCAGTCCTCACATCCTGAACCTGGCGCCTCCACTCAACCTCAACCCCATCTGGTTCAAGAGCCACACAGGTAACCAGAGCAGCTGACCGGCCGGCATCCCATCATGCACCTGTGCAGTAATAACACATCGTTCTGGTCATTTTCAGCGTACACGATGGCGAAGTACGGCATGTCCATGTGTGTCTTGGGAATGGCCGAAGAGTTCAGAGGTCAAATTGCTGTCAACGCCCTCTGGCCTCGAACCGGTCAGTGGCTAAATATTAGCATGCTAACAGAACTCTCTTAGACTCTGTGCGACGCTAACTCTGTTCTGTGTTGTTGCTGTAGCGATCCAGACGGCAGCGATGGACATGTTGGGCGGAGAGGGCATCAGCAAACAGTGTCGTACAGTCGATATCATGGCAGATGCCGCCTACTCCATCCTGTCCCGACCCAAGGACTACACGGGTCACTTCCTGGTGGATGAGGATGTCCTGATAGAGGAGGGAATCAAAGACTTCGAGCAGTACGCCGTCCAACCAGGTTAGAGCATGCTAACTGAGCTAACAGTAACATAGCATGGGTAGCGGTAGCCTAGCTTCCCCCACACTGTCATATGGTACTTACTGTGGTCTGTGATTGGTTGACAGGTCATCCCCTGCTGCCAGACTTCTTCCTGGACGATGCGCCCGAGACACTGGTCAAAAAGATGGAGCAACATGGTAAATGCTACAGATACTACAAATACTGTAAATACTACCAGTGCTAGTATAACAACAGCTGATGATACTGTAAATACTCAGGTCAGGTTTGATAATTGACTAAACTCCTGAAAATAACTACAAGTACTACTATCAGTACTGCAAAGTGTACTACTGATACTTCTACAGACACTGTAGTGCTGTCAGTATAATATTAATAACATTCACAGTGGTACTTTCAAATAGTATTATTATACTGTTACAATGTGTTGTGGTACTAGTACATATGTTATAGTATTTATAGTCTAATGTTACCGATCAGTGTGAATAACAGAACACAGCATAGTTTACTCTGACAGAATATGATCGTATTATTGAACATTAGTTATTTTTGTTATTGGTATTTTTAGCACCCCCTACTGTCCTCACTGAAATGTTCTGTGTCCATGTTGTCAGGGGCGACTCCAGCCTTCAAACCACCATCATCATCCAGTGGACCAATTCAAAGCACGTTTGACGTCATCAAAGAAGTCATCAACGAAGATGTTGTCAAGACGACGCAGGGCATCTATCAGTTTGACCTATCAGGTAACTGCAGGAAGAGAACTATGTCCATATAAGGAGATCAGTGGGCGTGTCATTCATGTCTTTGTGTCCATATAAGGGGAACACGAGGGCGTTTGGTTTCTGGACTTGAAGATGGGTTCTGGCAGCGTGGGGCAGGGCCAGCCGCCCGTCAAAGCTGATGTCATCATGAAGATGGACTCCGCCGACTTCACCAAGATGTTTGCAGGTGAGCCATCACCATGGTAACACCGAGAATGATGTAAAACATAGAGATGGAGGGGTGAGACGGTTTGATGTGGATTTGGGATTGTTGGTGATCATGTTCTGGTCAGGTGATGATGTTGATGTCAGTGGGCTTCGGCAGTGTTGTTTCTATGGTAACAGCTGTGCGTGTGTTTCAGGGAAGCTGAAGCCCACGCTGGCCTTCATGTCGGGGAAGCTGCGGGTTAAAGGTGACATGACGCTCGCCATCAAACTGGAGAAACTGATGAACCGCATGAACAAGGCCAAACTGTGAGACTGAAGCTCTGCCCCCATATCAACCAGGCCACGCCCACCTTCGGTTTGCCTTAATCATATTCAAAATAACAATTATAATAATGATGATGATAATAATAAAAACGATACCACTTTAATACAATGTACCTTGATAATAAACTGAAGACTGTGCTTTCATCATGAAGTGAACAGACTGTTTCTTCTCCATCAAATTCTGTATGTGGAAAAAAATGAGTCAAACCAGTAAATTCGAAAAGTAAAAAAAAAAGTTAAAAAGTAAATGAACCACAGAGACTTTCCTGCTGGATAAAATTCTAATATTCTATTTATTAACTCACATCAGACTTTGTCCTGAACTTATTCCCACGATTCCTGTGTTGCTTTCATAGATCAGCAACAGAAGGAAGTTCATCAACATGACATCATAAATACTTGTGACATCACAGTGACCTCACTGTGAAGACTCAAAACAACACATCCCTTCCCTGTAGACACACATTTGCAGTCACCTCCTCCACCTTGCTGCTCCTGAATAACCCATTTCTCAACCTGCTCCACCTCCTCTCTCTCTTACTCCATAAGGTGCACCTCCTCCTCCCTAAGTAAAGCGTATAGTCAGACCTTCAGGTGAGCTCTGAACCATCTCTTAGTTCTGCTGCTATAGGCCAAGACTTATTTCCCATGATGCATTGAGCTTCACTCTCCTCAATCTGTATTCATTCATATCACATCAATGCATCTTACTAATGCAGCTTCTTCCCTCTCTCATAGTTTTGTGCTCTCTCTTCTCACCTGTCACTTTCTGCAGGTACATTTGTCTCTAGAGCTGCAGAGTCTGGATCTGAGACTGATGTTGATTTTCTGTCTCATGGAACTAAACCTGATGTATTGATCCTCTGAGTCTGTCTGATCCTGATTTGGATAAAACTGATTCAGTTGCTGCAAAGTCTTTTAGAGTTCCATGAACTGACCCCTTAGACACATTTAGTTTATCCCTGATTTGAGGCTGAGAAAGCTCCTCTTTGCTCAGAAAAACAATCTGACCTCTAACTCTTTCACATGATCTGTGGAAACTTGAGGTTCAGTCATATTTATAACAGACGAAAAGCTGCAGGTTGAGTTATTGAAAGAGCCTCTGATCAAATCCAGTTGAGTGTCTGAACACAAACTTCAATGGAAGAGAAACAGCTGAAGGAAACGGAACAGGAGAGTAAAGTAAGTTGTCTTAGTAACGTCTTAAAATAGACACTAATCTGTTCAAAACTAATATCGTCCTTTCATCTGATATTTGGAGTTCTGACAGCTCCTGACAGCAGGTCACATACATTAATAATCTATCAAAACACGACTTTGGCAAAAAAAAAAATGAAAGACAGAAAAAACATTTTTTTCTCCCAGAACAAGATCATTTCAGAACCTGATCAAACCATCTCCTCTTCGACACCCTTTAATGAATTTTTAGTATCTTTTTTAGTTTTTAAGAAATTACAGCAAACATTTTAATATATTTTATTTTCAATGACATCACTTCCTTTCTCTCACTTCAGAAAGGTCAAATGAATTCAATATTTATGACATGCCCAAAACAAGCTCTGTTGCATAAAAAAGACAATTAAACAATAAATTATTTAGTATTACAATTATACATTTACCCCAAAATAACTGAGAACATTTTGCCTTTGTCTTTAACATGTGTAAAAATACATTTTTATAATTTTCACTTTTAAATACTTCATATATATTTCAGCAATATATTTGTTTAAAGAAAATATAGAGAATTTCTAAATTACAAAATACCCAGAAGATTTAAAAGTTCCCCAAAATGTCCCGAAACGTTCCCTTTTCACAGCAAATACAAAAAAATTACAAAAACATAATTCAACATTTAAACAAGAAAAATTGTGCATTCTGGAAATATTCTTCAGCATTTTTAACACAAAATGACACAAACACACTGAATAAAAACATCCAGTGCTGACCAATAAAATTAAATCAATCATACGTCGTCACAGGTTATCCACAATTCCACATTCTCTTCTAAAACAAAAAACTCCACTTCATTGAAAAAAAGACTACATAAAAACAGCAGTTACAGGATTTCTCACACAAAATGTGATTGACAGTCACCATGGAAATACACACACATTCATTTGAAAACATTCATTGAACACTAACGAGCTCGTAACGAGCTAACGATAGTTTGGTCCCTTTTTGTTGTCATAGCAAATTCATTTTCATTTCCTTTAGTGTTGAAACACAAAGTGAATTTTCAGTGTTTTTCTTCATTTTAAAAAAAATTCCGTTTGACCTTTAACCTTTTGACTGACCACCAATAGAAATAGAAAATGTTGACCTTTAATTCACCAGTTTCTTAATATAAATGAAACGTTTATTTTATTAATTATTTAAAAAATAATTTGTCATATGTATTTCACTCGATGTATTTGAATTGAATATATATATCTGCCTCCATGTCTCCAAGTTGGTTTCTATATTTTCATCTTTACAGGTGAATTATTTTTGTCTTGTACACGACTGCAGAGCTTTGCAGGTTCAATTCTCGTATCTACAGCTAATTTTGTTATTTGTATTTTTATTGCAACCTCTTCTTCTGTTAGATTTCTCATTTTTAACTGATTATCCTCCGTATATTTGCCCTCTCACATGTTATTGTCTTGGATTTGTTTGTGATTGGCTGCTTGTGTCACTGATTCAAAAAGTGAAACAACTGGTTGAATTTCGATTTTTTGTTTTTCAGTCAATCTCCACACGGAAAGCGCTGATTTCCATTGGCCGCAGGCGAGTGATGCGTGGTGGCTGCTGTTGTCGGGCAGATTCCGGTTCATCATCTTCACGCAGCAGAGTCAGACCTGAACGACGGACTGAACGAAACTGGACAGGAGAGAAAAGATCGTCCAAATTCACCTGGAAACAAAGAAAAACGACATCAGGTCCAATGAGACGAGGAAGTGAAAGTACAACGAAAAATTAGACAAGTTTGAATTGCAAAGAAAGAAAAACAAAAAATTCCAACTGAAGAAAAAATGAACAACTAAAGGATCATAGAAAGCAAGAAAATAAAATTTTATTTAAGAAAAGTCAAGTAAAAGAAAAACTTATTAAAGCTATCAATTTCACAAAACCGTATTGAAGACAATAGAAAAAAACAACAAAACTTTTGAAGAATGTGTGTGTGTTGTGTCTACCTCCTCGTGTGCGCTCCACGTGCACGGCAGTGGCAGCTCAGGGGCAGAGCTGCAGTCAAAGCCCTTCCTGTGGAGGAGGAGGGCTACTTCCTGTGATGGAGTTTCTGCTTCCTGTTTACCATAAACACAAACTAACATTTGTTCTGTTTTGATGTTTAAATGCATGTTATTGCTATTTTATTAATTTACATTCTACCTAAAAAAAAAATCTATCTAAAAAAAATAAATAAATAACGATGAGATGAATAAAGTATTTCCATCCATTCATCCATCCGTCTATCTGTTAATAATAACTACAATTCTACAATTTCATTTAGCAGATGCTTTTATCCGAAGCGATGAACATCTGAGAGTAAATACAACAAAAGCAAGGATCTAGTGCCATAAAACAAAGTTAGATGGGGCCTGTGCCTGCAGGCAGTGAGGCGGAACTACATTAGATTAGTAGATTTGTTTAAAGGTGCTTCTACAGAACGTAACATAAATATATTTAAACATTATTTCTGTTTTTCATTTTGTTCTATTTTTATTTCAACATTTCATGACACATTTTACCAAACCTAACGATTATTTCATGAATTAATCTGATTGATTGTTCAAATACATCTTTGTGTCTGTAAGGTGTCAGTTTGTCCTCAAATTGTCTTCTTTTGTCCCAAACCCACAGAAATTCAGGGTACAGAGATATAAAACAAAGAATATTGGTGGTTTTGATCCTGAAGGAATTGTCTGTGATTGCTGTGTGCACTGCTGCTGATTTTATGATTTAAAAATCATAGTTGAGTTCCTTATTGAATCTTTTTAGGTGGTTTGTTTGGTGTAATGAAGAGTTTTCATTATCTGTGCTGTTTTTCCTTCAGTTTCACACCTGAACCACAGAGACTCTCCTGAGGTCTTTCGGCTCATATTGAGTCTCATTCATTAACTCCGTCCTGACTCAGTCTTCAGCTGCACAACTAAGAACAACACAGTGGAAATAACTTTCATTCTACTTCAACATTCAGTAAATATCAACTCAGTAACTGTGTGATTGTTGTGCAGAATGAAGATGAACCGGTCTTGTCTGCTGCAGTTCACAAAATGAGGTGTAACAGCGGCAGCAGGCCGAGCGATCGAGCTTCACAACAACAACACAAGTTCTTACTTTCATGGATGGACAGAAGATCAATATTTAAACTGGGACCACACCACTAATATTTCATTTGGCAGCTGTTTGGTTGACTCTGGTGTCTCAGTGAAGGCAGTCGGCCTTTTCCAGTCAGTCATGTTTGTTTACTTCTGTAGAGTCAGAACGAGGCTGAAGAAACAAACTGACAGATCAGGAATCAAAGATTTGATAAAGGATTGGTACAAATGTATTAAAAGTTTGAAGAAAAGGCTGTTCAACAATCAATTATTACAGTAGTTGATCATTAATTATCTGTTGATACATTAATCCACCAGTAGTTTCAGCTCCAGTTGTTTTCTGGAGGACATTTCTTTTGTTTGGTTCTCTCAGTAACTGTGGGGACATTTTCCAAATATTATCAAAGTCAAATTACTGTAACTTTTATCTGCTGCTCAAGTTTTCCAGGTTTGTTTTTCTAACTGTAAACGTATGAAAACATGTTGGAATAATTCCACAGTAATGACTCTTTACTGATTTTGAACTTGACAAATGTTACCTGTGAGTCCTCCAGCGTCCTCAGGTTCACCAGGTGAATATCACACGGCAACGATGAGTGCAGTGGCAGGAAGGGGCGGAGCTTTGGCAGCTGGCTGTTGCTAGGGGCGACCATAGTGATTGGCGGGTGGCAGAGGGAGAGCGAGGTCAGGTGGGCGAGCAGTGACAAGTGTTCAACTGAGGCTCCTCCCACTTCCTGACAGGAAAAAATAGAAAGAAATAAACAAAATATGAACCAAAGAAAAAATACAAAAATATATAATAACCGCAAACATGAACAACCTGAGGAAAGAATGAGAAACAGATCAAATATTAAGCACATTAGAAAATAAAAGAGAAAGTCTTGTTTTATTCTTTTACACAAAGCTGTTGAATTGAAGGTTTTGATCAGTTGATCATGTTTCCTCAATGTGATGTTCAGAGTATAAAGCAGCGCTTTGACCTTTCCTCTATGAACGCTGATGTATATAAATATGTGTATATGTGTAAAAGATATTCCTTTATTAGTCCCACAACGGGGAAATTTGCAATAACAATAAAATGAATAAAGTTGCATCAGCTGGTAGCAGAATGAAATAAAGCTATATTATTTGTGCATGACTTTATTTCTCTGATTGTTTGTATCTTTATTTGTTGCCTTGGTGATAAATCTTCTACTGTATGTGCACGATATTAGCCTGCATCATACGACGCTATCATTTTTATTTCATTGGATGGGCCGTGCACTGGTTCGCCGTCACACCTGGAAATCAAAGTTCAGCTCCTTCCTGAAGTGGAAATGAAGTGAGTCACCTCTTACAACATGTCGGTAAATTTTGCATATATATCATCCTGATTTCATGTGTCCATATGCTTGAAAAGTGTAAATAAGCCAAAATAAGTGTGTCAGCCTCTACAGACTCTATAGAGTCTGGGCCACACCCTCCAGTCTGACCCTGCCCCTCACCTGGGCCCCACCCCTCCTGTCCTCCAGCAGCAGGTGGTAGAGACTCGCTGTCAGCTTGTTGTCTGTGACGCCCTGACCGAGGCCGCGGTTATCATCCTGCATCAGCCGCCGGTCCAACACCACCTCCAGCTCACCTGCACAGGTCACAGGACAGAAGTCAAGACAATGAAACTCCCACTGACACAAAAGAAAAAACTTTTACTGATTATTTCACAGAGTTCACCTTCTAAAATGTGTCCTAAATGCTGCTCATGTGTTTTCAAACTGATGAAGGTATTTTCTAGATTTGCTTGTGTTTTCATAAGTCAACTTTATTCACCAACTTTATTCCATTGTTGAAACCATCATCATTTTATTGTAACCTGCTGCCTGCTGTAACCCGGGTTGGTGAAGTGCTCAATAAATTAAGACTGTTGTTATTTTCATAATTATTAAAAATAGACAGAAAAAGTGTCAAAGTGATGAAACGAGTCAATACGTAGAATTCATCAAACAAAATACAGAAACTAATACCAGAAAATATCTGACATAAAACACAAGAAAACAATCGAGTGAACCTTCAGAAACAATAAAACAAATGTCCAGGTAGATGAAGACTCACCTGGTCTGAGTGATGCGACAGCCTGACTCTGAGCCGACAGCAGAGACACACGAGATGCAGAGTCCTGCAGGAACGACGCCGAGCTCATCGGGTAAAAGTTGGCCTGCAGGGGGAGCTTCGACAGAGTCCGCCGCTGCTGCATCTGCAACCATCATCAATAAACTATCAATAACCAATCAGTAATCTATCAGTAACCAATCAGTAAACTATCAATGATCAATCAGTAAACTACCCAATAAAAGAGGAAAGTGAAACAACCTGGAAACTGTTGAGGTCGGAGTAGAAACGGTTGCCATTGGCAACGCTGCTGCTGAGCCGCATGGCGAGCTCATGGTTGACCTCTGACCTGATGTCCACCATGTTGGAAATCTCCAGGGATCTCCCAGCATGCCCTGGGGCAGAGACGGACAGGAGACTTTTATTGTGAAATTCTACTGTTTCTACTGTAATGATAAGAATTTAACTTTATGAATTAATACTCAATTAAAGATGTCCTCCATTGAAAATCAAGCCTTTAACCCTGTTAAAGTGTCAATAATGTGTTTTTATCTGTCCATTGGTCCTGGAGACACAGTGAGGACCAGTCAACATGTTGGTCAACCAGTAGGTTTGAATTTTCTTGTGTTTTACCTGTTGACTGTCCAACAGATCTGCAGTGAGCTGGATAATGTTAACCAACGTTAGCCAACGTTAGCCAACGTTAGCCTTAGCCTGCCGAGCTACATGATTCGTGTCAAATGCTGACGGGATATTTTATGTGGCTTCAGGGTGATGATGGAGAAAGTTTCAGCGTCCAACGTTACTCAAACAGTTTGTCAGATAGTGAAGCTGCGGAATGAATGATGGTTATTTTCATTTCAACAATCCTGACAAAAAACTTCTCAGGACTCAGGTTGTTCGTGAAGAAAACAGGTCATGATAAAGGTCGTCCCCGAGAGCAGCCAAGTGCAGCTTTGGTGAGATAAGATTAGTTCATTCAAATTCATCTGGCACATGGGACAACGTTTCTGCCAGAAAGTGTTTGTGTGTTTGATGAGCAGGTGTGTTCGAGCTGCAGGTGAGCGGGGGGTGGGTACACATCCACACAATACATCCACAGCACCACCACAACAAGTTCAGCACAGCCTGACAGGCTAAACCCAGTTTGCTTTTTTGTTAAATCACCACTTAAACAGTGAGAAATTCTTCATAAAATAATAATAATAATCTCGTTACCATCCAGGTGGTAGAGTCGGACTCTGTGAGTGAAGTGTCGAAAACAGGAAGTGATGTCAGAGAAGACCGGACCTCTGGAGACCCGAACCAGGGGGGGCTCTGAGGACGAGTAGAGCTGCAGGAGGGTGAGAGACATTCGCAGTGAATCAGAAGACAGACAGAAAGACATTTAGTTCTGGTCTGACTGATCTGCTTCAGACTGGATTGTGGTTCTAGTTCTGGTCTTACTTGGGCTCCCCCCTCCTCCGGCAGGAACAGGTAGGCTCCGCTCTTGTCCCGGTTCGCTCCGGTTCTTGTTCCGTACCACAGAAACTGGACCTGGACCTGACGGACCAGACCGGACTGCAGACGGAGCTTCTACATTCCAAAATTAAAAAATAAAATGTTTCACTCATGTTCTAAAGAAAATTGATTAGTAAAAATAAATAATTATTAATGTCAAACTTGAAATAGATTGAAAGACCGATTGAATAGAAGCAGATTGTAATAATAATAATAATAATAACAATACAATAATTATATAACAGTGTATCTAACATAAATTCATACCTTTTAAGATTTTAATATGCTATAAAATTAAATAAACATGTATAATTAAAAGATTATATTACTTTAATTACTTTTAAGATGATGATGATTTGGCTTTGATTATTTTATATACACAGTACTGTGCAAACGTTTTAGGCAGGTGTGAAAAAATGCTGTAAACTAAGAATGCTTTCAAAAATGGAAGTGTTAATAGTTTATTTTCATCAATTAACAAAATGCAGTGAATGAACAGAAGAGAAATCTAAATCAAATCAATATTTGCTGTGACCACCCTTTGCCTTCTGAACAGCATCAATTCTTCTGGGTTCACTTGCACAGTTATTGAAGAGCTTGGCTGGTGCGTTGTTCCAAACGTCTTGGAGAACTAACCACAGATCTCCTGTGGATGTAGGCTTATATTTATATAATATTTCACATTCTGACTCATCAGTCCAGATCACCTGCTGCCATTTTTCTGGACCCCAGTTCCTGTGTTTTCGTGCATAGTTGAGTCACTTGGCCTTGTTTCCATGTTGGAGGTTTGGCTTTTTGGCTGCAACTCTTCCATGAAGTCCACTTCTGGCCAGACTTCTCCAGACAGTAGATGGGTGAATCTGGGTCCCACTGGTTTCTGTCAGTTCTGAGCTGATGGCGCTGCTGGACATCTTCTGATTTCGAAGGGAAATAAGCTTGATGTGTTTTTCATCTGCTGCACTAAGTTTCCTTGGCCGACCGCTGCGTCTACGATCCTCAACGTTGCCCGTTTCTTTGTGCTTCTTCAAAAGAGCTTGAACAGCACATCTTGAAGCCCCAGTCTGCTTTGAAACCTTTGTCTGGGAGAGACCTTGCTGACGCAGTAGAACGACCTTGAGTCTTGTTGCTGTGCTCAGTCTTGTCGTGGTGTTTGACCTGTGACATGAAACTGTTCCACAGCTTCACCTTGGCAGCAGAGTTTGGCTGCTCCTCACCCAGTTTTCAGCCTCCTACACAGCTGTTTCTGTTTCAGGTAACGACTGTGGTTCAACCTCCATGTGATTGATGATCATTAGCACCTGTTTGGTAGAATTGGTTGATCACACATCTAACTATAATCCTACAAAATCCCTGACTTTGTGCAAGTGGACCTGTAAGAACTGATGCTGGTTTGAAAGCGAAGGGTAGTAACAGCAAATATTGATTTGATTTAGATTTTTCTTTTGTTCACTCACTTATCATTTTGTTAATTGATAAAAATAAACTATTATTATTTATATTTTTGAAAGCATTCTTAATTTATAACATTTCTTCACACCTGCTAAAACTTTTACACAGTACTGTATATATATATAATGAATATATTAATTCATAATTAATCTGAAAAGTCTAACCTGCAGCAGGCCAGTCTCCGGGGAGCTCCATATTTGGATGTGCTTGTTGCCAAATGACAGGGGGGCGTCGGCATCAGGTCCCTCCAGGCGGGAAACCTGGAAGTATTCGGTCTGGACGGTCAGTGGGTCTCCATGACGATGGAAGGTGTACCGAACCCGGTGGGTGGAGCCAACAGAGGCTTTGGTCACATGATAAACAACGAGTGACAGAGGAGGAAGTTCAGCTACAAAGTCGAGCTGAAGGTGAAAATACAAAATTAGTTACACATTAAAACGAGTCCAAACCATGTAGTAATAACAATAATAATAATATGTGGGAGGTGAGTGAAATCATGAAATACACAAAAAAAAGACAACTTGCAGAAAAAACTAATAAAAAAATCAAAACTTTGAGTGAATTTGAATTCGTTGAACTGCGCTTCACCTGGAAAACTTCTGTGGACGCCTGGCTCGGCTCCACCCACACGGCAGACATCTGTGCAGCCATTGGTCGACCGGTTCCTGCATCGACAACACGGGCGTCAGGAGAGTCAACAACGACGCTGATGACGGATGTACGAAACTGCTCTGTCGGGTTAAAGACGATCAATGACCTAAAACAAAGGCAATCAATATTCAATATCAATAACATTGTCACCAGGCTGAGAGAAAAATCGGAAAATCGGAAGCTGCTGTTATATACAAACGTTTTTACATCGTGAACGTTCACATCATGTGATCTAATCTGGTATTTACATGTGCTGCTGAGTCAGAGCAGCTGTGTGACGTGATTTCAAACTGATATTAAATGTAGCTGGTTCATTTATCCCAGACTGATGCTGAACATTTGTACAGAGACTGTAGATGATAATCACAAACAAATTCTTAAATGTTAGGTTTTCTTTTTGAAGGTTCAGCAGCTGTTCAGAAGTTCAATCAGGAGTCTTTTTGTGCTCCAGTTCAATTTCCTCTTAACAAACATTAACCCTCCGACTGTGTTCAGGTCAAATTTGACCTGTTTTAAGTTCAAATATTACATAAATGTAATCCAGTTTTCATTGAAATATAGCTTCAAAACAGCTCTAACAGAATCAATGGATATCATCTGATTTGATTTCGAAGGAGAACTTCTGTCAAATCTGACCCAGCAGAGAACATTAAAGAGTGATTGTGTGGAAAAAAACTTGATTTCTTTTAAAACTAACCCTGACCAGAGTTCATGAAGACTCCTGGTGAACAAAATCAACATTTAGTTTTTAGTGTCATGAATATATAAATAGAGAATATGAGAATGAGATATTAGGACTCCATCTCTTCCATATATAAGCCCCGCCTCCCCACCTGGGCTCATCACTGAGCGTGAGCGACGTCTTCTGAGGCAAAGCGTCCTGCGCCGAGATCACATCATCCTGAAAAACACATCACAATATCAACCTCTGAGGGATTTGTCTTCCACACAGCATGTCCATTTTTCTATATTTACATTTGTCTATTCACGATTCTGAAAGCTACAGATGTGATGTGCGTCTGCTGTGAAGCTAAAATTCTGGACTTTACATTGGTTTTATCTATTTAAATTCACATTTGAAATACAGATTGAAATCATGTCTCCTCCCTAATGTGTGGACCAAGGTTCATGTTGATGGACAGAAGTGACCAAACGTCTCTACACAAACTGAACTTAAGCACAACACTGAAAACATATGTAGCTACACGTTATGTTGACCATGAATAATATCATATTGTTGTTTCCACTGGTGGAATGTAACTAAGTACATTTACTCAAGTATTATATTATGGTACTTCAACCTTCCATTGAATGCTACTTTATATTTCACTACATGTATTTGTTTACTTACTTTACTTTAGTTACTCTACGGAATCAGATTAGTATAAAATATAAATTAACTAATAAATGATGACGTATCATTACAGATTAAACTACCCAGTTTTTAAACTGAGCTCCATCTTTACCAGCTGCAACATTAGAGTGATGAACACATGAATGCATCAATAATTATAATCCAATAACATCATACGTTATTCTGAATTGGGCCATTCTGCATCATGAGTACTTTTACTTTTGGTACTTTAAGTTTATTTTGATGCTGATACGTTTGTACTTTTATTTCAGTAAGATTCTGAAAGCAGGACCTTTGTATTTCTACACTGTGATATTGCTACTTTGACTAAAGTAAAATACTGTTTCACATGTTAGTATCATAATATTGCTTGATCGTTCTATTAAAACTAAGAATATTTCATGAGTCATAATACATCATATATACTTTATGTCCCATAAAAACATTACAAGAACAAACTGCCCAGGACAATAGTCAAAGAGGTGATGGGGTCAGAGGTCACCATTTGCAGGAAGGATTTTGATTGGTCGTGGTGGTACTGGCTCTTGTCCAATAGGAGCAACCAGTGGGCGGAGCTCTGTAGCACTTGGCGCAGGTTCAGGATCGAGTGAAACAATCTGGAAGATAAAATGTATTTTAGTTCAAACGTTTTAATTTCCTTCATATTTAATTATAGAAGGCTTTTCTTTATTTTGCAGTTTAGAAAATTTACTTCATTTATTTTACTTCTTTTCCTTTTGTTTTTATTTTCATTGACTGACTTTATTCAACCTGCACAGGAAAAATCATGTTGTTTGATTAATATTTTTAACTCTTTCTTATAACTTTTCTCTGCACTTTTCCACATATTGACTTTGATTGATTTTAGAATGAAAAATGTATTTAAAATCCAAATCTCATAACTTTATTTTAAAGGGATGTCAAACATAGACAATGACTGACCCAATGTTAATGGAATGCTCATGAAATGGGAGTGAAGGGAAATTAATGTTAGATGCTAATCCTAAATGAATGGGGGTAATGTGAGGCTAATGCTACCTGCACACTAGGCGAGACGGTACCTGTTACCGTTGCCAGCGGTGACGTCGTCCTTCATCAGAGAGCATAGAGGGACAAATGAGACAAAAAAACATGCTAACGCTAAAGATGCTACAGAGTTCCATTTGCTATGATGCTAACACTGATTTGATACCTGCAAAAGTAATGAAGGATCAATAAAAAATTTGAAATCTAAAAAATAATAATAAAAAAGGACTAAAAAAAAATTATAACAATAACGATCGACAACTTCATTAAAACTGTTATTTTAACAACAGTCACTTGACACAACAAGTATTAATGTATTTACCTTCTTCTTAACACTAGCTAGTTTTTAGCTGCCAACTCCTGCTTCAAAACCTTTAACCTCTTTTGTTAATATGCTAACACAGTAGAACATTTAAAATTTCACATAACTAGGTTGAACTACTGAAATAAGTGTTGTCAAATTATTCTTGTGTTTTTTTAATTGCTTTTCATTATCCCCATCCTGCTAAGATGCTAACAAGCTCGCACAAAGCTTCTACCTGATACTTTTCCTTCCTCACCTGTTCCTCCTAAAGGCTAATGTGAACACATACAATTGCTTCAACCAGGTAATACCTGTTTCCCAATTTTAGCCTTCCAAATGCTAACATGCTCTAACATGTCCTACAGGTGTTTTTCATCTTCTGCTGCTAAAAGAAACTTATTATTTTTCTTCTGACTGCGGCAACATGCTAAGAGGCTAGAGTGCTAACAGGAAGTAGCCACCTGGTGCCGTAGTCCACCACCACCGGGTCGCGGGCGGTGCCGGTAACAGCGTCGTGGTGCTGGAACAGTGCCAGGCTCCGCCTCCCCACCGTCAGCCGCTGGAAGTGTTCACGTGACGGGAAATTGGCGACCAGACGACCGTTGCCATGGAAACGACGCATTTCAGCCAACGTCAGGCTGAAGAGGATTTCTGTCGCTCTGTCAGAAACAAAGAAAGAAAACATTCAGGACAAAACTGAGCAAAATTAAATCTGAGAAACCAAAAACAGAAATGTGTAAAAATTTAGAATAAAAACAACAAATAAAAAATATTGTGAAGTCATATTAATACAAAAATATACAATTTATAGTTTTTCCAAAATAAAGAAAAATAATAATAGTAGTCTGCATAATTTTGGATCATTCAGTTTGGTAGATTTTCATGAATAGAAAAGTACTTTTTTGTCAAAAGTTAAGCTTTTACAATTTACACAAAACAAACTAAACCAAAAGCTCAGGGTTGACAGATGAATACTTACACAAGGAAGCAGATCTAAACACACTTAAACATTTTTTCTACTTTTCTTATTTATAATCTCTACAAAATTCAACATTTTGCCAAATTGCCTAAATATAAGAGAAACATTTTTGAAGAAAAATTGTGATCTGAAAATGACATAAACACATGAAACTTCCTAAATTAAGAATTATTGAGTTTTCAAGAAGAAGAGAAAAGAGAGAGACACAGGCTACAGGTCCAAACCATCTGGCCAATAATAAATCAATAAAAAACCTGACAGAACATACCTCAGAGTGGCCTCCAGCGTTCTGTCGAGCCGTTTGTAAAACGGTCTGGAGGTGAAGTATCCGCTCCAGTAATGATCATCGCGGTCGGCGTAGGTGAAGAAGTCGCCACGAAGCGCCGGCAGAGTTGTTCCTGCTGCGTCCAGATGCTGATGAAGAGCTTCAAAGTAATCTGAGAGAGTCCCGAAACGAGCCTGAAAACAGACAGCAGAAGAACTGACTTGGATATACCTTTATTCGTCCCACAGTGGGGAAATTTACAAATATAGCAGCTGTTAGTAATTACTTGTTGTAACTGAGGCCTCTTTAGTCTGTTGATGCTCCGTTAACACTTTTGATAAACAAAAATAATATTTGATGTAGGTCAGGATGATTTATAATATTTTGTACCTATCTGTACCTGAGGACTCAATGAGGACTAATTTAGGCAACATGACACATTTTGTTAATTGAAATATTAAAGCTTTTCTTTATTGTTATTCTTTGTTTATGATGTTTTAATTTGTTCATTATAATTATCATTTTTTAATTTCTCTGACTGTTCCAAAGTTTGATCATTTCAGTCGTTACATCTATATTATTTTTAATTATTATCATGGTTCACTGTGGTTATTTTCTGTCCCACCCCTTCCCAGGTGTCTCAGGTGTTCACCTTGATGTGGAGCTCCGGGTGTTGGTCAAAGTAGTCGAAGAGTTTCTGGTAGTTACTGAACTGAGCGTCCCACTCGCTCGACTCAGTGAATCGAAAGTCGTCACCAAGCGGAACGAGAAGAACCGGAGAACGAAAGAGACGGGACTTCTGCCGATACTGATCCAACAGGAGGAGAGCTCTGAGAAAACACACAGGAACCTGGTCGCTGATCTGAATCATGAAGAACCGCCAGATCCGAGAAACGATAAATAAATCCTGAATCTCGAACAACTGTCTAAGTAGACGGAAAGTTGATTTTCAATCTTTCAAAAAGCTGAAATACCTTTGATCCAATTTTGTGAAGTAAGTCAACGTTTGTTTTCCCCAAGTTATTTACTTATCATTTACTATATGCAGTCGCAAAATACATTTCATTTTAAGGATGAACCAGATGCTTTGTGAAACCATTTTCACTAATGACTAAAATAATTAAAATAATATATATCAATTATTGTTGTCTTTGGCCTCATCTCCCTCATTACCTCGCCTGGACATTCTCATCTGTGATTGGCTGTGGTGGTATCCTCCATGGACAAAAGACCCGCCCCCCTGGCAGGCGGTGGAAATCGAACTGACAACAGACCGCCGGGTTCGGACCGCACGTGTGCGGTATGTCGTAGCTGTAGAACGGCATCATGTGACAAGTGATGTCACTACGAGGGGAGGAGTCTGAAACAGAAAGTGGGTGAAGTTAGTGAAACAAAGCAACTTGTCATTGTCACAAGTTTAATTCCAGAAATATGTGAGAAAAAGTCAAAGCAATTAGAGCAACATTTTTCAAGTTTTTCTATTAATTGTTATTTTTAACTATTGTTCTCTTTGAATTATATTCAGGGTTAAGTTACTCTAAATTCTTGACTCACATGCATGTTTTTGGTTTGTTTTTTTTCAATTTTCTTCCAAAGTCTGACATTTTCTTCTAAATTTTGTTAACAATGCTAACAATCTTTCTACGCCTTTAGCAAATTTGCAAAACATTTTATACAATTTAATAATTTAGACAAAGTTTGTCAAAAATCCTATTTTTCATTTGTTTGAATGTAGGTAATGTATTAAAGCTTCATTCATTCCAATTACAAATGTGTTTTCTTGCTTATATCTGATTGCATATTTCCTCGATTGTATAACTATGATCACTTTTATTTATGTTTATTATGTTACTACTGTATAATTGTCTCACTGTCTCGTGTTCTTTGTGTAGCACTTTGTTACTAAGTGTTAGACAAATAAAGCTTTTATTCAGATTATTGTACTTTAAAAATCCATTAATCTGTTCAAATATGTCCTTAAGTCTCTCTTTAAGTCGCTCTCTCTCTCAATTCTGTCTCGCCCACACACCCACCCCAGCTCTGTCGCCATAGAAACTCGAGTGTCTGTTGCTGGGCGAAGTGTTTCTTGACGGCGTAGTGAACTCGCTGGATGACCATGTCCCGAAGCCCCGCCCCCTTCAGCAGGTAGGTCATAGAGGGGGAGTGGCCAAATGGATCCACGGCCCAGCCACTGCTCGGCTTCACACCTGGACACAAAAATCAAGTGTGAAACAGTGACGTGTTTAATGTTGCGACACAGTAAAAGGGATGAAGCATCAGGGAGGCAACATGAACCCAGGTGTCGCTGGATCCACTGGTGTCCCTCGATGAGCTGATCCAATATAGCGAAGTAATGAGAGTTCGCTTCATCTGCCATCACCCAGCCGCCCGTCACCAGCTCCAACTGCCCCACCCTCAGCAGACTGGCCATTCAGAGAGCAGGAACAAACAGAAACAGAAAAACAGAAAAAAGAAAAACATGGCTTCAAAAGAGGGAAAAAGATAAAAATGAACAAACAAATAAATATTAAGGAAATGAATACAACAACAAAAGTACAACGTAATGAATAAAACACAATAAGAAAACACAACATGAGAACGACAAAAGTAGATTTCTATGAAAAGAGAACGTGAAGAGAAAAAAAAGAAACTTGTTTTTTTATCAGAAAAAAAAAATTTTTTTCATTTCTAATGATTTTTCTGCAGATGGTTTCTCTATGAATTTGACTGTTTGCAGATTCAGAAGTGAGAAATAAAAATGACGTTTATCTTCAGATATGAGAAGAAATGGACAGAAAATGAAGTGAAACAGTGAACGTTGTTGGAAACACTAAAATACATTTTGTGAAGAATAAAACACAAGACAATTTTTTCAGGAAATCACTTTTGACTGTTTTTCTTTCAGTTTTTCTTTTCTTTTTTTTTTTACAAACTGGTTCTGGAAATTTCAACGAAGAAAAAAAAAAGAAAAACTAAGAGGTGAAGTTACCGTTTGACCATCTCTCTCTTCTGCTCGTCAATGCCATTCCACCATTTAGAGAAATAACTGATTTCTGCCCAAATCATCTTCCTCCTGATGAACAGGGAACAAGACGCTGTCAATCACCTGTGCTCGTCAACAGCTGGTTCATTGATTTCACGCAGGCGTACTGAGTGTGTTTGAACTCTGTATTACCTGCTGTCTTCACTCAGTTTGATCAGCATGTTGTTGAGGATGTGTTTTGTCTGATCCTGATAGTAACCGTCAAACGTCTTCAACCAACCTGAAACACACAGACACACACATACAGATTTATTATCATTATTTATTCAGACCCACCGATCATCACATTGAACACTTCCTGTCTTCATACCAGGGTCGTTGTGTGAATGAGGAACCAGAAAAACTTCAAGCGGCTGATCGTCCCACTCGTTGCCTTGGTAACGGATCTCAAAGCCTTGTTTCCAGGCGCCACCGTCGGGATTATCAAATGGGAGGAGACTGTAAACATCCAGCAGCTGTGAAAACAAAGAAAAACAGACAAAAATGTCTTTTTAAGTACGTTTTATGTATCTTACTTACATGAACTTCACAATTACACTCTGCTCGACATCTCCTGAAGGAGGAGGAGGAGAAGAATGAAGAGGAGGAGAAGAATGAAGAGGAGGAGCCACAGCCGTCCAAAATGTATGAGTTACTTTCCTCCATTACAGAACTTTAAAAACACAAAGTCACTACTATGACTTATACAGAATATGTTTTAAACCTTTGTAAACAAGTAAAATATAGAAATATATAAAAATACCTCACATTTCCTTTAGTTTTTCCAAATCACCAAAAGAATTTTGTGAAATGACTAAAAGGACCAAACCTATTATCATACATACTGTACATATTCTACATCCTAAATACTTTCTTCCTACTGTAGGACGACAAAGTTTGTACTATTGTGTTATTAAAAGCTTTTACAACACAAAACGTGACACTGCATCATTATTTAAAACTTATTTCAAATGTGAAAAAATACTTTAAGTCTTATATTCCTAAATATAAAAAGTTCTACCAAAAAATACTTTTAAAACGTCAAGACATACTTTAAAGAGCTAACGGCTACTAGCATGCTAAGCTAACCTGCACTCCCTCAATTCCGTCCTTCATCTCTTCGGCCAATCGGCAGCCTGGCAGCGTGCCAGCTCTGATGTGGGCGGAGTCTGAGCTCACGTTGGTTCTTCCTGCTGCTTCCCATGATGCTTTGCGGCGAAACAGAGAGTCTTGCAGCGTAGCAACCAGACGGTTGTTTTCACTAAGTAGACGTTCCAACCTGTCAATCTTCTGCTGGAGGCGGGACAAATCCTTTGAACCAACAACAACAAAATCTTTAACTGCAAACTCAAAAATGCAGAAAAACATGAACATATTCTTTATATATATATTTATATATTTGTGTTAAGACGACACCTTATTTAGAAATTTCACTGATTGTGTTAAGTGATTGTTGCTGTTAAAAGATCAGAAACCAGAATGAGTTTGTCGACACTCACCTCGTCCACCTGTCCAGCAGGTGTCTCCCTGCGCTGCTGGAGCTCCGCCCCTTGCATCAGCTCCAGCATGCGGTACAGTGACATCACCGCTACGCAGAAGACTCCGCCCACCAGCACAGCCAGCAGACGACTCCTCTTCATCACTGAGACACGAGCATCAAACATTTAACTATTAATAAGATTAATAAACTGAGAACAAAGAGAGAGAGAGAAACGAACGACACACTGAACATTCATCAGATGAAGAAACGGAAAAGAGATGAAAGATTCATTTGTTATGAGATATGGAGGCTCCATTTAAACACAACACCCAGGTGCATTATGGGAAATGTAGGATGCTTCCACTAGAGCGCCAACAAGTATTTCGTAAGTCTATTAGTCTATAACTATTTTGATAATCAAAAGATTGTTTTAATCATTTTTAAGCGAAAATGTCAAAAACCTCTGTGGTTTCAGCTTCTCAGTTGTGCATTTTTCATCCAAGTAAACTGAATTTTTACTATATTCAGATGGTTTATAGACCAAACCATCAATTAGCAGCTTATTTCTATAATAAAAATAATCATTGGATGCAGCCGGACAGTCCTTCTTCTTCTTCTGTGTCTTCATTTACCTCCACAGGTGAAACCTGTGAACATCACCTGCAGGAAGTTTAATTTTCCTCTTTTCTTGTTTGACCTCAACATTTGATTTTACAGATTAAACACTTGAAATAATGATAAAGTGACACAGGCAGCTCCACAACTCCACCAATTGTCATGTTCGGTTGAATTGTTTCACTAAAAACTAAATTCCCCTTCTTACAGATCTGGTTTAGAAGTGTTTCTGAATTAATCTGGAGGTTAAAAAACAAACACATCCTCCTTTACTGAACTCGTGTTTTATAAAACAATTTAAAACTACAAAATGTTCTGTTTAAGTTCTTCTGTGGTTTTTAAACGCTGCTGCAGGTCAATCGGTCGTGAAGATAAAATTAATTAAACTTTAGATTTGAAAGTTTAATTCAAAGTTTCCTCACTGAAACTTCCGCGTTGGACAAACTGCGTCAGGTCTCGTGTTCCGGTGTGTCTCGTGCTGTTTTTCACCTGTCAGGTGACGTCGTGTTTGACTTCGGTCTGCCGCCAAAACAAAACCAAAAATGAAATTCTTATTAAAAAGAAATAAAGTTTGTTGGTTTGTTTTTTGTCGCTCCGCAGCGCAAAGCTCAGGCTGCTGCTGCTTCCTGCTTCCGGCTCTTTGTTTTGCTTCCGGTTTGGTTCTGCTGACTCAGCGCTGTAGAAACGTCACTTCCGAGCGGAATTTTGGAGAAAAGAAGAATAATAAGTCAACGCTTCCGTTAACTTCATAGACCAAAAGGCGACTGTATGTCTGAACGTTTGAGCTGGTCTCGTGGATGAGAGTTCAGTATTTGACACAATCATTCATCATTCATGGACTTTCATTCCATCACATGACAGCTCACGTGCTCTCAGAATGAGGAGCAGTTTCCGGTCACGACTGAGGAGCTCTAGGTCAGTTTCCGGGTTTTTTCTCCACCTCCTCTGACAGAATAACATATAATAACCACAATAAGATCCTCATAAATGAACCAGCTCTTATTAATGTTTCATCATGTTTCTCTGCAGAAAGAAAAAGATTGTGGAACTAAATAATGTTCACTCTGTAAAATTAATCTTTAATTGAGTGATTGAGAGTAATTTTCACTTCTGTTAAATTACACGAAATTGTAATATTTTTTTAATTTCACATAATTGTTACTTTGATTTTTGCCTTTTGTTCATTTAAGTTTCTGGAAAAAATGAGAAAACGTCCAGTCTGATCTGACTGTCAGTCAAATCAGAGATTAAGACTTTTCTGTTTTCCTGTTTTCTGTTATTCTGTCATATTAAATGTGGGACTATTTATTCATATGTTGCACTGCTGTGTAATTTTTATTCCATTGCTTTATCTCTTTTATCACATATTACTACACTTCTGAAGTCAGTTTCTGGCTTTATTGATAACGTTTATTTAAAAAGAAGAAAAAACATACTCCCCCTCGTGATATAGTCACGTGAGCGGTCCGCAGCGTGACGTGTGATCAGCTGACTGCGGTCAACAGGAAAAAGAAAATCCTCCGTCGACCTTCATTCTTCTGCATTTGTCCGGTTTTTGCTCCGGTTCCGCGCCGCTGTCCGCAGGTTTTCTGATCCAACATGGCGAGTCAGTCGCAGGGCATCCAGCAGCTGCTGCAGGCCGAGAAGAGAGCTGCGGAGAAGGTGGCCGAAGCCAGGAAACGTGAGTAGGACCGACGGCCTGCGAGCCCCGCAGCGCCCGTCAGCAGGTTCACGGTGACAATATCTGTGTGTGATGAGTAAAACCGGTGAGAGGAACTGAGGAAGAAAACCAACATGCAGCAGAAGGCGGTAGAAGCCAGCAGAGACCGGCAGAGACCCTGGGGACAGGAGACAGTCGGGCTGTAACTCAATTCAATTGGAAAATCTGTGAATTTAGAGATTCGTTCTTTTTTTCGCTGTATTTTGATTTTAGACAACCCAGAATCAAACTGGGAGCTGATCAGAATCCGTAAGTTCCTCTTTTCAAACCAGCTGTCAGCCAGTTCTCCTGATCCAACGTGTTTTTGTGGCGTTTTTCTGACGGTTTGTCCTTTCCTGGCCACCGTCTGTGTCACTTCATATAGCTGATGAAAGTAGACGTTCGACTGTGATGAAAAGACATTGTTTGAATTGAAGAGTCTGTCCTCCTCTTGAATCACTGGACGTCCGACGTTAGATCACATCACGTACGTCTGAATTCCAGGAAGTACAACTTCTGAAAGTGGAAGAAATTTCAATGGGGTTTGGTCTTTCTTTTATAAATCATACCTGTAGATTTTCACAACAGTGATTATAATAATTCCGTTAATTTATAGTTACAGTTTATTAAAATACCATCCTTTTCTAATGTTGGTCCCTTATGTTCCATCAGCCGCTGAGCATCATGGGATATTGTGACTACATCTTGTGATAAAGAGTCATTGGCTGCAGTCCAGTAGTTTTTTTGTCACTGAGTGAAATGACCTGCAGCGTCTCCGCAGCGGCCATGATGAGAGCTACTCACATTCTCTGAGTGATAATGAGAGGTGCTTCAGTGCTTCCTGTCTCCTTTAGGACACTCTACAATGCTACAATTTCTTTTAGCAGAGACTTTTATCCTAAGCGACGTACATTCATATGCCGATGGAACAGCCATCAGGGGCAATTTAGGGTTCAGTATCATGCCGTCACACAATTCCTTGTGGCAGCATGATAGAGGATTAATGAGGATCAGATAGAGGACAGATGATTGATTGAATCAGATCTGACTGCAGTAATCAGTCATGTTATCGATCAGCTCATTGATCACTGCACAGACACATACAGGACCAGTCAGATGTCTGGACACACCTGCAGTGGTTTTCTTTCTTTTTATCATTTTCCATGTCGTAGATTAATACTGATGATATTATGTGCTAAACAATAACGTATAAACAAAGTAAAATAAGTTGCTTTCTTGCTCTTTCCACTAATTCACTTCAGACAAGACTCACCTGTTAACTGCAAACCAGGTGACGGCCTCATGAAGCTGAATCCCATTTTTCTTTCTTTACACTAGTCTGTTTTAGTTATTTAGTTTTGATGTCTTCAGTATTAATCTACAATGTAGAAAACAATAAAACAGACTGTCCTCTACATGTGGACAGAACTAATAGAAACAGCTCTCATGTGCTGTGACTCTCTCTCACCCCCTGTAGGTAAGAACAGGCGTCTGAAGCAGGCAAAGGAAGAAGCTCAGGCTGAGATCGAACAGTATCGACTGCAGAGAGAGAAGGAGTTCAAGACCAAAGAGGCTGCGGTACGTCACAATACTATTAATACTGCTAATACTACTAGTACTGCTGCTGACGATACTCACAACACCATCAATAGTACTACTGCTCCTTGTCTCCTGGTTTTATTTCTGTCCTTCTTTTTCTTCTTCATCTTCATCAAAATTCAGCCTCAGTTCATTAAAAACGTATTTCACTATTATAATAAATATTTCACTGCTTATTTTTCTGTCATGTTATAATTCATATATATATATGCATAATAAGATAAGATATTCCTTTATTAGTCCCACAACGGGGAAATTTGCAAACAACGGGGAAATTTGCAATATATCAATATTGTCTTTATTTCCTTTAAAACTTTTCCAACATTTTACTGTATTATTATATATTTTGTATTTTTTTGTTTCTCTTGTTAAGATTTCCTTTTCGTGTTAGGATTTATTTGTAGTGTTTTTTTTTATTTTCAGTTTAAATTTAAACAGCAATTTGTATTATGAGGATATTATTAACTTCACATGTAATTGGATATTTAAATTGTCCCCCCCTTCCCCCAGGCCCTCGGTTCCCATGGCAACAGCGCTGTGGAGGTGGATCGCGACACGGCCGAGCGAATGGGTCGTATCCAGGCCAGTTACCGTGGTAACCGGGAAGCAGTGCTGGGCGAGCTGCTGCGACGTGTCTGCGACATCAAGCCGGAGTTTCATGCTAACTACCGCGTGGCTGGCTGAGGGGTGTCACAATGCCACGGGGCGGGGTCAACTTCTGATGGGGCGGGGCAAACAGAGGAAAGATGGACGTTAGCAACATTAGCTTCAGTCACAGCCAAAACCTTTTAGTTTAGTTTTTCAGGTTTGTACAACTCAAACAAACAAAATTGTCTGGAATTCTCCCAAAAACATTCATTTTAAAGGTGCGAAGTTCATTACTTCCTGTTTTCCTGCTCCAAGCAAAGAAGAGAACATTAATAAATGTTGTTACTGTGTTGATGTTTACTAAATATTTATATATATCATAATTAATTTTTGTTTCTGTTAAATCTTTAAATCTTTCCTGAATCTAACAAAATGAAAGTCTTTGTTTGCTGTAAGAGAAAATCAGCCAATCAGTTGTCAGGTTAAAGTAAAATCAAACAAGATGTGAAACGAAATGAAATCAGATTTGAGCTGATTGTTTGTTTTTCCTTTGAACTCTCTCCTCCAATCAGGAGTCCTGACTCATTTCTGTTCTATAACCTGATTGGCTGGAGAAACTAGAAAGGCTTTTATTGTGAAATTAATGTGCATATCCACAGTTCTTTGGCTGTTTCCTGTGTGTGACCACGTGACTTCCTGATGATGTTTGTAAAGTGATGACAAAAAACAGAAAATATTAAACTGGATGATAATTGGCTGAAACTGTGTGTAGTTGCTCTGTGATTGGCTGTCATTTTACAGCATTGTGAATAAATGGCTTGATGGCCACCAAGGGGTGCTGAACCCAACCCTCCAAGGGTCCTGGAAGTGAACCAGTGATTTTAGCCCGAAGTATCAGTATTGTTGCTATAGTTAGCTCCTCTTAAATATACCATGAAGGGGTCCTTGAAGTCCGTGAGAAGGCTTTAGGGGTCCTTGAGTGGGTTCCTGTGTGTTTCAGGATCTTCCAGGAGTGCTGGAAGACATTTATTGCGATTTCCTCGTTTTCTTTCACTGCTGTTGTTCAAAAGTTTTTAAAAGTTCAGTCTCTCGTCTCCTCACTCATGTCTACAATTCTGCACTTTCACTTAGCAGACACTTTTACCCAAAGCGATGTACATTCACATGCTGAATGCAGGCAAGGCAAGGCAAGGCAATTTGAGGTTCAGTATCTTGCCCAAGGACACTTTGACACAACCTTCCAGTTGGTGGACAACCGCTCTACCTCCTGAGCTACAGCCGCCCACATGTCTCCTGCCTCCTCATTCATGTGTCCTCTCTCCTGTGTCTTGTCTCATGTCTCGTGTCTCATAAATCAGTCCACTCAGTCCAGGTTCTGAAAGACAACTGTCTTTACTGAGACTTATTTTCACTTCTTCTTCACTTCTTCTTTAAACGTCAGCTGACATCACTGAGTTTGTCCTCCGTCCAACTCAGAACTTCCTGTCAGTCGGACTCAATCTGTCTTTGATCTGTCACTTTTTGTTTCAGTAGATTTTCTTCTCTCTTTATTTCGGACTCCTCTTCCTCCATCTTTCCTCACCTGACGTCACTGCAAACACCGCTACGTGGCTCCGACAAAGCCCCGCCCCTCGCCGCTGGACTCGCCTTCTGACTGGTCTTAACCGGGAACATCAAGTTCCGCCCACCTCCTATTAGCCCCTCCCCGGTGCCCTGCGTACCGACGTCATGACGCAAGGAGACGGAAGTGGTGGGAGACGTTGAAGGAAACAAGTTGAGGAGACGAACGACTTTCTTTTTCCTCCTTCTTCTTCTTTACTTCTTCTGTTTTCTTCTGTCTTTTTAAGTTTCGTGTTTCGGAGCCAAAGCCGAGCAGAAGAAGAAGAAGAAGAATATTCCCGGAAGAGTCCAGGTGAGCTCGCGGTCTGTTTCTGTGTGTTTAACACTCAGTGACCTCTGCTGCCCGCAACACTGTGTTCGAAACTCCGGAGAAAAATGGGACTGTTTAAGGAATTCTTGGACGCAGTAAATAACGTGTACGTGTGAGGTTTGAAGCTGTGACGGTTTCAGAACCGGACGGGTCTTACTGTAAATTCGGCTGGTCTGTGCTTCGCCTGCAGAGTCCTAGCTCCTACAAAACCTCACCTTTATGACCTGATGTTCGTCGGTCTCCGCCGCCGATTCCGCGTGTTTGTCCTGAAGAAGTTGAGAAGATTTAAAATCAGGTTCGACAGAACAGTGATAGTTGGATTCAGCACGCGCATCGAAGCTCGTGCAGGAGCAAGACAGCGTTTTTATATGGAGTCTGTGCGCGTGCGCGCTTCTTGGCGACAGTTGGGAAAAGATTTCCGTTTTTCTCGTGAATTAAAAAGGATTAAAATATGTGAAATGACAGAAGAGAAGAACAACGAGGTCGAAGTGAGACAGAAAAACAAACAGCTGAAGAGAAGAAAGATTTTCTGGTCTGAGATCAGTGAAACGAGCCAAAGTTATAATTGACTGAGGTTTTAATCACAGTTCATCACGTCAAAGCAGAAAACAGTCAGAAACAGGTTTGAAGTGAAAAACCACCTCAAGCTGTTCTGGAGCTTTCCACTGTGGCTGAGTTTTCTTCAGCACATTGATTTGTCCTGTTAATAAAACTGTGATTCTTCTCATTATCTATGAATCTGAATCTGAGTTTCACTCACTGAATTACAGAAAAAGAACAAGAGAAGCTGAACGACTGAATCTCTGTTGTTGTGTTTTCTGCTCATCAGTTCACTGATACATCGACTCATCGTTTCATTACACACTAAAAATCAATGGGTTGACTTCGATCTGACCAGGTAAAGCTTCTGGATGATGGATGATGAACCTGACAACTGAGGGTCCATGTAGGACCTGGTCTGTTCCGGTCTGAGTCTGATGGACCCGTTCTGTTCAGTCTGGGTCTGGTACAGATAAAATCATATAGTGTTTGATATGTAAAGACTCTGGAGTCTTCAGATCCAGCTGCTCCCAGTTGTTTCATTAAGGTTTTTTTTAAAAACCTGTTTGGTATTTGCTACTGATGTTGACTTGGTTTTACAGAGTCTCCAGGTCTCCAGGTCCCTCTGTAGACTCTGCCGTCCTACGTGTCTCTCCATCCAGGTTCTCACTAACCTCTGAGCTTTTTTTGGCCTTTCCAGCACAAATGTTGCTGCACATAAACAGTTGAAGATGGTGGTTGTCGGCCATATTTGTTTTGGGATAACAACGTGTGATGGTTGTTCTGGTGGTTTGTCTACCTGCTAGATTTCCTTGGTTGTTGGGTTTCTGCTCCTTCCTGACTGTCAAGCACTGAAACGTCTTTATGTTGATTTATCTTTGGAGCTTCCACCTCGTCTGCAGCTTCGTCTCAGAGTGAAACCTTGTACGTGTCAGCATGGTGTCAGTCAGAGAGTTAAACTGGGGCCACAGATCGTCAGCATTAACGGTTTGTGTCTGTGAAGTCCTGCTAATATTTGTTCGCCTCTGTATAAAAACCTCCCGAGGACGTCATTTTGAAAGAGGAACAGCCAACAGGGAAAATCCAACAGTCCAACTGTCCTTTCATAACTCAGTGAGTCCAGGACAGTTCATGGATCTGGTCCAGATTTGCTGCAGTTTGGCTCAAAATACCACAACAACAGTTGAGGCTAAAGTTATTCACTGAACTGTGTCTGTGCTTTGTCATTATTCTAAACCACGCCGGTCCATTTTAACTCAGTCATTTTGTAACATGACGATATAATCACATGGTGATTAGACAGAATACATGTTTACCTGCAGTCAACAGTTGTTTCTAATCTACTGCAGATACGAATAAGACATGAGTTTATTAGAAGGTTTGAAACTGCTTTGGTCCAATCAGGTTTAAGCAGCCTGCAGTGAAAGAAAGGAGAGAAGAAGAGAGACAGGAAGAGGAAGAGGAAGAGTTAGTTTATAAAATGGAGTAAAAAAAGAAGGAAAGAAAGACAATAAAATCATGAACCTTCTGCCACATGCACAGTGTGTGAGGTCACAGTCACCTGCAGTCTAAAGGTGGGATGTGTGACATCACTTCCTGTAATTTTGAATTAAAATGAAGTCCCTGAAACTGAGCCCAGGTCAGTTCAAAGTGAATCAATGACAAAGATAACAAACTGAAGACATGACTGACTGAGGTCAAAGGTCAGACACGTTGCTGGCTCAGGGTAAGTCCTGGTGCTGCAGCTCTCTGATTGGCTGATGAGACAGTTCACAGCTGCAGGTGTGAAACACCTGATCGGGTTAAAGATCTCAACACGTTGTGTTCTGTCTGACCGGAGATCAGTTTCCTGATCATCTATAGATCAGAACACCCCCCACCCCCACCCCCTCCAGTGTGCAACATGTACTTTACATGCATCATACATGGTGATACGTGTTTTGTCGTGTTGGGTGTGTTTAGGTGAAAAAGGTTCAGTTTAAAGGTTCATCAGTGTCAAGGACGTACAAGGTTTTATTGTCGGTAAATCAGGTCATAGTGTTCTTTATGAGCACGTGCAGGCAGACAGACATGAAGCTGACAGGCAGACAGACATGAAGCTGACAGACAGACAGACATGAAGCTGACAGACAGACAGACATGAAGCTGACAGGCAGACAGACATGAAGCTGACAGGCAGACATGAAGCTGACAGGCAGACAGACATGAAGCTGGCAGACAGACAGACATGAAGCTGACAGGCAGACAGACATGAAGCTTACAGGCAGACATGAAGCTGACAGGCAGACAGACATGAAGCTGACAGGCAGACAGACATGAAGCTGACAGGCAGACATGAAGCTGACAGGCAGACAGACATGAAGCTGACAGGCAGACAGACATGAAGCTGACAGGCAGACATGAAGCTGACAGGCAGACAGACATGAAGCTGGCAGGCAGACATGAAGCTGACAGGCAGACAGACATGAAGCTTACAGGCAGACATGAAGCTGACAGGCAGACAGACATGAAGCTGGCAGGCAGACAGACATGAAGCTGACAGGCAGACAGACATGGTCTGGTCATCAGCCTGTCTGTCTGTCTGCTCCTTTCATCTATTTAACTCTTTCAATCTTAAAAATCTTTCACCTCTCGTCCAAAGAGCTTCTTTAGTTCGGACTGACTGGTGGGCAGTCCCAGGTTTTAACCACCTGGTTCATTGATGTTCTAGCTGTTGTAATGAGAGTCATTAGAGTCGAGAGGATTGTAGCTGGAGGATAAGTGGTGTCACAGGCCTCCTCCTCTGTAGAAGGACAGTTTCTCTACTTTGATATAAACAGCCTCCTTCACTCCTCTTTCAAACTGTCTGCCCTCTCTATCCAAAACATGGACAGTGTTGTGTCCCTTGTCTTTCAGGTGCAGGTAAACTGCGGACTCATGTCCTGAGGAGTTGACCCTCCTGTGTTGAGTCATGTGTTTGTTTGCGCTTGTTTGATTTCGCCGATGGTTTCCAGTCTGTTCTTTCCTCACTGCGTTGGACAGCAGACATCAGGCTGCTTTTCTTGTGTTTGGGTCTTTCAGCTGAACCAGTTTCTGTCTCAGTGTGTTGCTGGTTTGAAAAACAGGGATGCGACATCTTTAAAAACCCCCCGTTGTCCTGGAAGCAGGTGGTGTTCAGGCTGAGGTCCAGCAGGTCACAAACCTGGTCGGAGCTGAGGTTGGTTCTATTGTTAAGGGTGTTGTCATGTAGCAGCCCTTTCCTGACTGTTTCCACAGCCTCTATAGTTGGGATGCATGTAAACAATGAGGTCACATCATGCGACCTCATTGTTTACATTCCTGTACATTTTTCAAAGATTCAACTTTTCAGTCACATTGTTAAACTGATGTTTGAAAACCATCAGTATTACAGTCAAAACAAAAGCAAAATAGAAGCATCTTGACTGCTGGACAAATTATGTCATGACACCATTTCTAAATAACCCAGAGCATATTTTTCTGCATTACGTTTCATATCAGCACAAATCTGACAACATATACGTTGTATATATGTATCTATGACAGGCTGATATCAGGTGATAAATCGGTCGGACACTAAAAACTGCAAATGATTCACATGTTTTAAACAAACAGGGACTATAAGTTTCTGGAGTCTTGGAGGAAAACAAAGAACTGGAACCCACTGACTGATCTGCAGCCGAGATGTGTAGTCGTCATTGACAAGATCTCCTCCTGAACAGATTTATTGATAGTTTAACTTTTAAATTCATGTTAAAGTCCACCAGGAACCAGACTTTTCAGGTGGTTTTAGTTTGATTGAACTCAATATATGACAGGAGCATTCCCTATATATATAAGTATGGATTCACCTTGGGAAGAAAAACTAGAGAATTTCAAACCGCATGAACCCTTTAGTTCATGAAACGACCTGAAAATAGTCCCATGTGATCTGCAGTGGCTGTAAACTGAGCCTGAACATTCCAGGTGTGACAACAGGTGAGAGTTCATCAGTGAAGCTGCTCTCAGTCATTTTACTGTCAATCCACTGCTTTTCATTGGCTGTCAGAAGGTGTCCTGACAGCTGATTGGCTGAGTGTTGACACAGACATGGAAGCAGATTGGCTGTCTGAGCATCATGCCAGTATTTGATTGGCTGAAATTCATCCTGTTATCAGTTTTTATTGGCTGTGAAACGCACACTGCTCTCTCTCTCTTTCAGACAGTCTGTTCAGCTCGATCGGCCTTGTTCTCTCCTCTCCAGGTAAGACATTCTTCTTCGTGTTCCTGATTTAAGATTTTTAAATGAACCGTGCTGACTGAGATCAGCTAATCAGAGTACAGGAAGCACGGACAAGTTTAAAAAGTGGAGGGACATCAGAACTGTTAAAGTTATCAAAGTGTTCACATCAGGAGTAAATGTAAGTTTATTGATAAAACTTTGTCATGATCTGATCCAACATTTCAGACGTAAAGTCCTGCTGGACTTTTTCTTTGTTGTCTCTGCTGTTTACAATTCACCAACATTTATCAACTGTGGCTGTAAGACAAACCAGAACAGCTGATGAAGTTTTTCAGAAGGTGAAAGACAACAGAGTGTCTGCAGCCATGCTAGCTGCTCTGTGAGGCTAAATGCTACCAACATGCTAACATAGCAATGTTTACCAGGTCCACCATCTGAGTTTAGTCTGTTAGCATGCTAACATTAGCTAACATTAGCTACTAGCAGTAAACACCAGGTCCAGCTGAGGCTCATGTGAATCTCATTAGTTCTGCAGGTTTTTGGTCATGAACCAAAGTATTGTTAAGATGTTGACCTGATGATGGCGCTAGATGAAAAGTCAGAGGATCACCAAAGTTATTACCGTTCATCCTGTGGGGAGCATGAATGTCTGTTGTAAACTTTGTGGTAATCTGTTAGATCGACTGAGTTGTGCTGCTAATGTGGATGAACAGATCTCACCTCATTGAAACGATCACTGTAGCGCCCCCTGAGGCTTCATCACGGCAGAAATCAAACAGTTTTACTCCGAAGGTTTTTCCTAAAGGAGTTCAGAGGAAAGGTCATGTTATTATCACACTTTATCACAGTGTTTCCCAACCTGAGGCTTGAGGCCACCCAAAGATATTATATATAAATTTTGTTACTGTATTTTAATGTTTTTATGTTTCATTAATATTTGCATGTTGAACATTGTTGTACAGCAGATTACTTTGAGACCTTTGACTCGTCAACTTCCTGAAAAACTTGAATTAACTGAGACTTTGAACGAGAGACACTGTAAATACACTCAAAGGGGTTAACTCAAAGTGATTCTTACTCGTCCCGACAGAAAACAGGAATAAAGTGTTGTTGACGGCAACGACTGACCTTCCCGTTAATGTTAATGTTGCTTTGATCTAATTGGCTCGTGGCAGACAGCACATCTCCGAGCTCTGATTGGCTCGCACTGCCTCCTTTAGCCTAGGGGCCTGACAGCCAATCAGATTACAGCAGGGCGTCTGCTCAGTGATTCTGTTACCACGCTTACGTCACCATGACGAGCTGATTGGTTGCTCAACAGTGCTCAGTCAATTTCTCTCTCTGGACGAGGCAGCATCACTTTAAATGAAGAGGTGTCACTAAGGTAAGAGAGAGTGTTGTTCTTAATGTCTCTCGCCCAGTTTTGATTTATACTAACTTCAGCAGGTGTGATTTTTCCGGTCAAACAGTCCAGCTGAGTTCAACTGATAACTGGTTCCTGCAGGTCTTTAAGAGCTCCATGTGGACTGTCAGTGATTTTAATGTGTGTGTATCATTTTTCTCCTCAGTAATAATCACAGACTCAACGAGCTCCTGTTTTTCTGTGAACTGGCTGCTCCTCACTTCAATCCTCCTCTCCTGCTTTAAACTGGATCTTTGGACAGATGCTAACATGCTAACATAACGTAACTGTAGGCCTATTTCAGATTGTGTAAAAGTTCATCACATGTTCTGTTGTCCTGTTTCAGCTGCAGGTCGCTGCTGCTGTTTACAGCCTGTTTGGTCTCTATTCAAAGTGTCACATCCTTCACTGCTAACAGCTAGTTCAGCAGACTTTAAAAGGTGATCATTTGTCTAAAGGGCAGCAAGTATAGACTAAAGAAAATGGAAGTTGTAGCCACATGCCCCAAAGGCACAATGAGAGCTGTAGTTTAAAAAAAAATAGAGCAGAGCCCAAATAGAAGCCAGACAAAGAATAATAGTCGAATGATTTAAATGGATGAATATGAACCTGTTTCGTTCTCCTGCAGCCATGGACCACATGAACCACACTATGCCAGCAGATCACACCCACCACCATCATCACACCATGGCCCCGCCCACCGCTGGTGGACATGATCACGGAGGAGGAGGCCATGATGGGAACCACGGAGGACATGGAGGGATGGTGAGGGGCAGGTTTATCACTGCTACATCATGCTAATATGACGACAGCATCATGGTGGTTAACTCCGACATGAAATAATAAAGAAAATCTATCTGTGATGTAGCCACAAACAGTGTGGAGCTAACATGCTAATGTTGTGGATGTTGCCTAGGCAATGACTTTCTACTTTGGCTGCAACAACGTGGAGCTGCTCTTCAGCGGTTTGCTCATCAACTCCCCCGGAGGTCACTTTTTCACATTTTATATATTTTATATATTAAGTTTTGTTTTTGTATTTAGATTTTTTTCCATTTTCTCTTGATAATTTTTAAGGTTTTGTATTTGTTATTTAGATATACTTGTGTTCCATTCATTTCTTCCTCCCCTCTCATCCTCATCAATCAGAGATGGTCGGGGCGTGTATTGGTGTCTTCCTATTGGCTGTCCTGTATGAGGGCTTGAAGATGGGTCGTGAGGCTTTGCTGCGTCGCAGTCAGGTCAACGTCCGCTACAACTCCATGCAGCTCCCCGGGGCTGATGGGACGGTGCTGATGGAGACACACAAGACTGTCGGGTAGGTGGCTAACGCTACATACGCAAGTGGAGTCAGCGTGTGATGATTAGTAATTATTAATTATTTTTGTATTATGTAAGTTATTAAGATGAACTGGATTATATTTGATCATATTCTAATAATAATAAATAAATTTTATACATCTTAATAACAACAATAAATGTAAAAGAATATATAAAATTCCAAAAACTAAAATGTTCAGATGTTGAGGTGATGGAAGTTTTATAAGAAGAGAATATCTGCGACAAAGATCCACTCACTGAAATGAAAAAGCCTAAAACATTTCCACAGACATTACACACTTTAAAATCTTTTCTGTAGATTTTATGAAAGTTTTACTAATGTAAAACCTTCTTGGATTAAAAATTCATAACACAAAGAGTAATAACTGAGCAGGACATGTCTTTTATAATGAAGGTCATTTGAGAAGCTTGACTTGGAGGATTTTTTTAATCGCAGTATCGTGAGTGACCTCTGGCACAAATTGAGAGCAAGAGTAGAGGTGCTGTATCTGTCAATACATCTGTCAGTACATTTGTTAGTAGATCCATGGATGTTCATGAACTGGACACGATAACAGTTCTTCACTGGGTGCAGATGTCGACTGACCGACATAAGCTCACAGCCCAGATCTGGTGGTACTGATACTGATGTGACAGCAGAGAAACATGAAATCAGTCATGTGATGTAAATGTCATGTGTTCACTGTCAGTTCAGTTACTGACAGTCGGTGTTTGGAGCGGGCGGAGCTTCCTGTTGGTCTAAAGGCTTGCCTCTCTGGACCCTCTCTCAGGTAACTGCAGAGTTCAGGTTCTGGTCCTAGTTCTGGCTTTGGTTGTGGTCTCGGGCTTGATCCTGCTCCTGGTCCTGCTTTGTTTGAGATGCTTTCATTAGACTGTTAAGGGCCAAATCAGATGATCGATAAATGTATTAATAGCAGCAGATTCTGATTGGGGCATCTCAATCCTTCTACCACAGGAATGAATCCATCTTCTTAACATTAATAATTTGAATTTCCCCACTGTGGGATGAATAAAGGTTTGTCTTATCACCATGACTTCAGTGGTAAACTGACTGAAAGTGTGCAGAGGCCTGGTGAACTGATCTGTGTTTGGACAGGTGATCATGCTAAAACTGAAGCTAATACTGAGGCTAATGCTAACATAAACTACAGCACAAATGTGATCTAAAACACTCAAATGGAAGAATATTAGCTATTAGGTGATGTGAACAGTGTATTTAATGTTCTTGAATTTAAACGTTAGCTATGATGCTAATGGCAACACTGCTGTGAAAAATAATATGCTAAAGCTAACAGTAGCTGTATATATAAAAATGGTTCAGTATTAGAGTTTATTAACACAAGAGTTGTGAAGCTAATAGCTTGTGTCAACATGTTACAATGCTAACACCAACAGAAAATGAAGACTAATGCTAACACTGCTACTTATGTAACCTTCAGTCAAAAAGAGCTATTTTTAGCTTAACATAGTTTTGTACAGTGTTTCTGTTCATAGCTATAATGCTAACACTAATGGCAGCTAAAAGCAACATTATTAAAATTGCTAATGCCACAATGCTAATACTATCCACTAACTATATTAATAATAACTATATTAAAATTCTTTATGACGAATGGATGTGCTAATGCTAAAAGTAATGTTAACACTAACCTTATATAAGGAGCAACATTGTATAAAATGCTAATGCTAACAGTAAGGCTTACCCCCTCCTCTCGTTCTCTCAGACAGCGGATGCTAAGCCCCGCCCACTTCCTGCAGACCTTGTTGCACATCGTTCAGGTGGTCGTCAGCTACTTCCTGATGCTCGTCTTCATGACCTACAACGCTTACCTCTGCATCGCTGTGGCTGCCGGCGCCGGCATGGGCTACTTCTTGTTCAGCTGGCGGAAAGCAGTTGTCGTCGACATCACTGAGCACTGCCATTAGCTAGCGTGCTACTTAGCATCACATCGGGAAGTTCTGCTGATCGCAATCAATAAAAACGCTAACAAATACTTGGAACTATAGTTCCACTGACTGTTAGCGGCAAATTGAGTTAGCGCATAAAAAGAGACACTAAATTACAAATGTCAATCGGTAACCATGGTAACACCTTGTTATAGGTTAACTTGCACACTAACATCTGTAGTTAGCGATTAATAAATCCTCGTTTTGCAGAAAACGACGAACACTTTCATTGTCGTGTTTTTGCCATAAATATCAAGTTTGTCTATTTTTGGGTTGGTTTTTTTTTGGGTGAATTCCTGCTGGTGGACACAGCTTGGATCACTTCAAAAGTTTCTGATTGGCCAAATCATACTGTCATACTGTCTTTTATTTTCTTTTTAGTGCCATGACAACTGGAAGGTTAGTACTAGCTGCTACTAGCCCAAATGTTAGGTTACGTAGCTCACGTACAGTATACACATTTTTACATTTTAGTTAGCATTGTTAGCAACTTGTTAGAAGAGCCACCAATCATAAAACCATATTCAAGCATTTATTTAGAATATAATTTATTAGAGAATAGATGTTTTACAAAAGTTTTCATTTACATTTTTGAATTTTAATGAAATTATTAAAAATTACATTTCATTTGTTTTTTGTTTCTTGTCAACATACAGAAACTGTTTCTACATTTTGCTTTTTTAATAATAAAGTAGTCCAAATGAATCCAACTGATGAGCCACTTGTTGAATTCAGACAACTTACATTTTGAGAAAACTTTCCTGAAGTGAATTTACAAAAACTACACAGTATAAAATTTTTGTGAAAGAATTTACCTGGTCTAAAACATCAACTTTGATGTTTTATTAAACTTTTCATTGAGATCTTTTAATTTTACTGAAAGTATTAAATATTTAAAAATGTGATTTTTTTTTTTTCTTTCTTACACAAAATAGGTGTTTACACGGTTTCTTTAAAAATAAAAAAAATAATCTCCAGTACGCATCGAGAGCCACTGAATTAGTGAATTGATCTGCTTTTTATTTTGAGAAAAATTTTCTTAATTAAATTTTCAAAAAAGTAGAAATCTTAAATGATTTTCAAAATAAATTTGTAGAAAATCTTTTTTTTTTTTTTTTTCTTGTTGAGAACTACTGTTCTGCAAACTGGCCAATCAGAGCTCAGATGTTTTACAAAACATTTGATTGATTTAGGTTCTTGATTTTGAATATAAAATAAAAAATATAAACAAAATCATGAAACCTGGAGATTCTTCTTCAAACAAATAAATTGATTTATATTTTGAGCTAAATTTCATAAGTATAATTTACAAAAAGTAGTTTTTACATGTTTTTTTCTCAGCCTCCGTCGGCCTTAAACCCGACACCTGTTGCCTTAATGTGGCTGACAAACCTCCTGATGTTCTACTGACTGAAGGCCAGTGTTTGATTTTTAGGTGACGCTGTTCAACGCTGTCATGTCTGTTAACGTGGAGGCTCTGCTGGTTTCACTTTAGTATAACTTGAAAACTATTGTGTCTTTAGTTTTTTGAGTCTGAGAAGAAACGTGGAGGTCAGTGTCCACCAGTGAAAAAAGCATCTGTTAGGAATGACCAGAAATCAAAAACAAAATACTCCTAGTAAGTCAAACTTTTGACTGGTTCCTGATAAGAATGATCCTTTTGTCCAGCTGAAATGGACGTACATAGATGTCATTGTGATTTTTTGTATTTTTTATTTTTAATCGTTTCACACTGAGACGTGGCCAAAGTTTACTTACTGATTTTAACCCTAACCCTAACCCTGCACCAATCAGGTTGCAGGGACAGATTGCAGTTACTGGATTTTTATTCTGAATGAAATTCAGAAACAAAATTCTTGAGAATTTTTGCATAAATGACATTAAAATAAAGTAGAGCTACACGATGTGGCCAAAAGTATGGGGACAACTCTTTGCATGGTGGTGAATGATGCTCACATGTCTTCATATCTTTGGCCATGCTTTGCAGTGTTGTTAGACGTCCACAGACTTTTGTCCATGACCTGTGGCAGATTTCAGGTTAAATCCTCTCTCAGTGTGACTCTGATTGTCGATGTTGTGAAAAATGAAGTAGAGGTAAAATGTGTCTGTTTATCTGGAATATTAATGTGTCTGAGAAATGTTTTAATTGTCACAAATGCTGGAATCATTGAAAAAACAAACAAAATAAAGTTTATGAAGAAACTCGTCATCTTGTCTATACAGAGAAAATGAGCTTCACATTAAATTAATTATTAAAATAATTAAAATAATCCAGTTGGTTCAAACATTTAATCATTGAGATTTTTGACAGGAAACAGAAAGCTGACTGCCTGTAATACAGTAACTGAAATAGACCAACAAACTAACTGATCCTGGTTCAGATGGAACCACCAGAGACGTTAATGAACATTAATGTCCTCAGAGGTATTTTATTTCCAGCTGTTGGACGACGAAACCTTTTTTCTGTCTCAGCTGCAGCAGAATGAAGGTTTTTTTATTCAGATGTTTGAAGAGTCTTTGAGGATTCTGGAAAAACCTTCAGAACAGGAAGTGATGTTAAACGTCCTGCCTGGTTTTGCAAACATCATCAGGTGTCTCTCATGTTTGTGGAGAAAAGTTTGGATCATGTTCAGATAAATTATAACCTTTTTAATTAATTTCATTAAAACTACCTGTTTAAAGCTGATATTCTTAAAGGTTTCTCCAGTTAAACTGTATTTGTTGTGAAATTTGTGCAATTTGCTTTTATCAGCATTTTTTGCGTTTTCACGAACAGGCAGACCTGACCTTCCCCCGCCGACCTGTAGGCGATAGTACTGAGCCGTGACGCCACTAGGCTGCCTAAAATAAAGAAGAAGAACTTCCGGGTGACAGGTGGATGTTGTTTTGCTGCAGGTCAAATCGATCCGGGACGAATATTGTCCAGAATCGTTTCTGCCGTTTCTTCCTCCGTGAATGTGACCCGCTCCGTTTTCTCCGGATCCTCCGCAGTTCGTCCAGGCACCGACTCTCTCATGGCCTCCAGGCGGCCGGACAGCTTCGACGGGCTCGGCTACCGCGGCCGCGAAGACCCGCTGTACGGAGCGAGCTACCCGGTCAGAAGCGCCGGAGGCCCGGCGGAGCTGCAGCACCACCACTGGGTCACCACGCCGCCGGACATCCCCGGGAGCCGCAACCTGCACCACGGAGAGCGGACACCTCAGTACGACGAGCCGCCGGGAGAAGCCGCAGGTCTCGGAGCCGCAGCCGGCTGGGATGCTCCGCAGCCGGGCGTACCGCCAGCTGGTAGGTCGGTGTGGACGGACGAAGGGTGGTTAGCTGGCGGGCTAATGTTTCGATGGCAAGTGAATGGAACAAGCTAACGACTACATGGCTAACAGATGGGAATCTCCATGTTCTGTCCATAGAAATTAGCTAACAGGCTAATATGTCCCCATTGAGATGAATGCATCATGTTAGCGGCTCAGTAGCTGGAAGGCTAATGAGCTAACAGGCTAATATGTCCCCATTGAGATGAATGCATCATGTTAGCGGCTCAGTAGCTGGAAGGCTAATGAGCTAACAGGCTAATATGTCCCCATTGAGATGAATGCATCATGTTAGCGGCTCAGTAGCTGGAAGGCTAATGAGCTAACAGGCTAATATGTCCCCATTGAAATGAATGCATCATGTTAGCGGCTCAGTAGCTGGAAGGCTAATGAGCTAACAGGCTAATATGTCCCCATTGAGATGAATGCATCATGTTAGCGGCTCAGTAGCTGGAAGGCTAATGAGCTAACAGGCTAATATGTCCCCATTGAGATGAATGCATCATGTTAGCGGCTCAGTAGCTGGAAGGCTAATGAGCTAACAGGCTAATATGTCCCCATTGAGATGAATGCATCATGTTAGCGGCTCAGTAGCTGGAAGGCTAATGAGCTAACAGGCTAATATGTCCCCATTGAAATGAATGCATCATGTTAGCGGCTCAGTAGCTGGAAGGCTAATGAGCTAACAGGCTAATATGTCCCCATTGAGATGAATGCATCATGTTAGCGGCTCAGTAGCTGGAAGGCTAATGAGCTAACAGGCTAATATGTCCCCATTGAGATGAATGCATCATGTTAGCGGCTCAGTAGCTGGAAGGCTAATCACAGGAACGATTGAGGCTGTGACTCACTGGTGTTTTTAGTTAATGGGCGAACTGTCTGTCAGCTAATGAGGCTAATTGCTAACAAGCTCATCTCATTTGTGTTCTTTCTTTTCATCGCGTTAAAGTTCATCAATTTGGACTCGAATCTGTAAAAACGTGAGACTTTTTCTTTTTTAACCAAAACCTCGGAGCCTGTTTCTGCTTCTGTCTCAGTTTAATGGATTTTTACTTTTTCTTGTCTTTCTGGAAACAAGATAAGATAAGATAAACCTTTATTCGTCCCACAGTGAGGAAATTCACAGACATCATTATTTTTCTCTTCGACTTGTTTTTGTACAATAAAATAATGTCCATGTTCAGAATTTGTCACACAAGAATGTAAAGAGGACAAATACAAAAGAGAAATTCAAGTTTAAATTAATAAGTTTGTATTTTTTATGTTAGTCGTATTATTGATTACTGACATTTCCTTCTTTTTTTAGAGCAGCTGAATCGATTTGCAGGTTTTGGAATCGGACTCGTCAGGTTGGAACTGTTTTCTTGTTAATATGATCATTAAAGTCATATAATAAATGTTTTATTATGACTCCATGTTGGTGTCTAAGTGAAGGACCGAGCTGTCAATCATCATAACATCAGCCAGAATAAACCTGTCTGTCTCTCTCTCTGTCTGCAGCCTCTTCACTGAGAACGTCCTCGCTCACCCCTGTATTGTTTTCCGCAGACAGTGTCAGGTATGAGCTCACCTTCTTATCAATAACCTCCTGATTTGATCACTGTGTGTGGGACAAATAAAATAAATAGTACATCTATCTATCGTCTGTCTATTATTTTCTCAGTTTAAATAACGTTGAGTTCTATTATATTTCTGATTAAAGGAATTGTTAAACATTAAACATACAGACATAAAGTCAACCAGTAATATTAACAAATTGACTAAAACATGGAACATCAGTGTCCAATGCTGTTAAATTGCGTGAATTTTGAATTATGAAAATTTATGAGTCAAACTTTAATCATAAACAAATGCATTTTACATATATGTGTGTGTGTGTGTGTATATATATATATATATACTGTGTTTCTGATTTCATTTCAGCCTTATTTGTATCACAGATGTTTAGAAATAATTGTTTTCCTGTAAAGAGTTTTTTTCCTCCTGCTGCTCTCTGATTGGCTGTTTGTCTCAGGTGAACTATCACGCTCGCTGTTACCACCTGACTCCGTTCAGTGCTGTCGGCGTCATGTACACTATCACCAAGGCTCAAGTAAGAGTCACTAATACAGAAAAATAAAATGAAATATTTGTCGTATTGATTGATGAATCAATGTGATCAGGTATCAATAATCTGTTGGTGTTCAGGGTGTGAAGGCTCTGTGGAAGGGGATGAGCAGCACCTTCATCGTTCACGGCATCACGCTGGGAGCTGAGGGCATCATCAGCGAGTTCACTCCTTTACCGCGGTAACTACTCACATTACTACTACTACTACCGCAGTATTACTGTAATGTGACTGTAGTTCTTCAGCATTTTTTGTAGTATTAGTGCAGTATTAAAGTGTGTTTTTCTGTCTGCAGGGAGCTTCCACACAGGTGGACCTGGAAACAGTTGGCTGGACATTTACTGCTTAAAGGGTCAGTTTACTACTTCTTCTACTGAAAGAGCCAACATCAGATCAAACATCAGGAATGTTTCATTCTCAGGTTTATTCAGACATGAAACTTTCTTGATGTTAATTTGAACACAAACATTTTATCTCTATCCTTTGTTGAGAACCTGTTTTACATTTCTGTGTGTTTAATCTGAAGTCACATCTCTCTCTGTGTCTTTGTCTCTCGCCCGCAGGTTAACAGCCGTAGTCGCCCTTCCGTTTTACTGCGCCAGCCTCATCGAGACCGTCCAGGTCACTATGTTATTATTGATTAGACAGTTTCAAACATTTTTATGAACATTCAGACATCAATTGTCTGGTTTTAGCTGCTTTTATTTAATTTTAGGTTTGATTTTATTCTGTCTGAATTATTTTTTTAACAATCTGAATCATTCTCTGAACAAAGTCCATGTAGTAGCAGTTGTGGAGCTTTCAGTTGTACACCATCAAGACTTCAATGAACATGTTCTTGAATTCACAAGAACAGTGTTTTGTTTTATTGAGTAAATTGAGAAACAATCATGTATTAACATATTTTCAGATTATTACATATTTTTCTTGTTTTTGGTCTATTGTTCTAGCTGCTGCACGCTGCAGCATCAGCTGGATCTTTTTCTTGTTGTAATCAGTAACATTGATTATGTGTGATAATGAGAAATTTTCATGATAGATCAAGGCAAAGTGAGATGTTCTTAGAAATCTTGTAAAAATTTGGTAATTGTTGGAACATCCAAAATATCGTGTTAATACGTGAAATAGGTGGAATTTATTGAACAAAAGTGTTGCTTCAGTGCTGCTGAGTACAAAGACAGGAAAAGTGACATAAAATGAATATGAAAACCACAAGTGTGTCATTGAAACAAGAAAATGTTCATAGCAGCTACTAAATGAACCTCTTGACCATACGCAATCAAAAGCTCCAGAACAGCTACTAAAGGGCCTGTCGTGTCTCCACAGAGTGACATCGTCCGCGACGACTCGTCCTCCGGGCTGCTGGATTGTGTCCGTGAAGGTTTGACTCGGCTGTTGGGTGTCGGAGCTCCTCATAGTCGTCGTCTGCTTCCTCTCAGCTCTCTGCTGCTTCCTGCTGCGCTGCATGCCATCTTGCGATATGCTGTCGCTGCCGCTGTCCAGCGGGTGGCGCTGTGGCTGCATCAGCGGGGCAGGAAGCAGCGGGTGGACCCCAACAACCCTCTGGATGCCTACTTCCCTGAGCTGGCGGCAGCGTGGGCGGGGTCTCTGGTGGCCGACGTGGCGCTGTTTCCCCTGGAGACGGCGCTGCACCGTCTTGGCCTGCAGGGCACGCGCACCATCATCGATGCCACCGACGGCGTGGTTGCCGTGGGGAATGGTGGCAGTCCACTGGTCCTGCCTGTCAACACGCAGTACGACGGCTTCTCCGACTGCCTCCACGCCATCCGCAGCAAGGAGGGCATGGCTGGGTTTTACCGTGGCTTTGGAGCACTGGCGGCGCAGTACGTGCTGCACGGAGCGCTGCTGGCTGCAGCCAGGACGCTGCTGAGGCTGCTGCTGCTGGAGGGGGCGGGCGGCTAGAACCTGCTGCGCAACTGAGGCTGCATCACTTCCTGTACAGAGGTCACATCCCATTCACTGATTCATCTCTGCTGAGTACGACCATGACAATATACGAGTCCTGTCGTTCAAATATATTATGATATGTTAATGATGATACATGAGGTCAGAAAACATTAAACATTTTAAATTTCTCCAAAAAATAAAAATAACACAAAAAAACCCACTAAAAACAAACTTCAGAGATAATCTTTCTGTCAGGATCATCATAAAAACCAGTAGCCTCTTTCAGCTGACACACGCTTCAGCTCCTTTCAGTTCTTACATTTCAGCTGGTGTCAAAGTTTCAAAGTGCACCTCAACTCCTTTCGGTGCTAACACTTAATTTCTTTAATCCCTCAGTCTTTTCCAATTTCTCCAGGAATCACACCAGATTTTCTTCAGTAGAAAGCTCCAGCTCTTGTGTTGCCTAGCTTAGCTCAAAGACTGGAAGCAGGAGGAAACTGTTAGCCTAGCTTAGCACGAAGACTAAACATGACGAAACTGTTAGCCTCTCTCCATTACAGCAGAAAAAAATTCCACCTTCCCAACAACTCCAGGTCAGGTTTATATGTTGACTCTGAACGTTTGTGTCACTTCCTGCCTTCAAACAAAATACAGTCATGGTTGTGTGGAAAGTGTCACTTCCTGTCCCAGCATGAAAGCATCCTGTGTTAAAAGCAATATTCTGTTTGTGTTTTAAATACTCAAAGCTTATTGGTCACCTCTGCTCCCTGCGTATCTCCAGCTGCTGTATATTGATCAGTGAGACGTGAGACAAACACCTACAGAGAAACATTGAACATCATCAGCCAACAAAAAACCCTTTGGGACATGAAGCCACTTTCTATTTGTATAAAGTTGTAAAAATGAAAATCTGTTCTATGTCGTAAAAAAATGTAGATTTAGATTAAATTATGTGATTCATAAATATTTAAATCTATCCAAATGAAATGAGTGAAGCATAAATTAAGAAGTTAAAGCAGAGACTGATGTTGATTTTTCAAAATACATGTTTGGAAATAAAGACAACGGATATTCAAAATGTTTTTCCTTTTTAAAAATCACTAAATCTGCACTTGTTCATATTTTGTTGAAATGTTTTCTTCTGAAACAAGAAAACTTTGTTGTGAATTTGTTTTCATCTGAAATAAAATCAGCTCTCAGTGTCGCTGCTTGTTCAGTTAATCAAACTTTAAATAGAAGTTACTTCATATAAATACATGTGTGTATATGTACAGACGTACTGTCCACAGTGGCAATACATTAATCACTACATCAAAAAGCTGCTTTCCAAGTAGGCTTTATATTATTGAAAGTCAAATCTGTTAATTTTATTTTTAATGAATCGTTGAAAACAAAATGTTTGTTTACTTCATTACAAAATGACAGAAAAACATCACATTTTTAATTCTTTTACTTTCATCTCACTTTAAAATTCATATTTAATTACGTGTTTTGCTTGTGACATTTTGTATTTAATTGTAATTCCAGATTCTTTTGCATTATCAGATTATTTTTAATTAAATTATTTTAAATATATTTAGTTTTGTAAGTAGATGTTATTTTCTGTTTTAGTTTTTAAATCAATATATTTATTCTGATTATTTTTAATTGTATTTTATGTAAGAAAGTTTTTTATTTTAGTTTCATCGAGGTTGAAATTATTCTGCAAAATTCTATTTTCATTTATTAAATGTAATTGATCAAAAATCAGTTTTGTTTTCTGCTCTTTGTTTTTTCTGTTGATAAGTTTTCTTTCCTTCAATCACAGTCGGAACCACAATTCAGGGCGGAACCGTCGTTTCGCTGTTTGTTGTTTCCGGTCGGACTCTTTTCCTCCGAAAACCCCATGTGGCTTCTCTCTCGCTTCTCTCCGGTTTGTCTGTTTCTTCTCGGGTTTTCTCCGGTAAAATCCTCCGTTCTTACCGGACATGTCGGCCGGCGGGAGCTCGCTATTCTCCGGCTTCCGGGTTCTGGGACTTTACTCCAACCACGTGCCGCACGCGCTCAGGTACCACAAGAAGCACCGGCAGTTTTACGTGGTGACGGCGGTCGGTAAATGTTTCCACACGTACAATGTAAGAACCGTTTCCTGATTCTTTGTCTCTTTTCATGCATCAGTGATCCACAGTGAAACTAGTTGATGTGTAGTTTGAGTCCAGTACAAGTCTTCAGTCTTGTTTCTGGTCCAGAACCTGATCCTGGTCCTCAGAAGCAAGACTGCGTTGATCCTTTCATGGTTTGTTCTGTCTGATCCAGTTTCTGTAAAGTGTTTGAGAGTTTCAGTCACTGCCTGATTAGAAACTTTCAGTCTCACCTGGATGTAATGAGAAAACTCCTCTCAGACTTCTGACGTCTGTACTGACGTCACCATCACGAACATCTGTGGAAACTTCAGGCTTTGAGATTTTCAGTGTGGTCTCTGACTTGTGGACCCTCGTTTGTGTGGACAACCTGATTCCAAAGACGTTGGTTAAACATGAATTAAAACAATATGATCATTTTCAATCAAACTGTTTCCCGACAACAGTTTCCTGAAGTTGTTCCTGGGTCCAGTTATTAATCTCCTTCATCCAATCATGTGTTCAGAAAGTGTTGACCCTCTCTCCATCCTCGCTGTGAACGACTGAGTCTTTCCAGGATGAACCTTTCAGACCCAATCATGATCCTATCACCTGTTACCAATCAACCTGTTTACCTGTGGAAGGATCCAAACAGGTGTTTTCAATCAGTCCACAACTTTCAGTCTTTTGTTTGAAACATGTTGCTGCATCAAATTCAGAATCAGCAGATATTTACAACAATCAATGAAGTTGATGATCAAACATTATCGTCTTTTTTCTGTTTTAATTGAGCTTATGTCACAAAGGATCAGACAATGACACATTCTGTTTTATTGATGTTTTCTGGAATCAGGTTGTATATCACATACAGTACACTGTGTGTGTGTGTGAAGACGACGGACTCAGATCAGATGAAGATAAAATGTCAGAGCTGTTTACAAAAAGGTACAAACACCAAAGGAAGCTTCCTGGAATAGAAACGGCTGCAGAGGAAACATCCAGCTGGTTCTGTTGATCCCAGACCATAACTTTGTGAACCAGCGAGTTCTGCTGACAATCCTGAACCATCACCGCTGGGTCCTGGTCCTGGTGCTGGTCCTGCTGCTGGTCCTGGTGCTGGTCCTGCTGGTCCTGCTGGTCCTGCTGGTGTTTCCTGCTGTTTACAGTCAATCATTGAGTGTTTCTGAATGCAGGAGTTTGAATCATTGTATTTTTACGTTTCCACGTGGTTTTCATGTTGTTTACAAAGTTAAAGGTTTTAAACACATAACGAGATGTTTTGAGCTCCCCCTGCTGACTGATTGATGTATTGATTAACTGACGTATTGATGAACTGATGTATTGATTACTTTTAGGTGAACAGGTTGGGGATCGTTGCTGTCAGTGAGTAGATTTAAATGTTTTAACCTGAATTCACTCTAATGATGCTGCTTCGAGTTCTGCTCTCTGATTGGCTGCTGTGTTGTGGTGGTTGCCTAGGTAACAGCCTATCAGATGACATCAGCTGTGTGGCAGCAGACAGGATGTTGGTGTTCGCTGCCGCAGGACGACTCATCAGCGCCTTCGCCAGGAACAAAGAGGTAGAAAAACTTTATTCCAAAACATTTACAAACATTTCTTCTCTTATTTTAAATGTTTTTTTTGTTTTTGCTTCAATTTTGTGTTTATATTAATTTGATTGTTTAATGTTTTTGATCATATTTTCTTTTGTTTAAATAAACCTTTTGTTTTAAGAGCAAAATTCGAACAGGCTGAAATAAATTTAACACAAAAACAAAAATTTTCTTTTGAAAATAAATCCTCTTTTGGAATGTTTCTTCATTATTTAATTTTTTTATTGACAAATATATTTTTCCAGGTTTTTTTAAGAGTTTTATATTTTTGTAAAGATTTTTTGCCTCTGTTTAGTTTTTATTGGGTTTTTTTATTTGTATCTTTTTTGAATGTTTTAAGTTCCAGTTTTTTGATCAAATTCAAAAATTTAGACTAGTGACAAAGTTTCGTTCTTTCAAAAACGTAGTTTTGTTATTAACATTTACATTTAGAAATGTTTAAATCTCATTTCTTTTATTTTATGTTGTCGAAATAGTTTTTATAGTTTTTATATATGATATTTATTCAAATTTATTTGTCAAATACTTTCTGCTTAAATTAAATTGTACAACCCAGACAACAAAAAATTCAAATAAAAGAATAAAGAATTAATTAATTAATTTAATTAAAAATTAAAAAAAATTGAATAACAGATAAATAACTAATATGATAAACTAGTATTTTGACCCAGTTTGATCTCCATATAGGTGGTGATGCGTTATCATGGACACAGACAGGAAGTGCGTCTGCTGCTTCCTCTCGGTGATCAGCTGATCTCTGCTGACAGCGGCGGTGATGTCATCGTGTGGGACGTCCAGGGAGGGGGTGAGGGGCGGGGATTAACTTACTCTCACCTGTTTTTATTTATTTTATTTATTTATTTTTTTCTTTATTGACACAACTATAAATTATAATCAATACAAATATACATACAGACAAACAAAACAAGACCCCCCCAAAGGAAAAAGAAAGAGAAAGAAAAAGAACAACAACAACACGATATTACAACCATTATTGCCAGGGTTTACCAGTGAGGGTGTAGGTTACACGTACTTCATTAAGTGGGATGAATATTAAGACTTTGGAGCACACGGTTTGTTCTGACAGCTTTCTTATTTTAACAGTCTTTGATTGTGGTGGCGTATTGTTGCAGTTCCAAAACACAAATCACCTGTTTTTTTTATTTTACCTGTCATGTTACCCATCATGCCTTGCTCTGTCTCTCTGTCAGACATTTACCTGCAACTGCAGTTTGACCCCACCTCCTTTGACGTGTCGGCCATGATGCATCCCAGCACCTACCTGAACAAGGTGCTGCTGGGAAGCTCCCAGGGTGCACTGCAGCTCTGGAACATCAAGACCAGGTTAGCATGTTAGCATCCAGGCTAACGAGTCTGCAGCCCCAAAACATCCAAACTACATATGAATACAAAATATGTACTGTATGTAGGGTACTGTTGGTGGTAACAGTACTCTAGTAGTGGTAGTAATCTCAGGACTCACCAGTACCAGTATAAGCAGTACATACAGTAGTAGCAGTAGTATTCTTTATGAAGTAGAGGCCTAGCAGAAGTAGTATTTGCAGTGGTACAGTAGTAGTTTAGTCATAGTAGTACTCTCAGTATTATTATCTGTACTCTCAGTCAAAGCTCCTCCAGGTACTCTGTGTGTAGTAGTACTACAAGCTGAAGTATTTAGAGATGAAACATGGAGTTCAGAACATGAAGCTGCTGTTCAGTCCCATTCAGATTTTCCATTAAAGAAACACATTATTAAACGGCTCTGAGATCCAGTTTGGGTCCAGAATACTGTGTTTTCTTAAAGTGTCTAATTTCTCAAACGCAGGAACATTCAGAACCAAACTCGACTCGTTTGGCTCATCTGAAACACGTTTAAAGAGTTTAAAGAAGCCATGAAAGCTCTGAACAGTTTTTAGCTGCACTTGGAGCTCATTAATTCAGTTTTGTAACAATCTGAGTTTTATAAAAATGTAATTGTTGTTTATCTTTTGTTGTGTCTTCAGTAAATTGTTGTTCACATTCCCTGGCTGGTCAGCAGGGGTCACTGTTTTGCAGCAGGTCAGTAAACCATGTTACTCACGATTAGACAGATTATTACTGGCAAACTGATAATGATTTTATTTTTAAACTTCTAATCATATTTTTGTAATGTAAAATTACAGTATTAGTATAAAAACATAAATAAATAAATAAAACAAAGGACAAAACAACAAAATAAAGAAAACAGAAAAACAAATCACACTGTGTGTCTGTAACATGTTAGTGAAATGTAATTGTTAACATTTGCTTTCATTACTATTTTTATAAAAAAGCAACATCTCTTAATATTTGTTTCTTAATGGACACAAGTATTTGATTCTAAATAAAAATATTGATTGCAAACTGAATGTTACTAATCGGAATAGATGAAAATAACTCTTTTTAGATATTAAAGTGATCAATACATATGTTTTTTTATTTTCTTTTTCATTTAAATGCAAACACTTTATTTCCCAGAGTCCTGCGGTAGATGTGGTCGGCGTTGGCACAGCAACAGGTCGCATCGTCATTCACAACATCCGATTGGACGAGACACTGATGAGCTTCACGCAGGACTGGGGACCAATCAGCTCGCTCTCTTTCAGAACAGGTTACTTTTTATTAATATTCAGGATATTTTAACTACACTGTTCATGTAAAAGCCAGACTAGGGACAAGAGTTGAAAACGATTTGTGTCAAACACACAGAGGTCAGAAAGGACTGATGTGTTAATATCAATAAATTTGACCTGTGAAGGAAATATGATTATGTGATATCACATAACACATTTTCAGCCTGAACACATAGTTCAGGGATTGTTTACTTCTCACTGGAATCTTTACAGGCAGCAGAAATGGCCTTCTTTAGAACCTAGCTGTTGTCTCCCTCTAGAGGAGTGAAGGTTGGATGGTTAGAGGACGGTTGGGCTGTCGGTCCACACAGAAACATGATTTGGACGTCAGGGCTTGTCTAGTTTTCACATTCTGGCCTCGTCCTTGTGTCAGGAGCTATGATTAACTGTTACTCCTGATAGGAGGACAGACGGTGGACACTTCTCTGTCTCCATCCAGATGATGAAGAGTTCAAACCCACAATTATTACTTTTAGTCCAAAAAATGATGATGATGAAGATTCATATTGTTTCTTGTTGCAAAATTATTGGTTTTGTTGTTTTCATACAAAGTGTGTGTGTGTGTGTGTGTGTGTGTGTTGTTGAATGGGCAGTAAATACCTTGTAAAGCACTTGGAGAAAATCACTATTTAAATGCAGCCATTTAGTCTCTGTCTCTCTGTCTCTGTCTCTCTCAGACGGTCCTCCTGTCATGGCGTCCGGCAGTCCTCAGGGCCACATTGCATTCTGGGATCTGGAGCGCCGCCAGCTGGTCACTCAGCAGAGACACGCCCACAGCACAGCCGTCGCCGCAGCAACCTTCCTGCACGGAGAGCCGCTATTGGTCACCAACGGAGCCGACAACGCGCTCAAGGTAAAACAGAAAAACAAGTAGAGATGAGGGCGAGCGAACGATTTCTACCAGACTGGAATGAAATCTACCGAAAACAAACAGGAAGCAGATGAAGCTCTGATTCCTGTGAAAAAGGACATTGAGGAAACAAAATCCAGGAAAGACAAAGTACAGTCACTGCAGAAACGTTTGATTTGTCGTTATCTCTTTATTACAATGTTCCCCTCTCATGAAACTACTTTCACTTATTAGAACTTCATTTTTTGCAGGTGTGGATATTTGACCAGGAGGGAGGCGGAGCCAGACTGCTGCGGAGTCGTCAGGGCCACAGTGCTCCTCCCACCACCATCCGTCACCACGGCAACGATGGAAAAAACGTCCTCAGCGCTGGTAAATAAACAGCTTCATTATCTGCATGTAACATCATTCATCAGTTTATTATATTAATCATGTGTCAGTATATGAAATTATTTTACTGATAATTTTAGTTCAACTTGCTGCTTTTAATGTTTATCTGTTATATTTATATAACAATCTCTAAAAACAAAAGTATATTTTTATTCAGTGTATCTTTTAGATTGTTTACATATTGTTCAGCATATTATAGATATTTTTATTTGGTAAAATAAATGAACAGAATGTAAACAGAATGTTTTATCTGCCCCCTGCAGGTCAGGATGGGACATTGCAGTCTTTCTCCACCGTCCATGAGCGTTTCAACAAGAACCTGGGTCACGGTCAGTTCAGCCCTCCGACCACTTTTTCAGATATTAGATTTTAAAGACGTCTTTCTCAAAGTCACAGACTCAAACCGAAAGGATGTGACTGATCAGAGTCGCCTGTTTTACAGAATTACAGAATTTATTTGGTGAAAGATCTTCTTTTACAATGTTGGTGTTTCTTTACGGGGGCGTTTCTAGGATTTGGGGACATTCGGGGCTTTGCCCTGACATCTGTATCTTCCCCCGAAAATTATTTTAGTTTTAATGCTGTTTTTTACACAGTCTGGTACCTTATTTACATTCAAAGTAAATGTCTCACTGATTGAAAAATTGAAATGTGAACTCCTCTCTTTCTCTGTGAAGTCAATCTGTGTCGCTCTGACAGATGAATAGATCCACAGCTTTTTTCACTCATTTTGGAAAAAATTTTAATGAAATCTGTGGCTCTTCCTCAAACATTCAGGACCATGGCCTCAGACACGGAGGCCTAACGACACCTATGTGTCTTTTTCTCTATTGTTCCTATTCAGTGTCGCCACAAATAAGAAAGAAATGGAGGGAGTTTGGTTAAACAGCGGCTTTGTTTTGTGTCATTAGAAGCTGATTGGTGGATTCTTTTTAGCTGAATTGACAGAGCACTTCTCGGCCAATCAGATGAGGTCTCATGTTGGACTCTGTGAAGAAACTAGAACATAATGAAATCTAGAAAATCTGAATGGATTCTGACTAAAACAGAATTTTTTGTTTGTGTGTGTGTGTGTGTGTTTTGTCCAGGTTCCATCAACAAGAAGAAGGAACAGAAGAAGAAGAAGGGCTTGTCCTATGAGGAGCTACGTCTTCCTGCCATCACAGCATTCTCCTCTGGTGGGCACTCTGATACAAACTTAACACAAACAGAACTCCATAGAGAAAATGTCAAATTTAAACGGAAGCTGACGGACATGATCTTTGTGTTGATTGACAGCTGCTGCTCGTCAGTCAGACTGGGATGGTATTGTTGCATGTCATTGTGGTCGCTTAGCAACCACAACGTGGAACTACCAGCGAGGCACCATGGGAGCTCATCATCTGCAGCCGCCAGTCTCTCACAGGAACGGCATCGCTACGGTAACACTATTGTCACACCTGCATTTCTCTAAGCTCCTCCCACCACTCACGTGCGTCACATGACTTCCTGTCTCTGTTCTCAGGCTGTCGACATCACTTCCTGTGGCAACTTTGCAGTGATTGGCTCGTCGTGCGGCCGTGTTGATGTCTACAACCTGCAGTCCGGCCTGCACCGTGGCTGCTATGGCGACAATGAGAAAGGTGTGTTCACCTGTGCTTGCCCATAATCGGTCCATTCTGTGTGTCTCTCTCTCTGTTGTTAACCCCTCCCCCCTTGTTCCAGCACACAGTGGGGCGGTGCGAGGCGTCGCCACGGACACCCTGAACCAGCTGACACTCACCACAGGCTCTGATTGGTTGCTCAAGTTCTGGCGCTTTAAAACCAGGAAACAAGAAGAGCAGCTAAAGCTAAATGCTGCACCGGCTAGCATGATGCTACACAGAGAAAGGTAGTTAACAGTTAGCATGATGCTCCACGGAGACAGGTAGTTAACAGTTAGCATGATGCTACACAGAGAAAGGTAGTTAACAGTTAGCATGATGCTCCACGGAGACAGGTAGTTAACAGTTAGCATGATGCTACACAGAGAAAGGTAGTTAACAGTGTTGTTCTGTTTATTTCACGTCAGTGGGATGTTAGCATTAGCACTGGATGACTTCATGCTGCTGGTGGTCGACATAGAAACTCGACGGGTCGTCAGGAAGTTTTCAGGTCACCACGGCAACATCAACGATATGGTGGGTCCAGGAACTAAAGCCAACAACCTGCTAATGATATAATAGCAATATATTAGCATGCTAGTAGACGTCTCATAGACTGTCAGTCTTTTGACTGCTAACTGTTCTTGTATATATTACTGATGTTATGTCTTCTTTCAGACCTTCAGCCCTGACGGCCGCTGGCTGGTTACGGCAGCGATGGACTGCACTGTTCGTACCTGGGATCTCCCCTCTGGATGGTGAGAACTCAACGGTCCACTTCACTTCACTTCACTGAACTTAAGACACACCGCTCAAAACATTCAATTCAATTTAATTTATATGCCACCAAATCACAACAGGTGTTCACACAGAGCAGGTCCAGACCGAACGTAAGATTATTTATAGAGACCCAACAATGCACATCATGAGCAAGAGCCTGGAGACAGAGGAGAGAAAAAACCTTTTAACAGACAGAAACCTTGAACAGAACAGACAGAGACAGACAGATTTAACTGTTAGCTAATGCGTCAGACCAAAGACATTTTAAAGTCTCTGGCATTGTCTCATGTTATTGTTATTGACCATAAGCTCAGAAGCTTTTCACCTGTTTGCCTCCTTTTAACAAAGTCGTGATTAGCTTTCAGCTCTCTGAGGTTCTGATTGGCTGGTCGAGCTCTACATGGCGGTGTCGTCTTATTCACCTCTTCAACATGATGCCTGTCTGTTTCCCATTTCTCAGTTGTAGAAGCAGCAGCTGTCTTTGCCGTCTTGTTTGCTGACAGATCAGGATTTAGTTTCTTTCGGTGTATCGGTGCAGCAGCTAATTTAACATCAGTACGTGGTTACAAACAAATGGAAATGAAATGGTGGCTGAATGTAGGATCAGGATATTGGCCTAAACTGGCAAATAAACTTTTTCAATGAAATATTGGGGTAAGTTTTTGCCCCATCGATCAGTTTTTAGAGGCTTTTTACTTTTTTACTGTAAAATTATGTTTTAGTTATTTTTCAAAAAAAATGTTTGACTTTCATTATTATTTCTTCTTCTGTCTTTAGTCTCGTCGACTGTTTCCTGGTTGCCATGGCGCCGGTGGGCTTGTCCCTGTCACCGACCGGAGACTTCCTGGCTACGGCTCATGTTGACAGTCTGGGCGTTTACCTCTGGTCTGAACCAATCACCTCTCAGGATTTTAATATATCTGACCCCTAAACCAATCACAGTGCAGTGTTTGGTTACAGTAGCCAATCAGATAGCACATGTTGATGACATCACTGATTTGTGTAGCTGAGTGCTTGTAGCAGCCAATCACAGTGCAGCTCTCCCCCCTCAGGACCAATAAGAGTCTGTGTGGACCTGTGGGGCTCCGCCCCCTTCCAGCTGACTACCAACCAGCTGAGGAGATGCTGCCGGGGGTCACAGCAGATAAGTCGGAACAGGAAGTGATGTCAGAGGAGGCTGAAGATGTTTATGAGTCAGCTGATCAGTTGAGGGCGGAGCTTGTGACTCTGTCTCTGCTGCCGGAGTCTCGATGGAAAAGTCTCCTGCACCTGGACAACATCAAGGTGAGTCCTCAGACCTGATCTGGAGGCAGTTCCTACCTCATATTAGATACATGAAGTCTGACCACCTCAACTGCTTTCATCACTGTACTTACACTGAAGTGTCAAATGGTAAAATGTTAATTATTCCTTCAGATATTATTTGTGTTTTTACAATGTCATAATCTGAATGGACACATTGAATAACATTAAATAAATACTGTTAATAAATAATAAAATAATCACCTGATTGTTCAAAAAATCAAACCGTGTAATTTTAACAGTTCGATGTGTTTGTTGTTTGTAGAGGAGGAATAAACCTGTCGCGCCCCCTGCTGCTCCTGCTGCTGCTCCCTTCTTCCTGCCAACTCTTCCTGGTCTCACGCCTCGATTCACAGCGCCCACAGCAACCGCACAGGAAACACAGGTACATCTGCTGGACTTCCTCCACTACTACTTTTACTTCTGCTTTCACAAGCAGGGCCTGTAATGATACCATGTTGTTGTTGTTGTTCCAGTCGAAGGTGTTGAGTTGGGGTTTGTTGTCTCAGAGGTCAGAGTTCAGCTCTGATCTGGAATCAGCCCTACAATCTGGGTCATGTGAGTATTTACAGTTTTTAGGATTTATTTGTTTAAAGTAATTAAATGAGAATTTGTGAAATATTCTATTAAAGAAAGAGTTCATCAAATACATGTTATTGAATTAATAAGTCTCTCTCTCTCTCTCTGCAGTTGATCGCCCGCTGCATCTCCTTAAGGATTGTGGGCCGGCGGCACTCTCAGTTGAGCTCACTTGTCTGACATCAGAAGGGGGCGGTGCCAGCAACCTCCTGCTCGCCTTTATTCAAATGATTGACAGCATGTTGGCCAGTGGGCGGGACTTTGATCTGGCTCACGCTTACCTGGCGCTTTTCCTGAAGGTCAGTCAAACAGAGCGCAGCATAGTCACTTTGAATTCAAAGCTTCTTCTTTCATTGTGAATTTTTTTCCTCAGCTTGTTTATCATCAGTGTTTTGTTTTGTTTTTCAGCTCCACCTCCGCTCTTTGTCGCAGGACTCTGTTGCCATGGCAGCATTGCTCCGCCTTTCCTCCCGTCTGGAGACGAGGTGGGCGGAGCTACGGGCATCATTCGACCAATCACTGTGTCTCTTGGCGTATGCCAAGAGTGCACTGCTGTGACACACACACACACACACACACACACTACCTCTACGCTTGTGAGGACCCTCACTGACATATTTCCCCAAACCTAAACCTGATTCTAACCTGACCCCTAAAGCCAAGTGTGAAGTTGAAGTTATGACGCCTCACTGTTGTTTTATTAAAACTTGTTGGGTGTTGAATTGTCTGCGTGTTTTTAATTTTTTTTCTTGATACACAGTACTGTGCAAAAGTTTTAGGCAGGTGTGAAAAAATGCTGTAAACTAAGAATGCTTTCAAAAATGGAAGTGTTAATAGTTTATTTTCATCAATTAACAAAATGCAGCGAATGAACAGAAGAGAAATCTAAATCAAATCAATATTTGCTGTGACCACCATTTGCCTTCTGAACAGCATCAATTCTTCTGGGTTCACTTGCACAGTTTTTGAAGGAGCTCGGCTGGTAGGTTGTTCCAAACGTCTTGGAGAACTAACCACAGATCCTCTGTGGATCTAGGCTTCCTCAAATCCCTCTGTCTCTTCCTGTGATCCCAGACAGACTGGATGATGTTGAGATCAGGGCTCTGTGGGGCCACACCATCACTTCCAGGACTTCTTGTTCTTTATGCTGAAGATAGTTCTGAATGACACTGGCTGTATGTTTGGGGTCGTTGTCCTGCTGCAGAATAAACTTGGGGCCAATCATACGCCTCCCTGATGGTATTGCATGATGGATAAGTTTCTGCCTGTATTTCTCAGCATTGAGGACACCATTAATCCTGACCAAATCTCCAACTCCATTTGCAGAAATGCAGCCCCAAACCTGCAGGGAACCTCCACCATGCTTCACTGTCGCCTGCAGACACTCATTATTGTACCGCTCTCCAGCCTGTCGGCGAACAAACTGCCTTCTGCTACAGCCAGATATTTCACATTCTGATCATCAGTCCAGATCACCTGCTGCCATTTTTCTGGACCCCAGTTCCTGTGTTTTCGTGCATAGTTGAGTCACTTGGCCTTGTTTCCATGTTGGAGGTTTGGCTTTTTGGCTGCAGCTCTTCCATGAAGTCCACTTCTGGCCGGACTTCTCCGGACAGTAGATGGGTGAATCTGGGTCCCACTGGTTTCTGTCAGTTCTGAGCTGATGGCGCTGCTGCACATCTTCTGATTTTGAAGGGAAATAAGCTTGATGTGTTTTTCATCTGCTGCACTAAGTTTCCTTGGCCGACCGCTGCGTCTACGATCCTCAACTTTGCCCGTTTCTTTGTGCTTCTTCAAAAGAGCTTGAACAGCACATCTTGAAGCCCCAGTCTGCTTTGAAACCTTTGTCTGGGAGAGACCTTGCTGACGCAGTAGAACGACCTTGAGTCTTGTTGCTGTGCTCAGTCTTGTCGTGGTGTTTGACCTGTGACATGAAACTGTTCCACAGCTTCACCTTGGCAGCAGAGTTTGGCTGCTCCTCACCCAGTTTTCAGCCTCCTACACAGCTGTTTCTGTTTCACTTAATGACTGTGGTTCAACCTCCATGTGATTGATGATCATTAGCACCTGTGTGGTAGAATTGGTTGATCGACTAAAATCCTACAAAATCCCTGACTTTGTGCAAGTGGACCTTTGAAAGCAAAGGGTAGTAACTGCAAATATTGTTTGATTTAGATTTTTCTTTTGTTCGCTCACTTATCAATTTGTAAATTGATAAAAAATAAACAATTCCTATTTATATTTTTGAATTAGTTCATAGTATTTTTCACACCTGCCTAAAACTTTTGCACAGCACTGTATATTAGTTTTTAAAGACTCAGAAAATAGTAGTGTAGAAATACTGTTACTAATAAAAGAACAAAAGTATAAGCATCAAAATATATCAAAAAGAGTGTGTGTGTGTTTAACTACTAAATACTAAAAAGACAAGTAAATCTGATTGACAAGAGCTGTGACACTGTTGACAAAAAAAAAAGTCTGTAGACTCTTCAAGGCGTGGACTGGCTGTCCACCTCAAGGTGTAATTGTCAGTCTTTACAGCTATATACATATATATATATGAACGTCTGCTTTTGCAGATCCATAAATCAATGTGATCTATGATAATATTATCGATGATCTATAACTAATATGATGATTTGAAGAATTTAAGTGTCTGTTCAACATTGTAATATTTTCTAACATTTCATTAATAATGTTTTCGTTGTTTTAGCTCCGCTGTTGCAACCTGCTGTTTATTTTGAATCAACACAGTCTAGTATTAAACCAAATAGAAATTACAAAACATTTTATTAACAGACAAAATTCCAAAATGACAACTTTTATTTTATTAAAAAACAAGAACACTAAAACATTTTTTTTGCTTGTTAGAAAACAAAACATTTTTTGTCACGTTCAACTGCTTCCATGACATCACTTGTGACATCTTCATGACATCACTCAGACAGCCAGAGTTTGAAGGTTCGGTCATAGGAGCTGGTGGCGATCAGTTTCCCATCAGGTGACACATCGACACCCATGACCTGAAAACAAAAACAGGTGTGACATGTTAAAGTACCTCTACCAATCAGCAGCAGCATCTGAACGGACCAATCACAGCAGAGCGTTTGTACCTTCCCCTCGTGTCCGGCAAGCGTCTTCAGCGGCGTCCAGCCCGGGTGACTCCAAACCTTCGCTGTGTTGTCGTACGCTCCTGTCAACAGGAAGTGGCCATCTGTGGCTACACACAAACAGGAAACACAGACAAAGTTAGATGGAAAAATGTAATTAAAACTAAATGAAATGAAATAAGTGAAGGTGTGTTTACGTTGGAAGCGGACAGCAGACAGCAGGTTCTGGTGGGCAGGCACTGTGTACAGACACTTCCTGTTTCTCAGCTCCCAAACCTTACAGGTGTTATCACCACTTCCTGTCGCCAGGTGATACCTGAGGAAACAGAGGAACAAAAACACATATTAAATATAGAATCTATAGATCACAAATTACATCCAAATGTTTTCACACAAAAAGAAGAAATGTGAGATGTTATTAAAGAAAAGTTTCCTGTTCAAACTGACATTTTTGTGATGAGAAAAAAGTATCACAATAACATGAAAAGGACAACAAACTTCTTCCAGTCATGGCAGCAATAACCTGCTGTAAAAAATAAAAATGTCAACACATCAAAAATACAAAACATTAAGAGAAAAATCAGAAACCTAAAGTTCAAAGAAGAAAAGTGAAGTCGTAATTTTTTAATCATTTGATATTTTTTCTAAAATGTAATAATCTGCATCAGTTTTTATTCTTTTGTTTCTATTTTTTTTGGCCATTCTTATTTCACTTTGTACGTCCCTGATTTGCTGTGTGTTTGCAAGCTCATCTCTGATTGGCTGACCCGTTGGGAGAGAAGTGTAGGCTGTAGATTTCCTTCAGGTGACCCTCCAGGAAAACAACGCAGCGTCCCGTCCGAAGGTCCCACACTCTTCCGAATGCATCCAGCCCTCTGATTGGACAAGAGCCAGGAGGGGTGTGGCGACAGACAAACAGAGAGAAAGGTGATTGGTCCACAGAGAGACTGGATCACATTTAATAAAACTAAAACAGATAAAAACAAAATGAACTGAGAAATGCACTCAAATATGTTACTGTAGTACTAATACTATGGTCAGATACTGTCAAAAGATGTACTGATGTATGCAAGTACTTGTTCTATAATGTGCAGTACTACAAGGACTTTTCAAAAACTATATACAACTACTTAATATACTAATAAGAGTGTTTACTACTACTTAAGGTACTACAAACAGTATATCATTCTACTTTTCACCTGACAGTGAACACTAGCTCGAGTACTGATATTATCATTAACTGACACTTCAACATCAACTTTACCTAATATTTCAATCTGTGTCATGGCTTACAAATCAACTGACACTTCAACCAACAGTCTCCAACTGCTTTAACTGCTCTCATTTCAACTGCTCTCATTTCTTACTTTAAATGATACACCAATTGGCAGTTCATCTGCTTTCATCAATTACGCTTCAGCTCACAGATTAACTGCTTTCAGTGCTTACTTATCGACTGCGGCCACTGCCAAGACATTAATTGGGACTTCAACTACATCAGGTGTTTAAACGTAAACTGATGCGTCAACTGCCTTCGGGGCTTCAAGTTGAAACTATAATCTCAAATTGCTGAACAGTTACACTTCAACTGATTTCAGCTGTTTCTGGCTCTTACGCTATCACATCCTTTTACAGCTTATAATTCAAATGACACTTCAAAACCTTTCAGTGGTTCAACTTGACTCAACCCACTTCAGCTGCTTTTAGTGTTTTGCCATAAACTCTGATGCTCATATCAAACCTCATATCAAATAGAGGAGCAACATTTTCAGACATGTTTACGTTGTTTTTAGTGTCACACTTCTGTTTCCTTTAGATTTCTAACCTTTTGTAGTTTCTTTCTCATGTGTACTAGTGTGACAGTACTACTTTCTGAGAGTACTACAGATGGTGTAAAATCTGTAGAGTGTGTTCAGTGTGTAATACAAGTGTACAGTGTGTATTAGAAGGCAGTATAATGTGTAGAACTGTGTATTTTACCCAGTAGCAGCCAGAGATCCATCAGGGTGAAAGTGGAGGTCGTGGACTCCTTTACTGTGACCTTCCTGATGTAGGATTTCCTCCTGAACCTCCAGATCCCACAGACGCCACGAGTTATCATAACTACAGACAGACAAAAAAATAAATACTGTGTGTGCATTAGTACACAGAAACAATCTGATAAGTCTGTTTTCACAGTTCACCTGGTTGTTCCCAGAAACCTCCCGGAAGGATGCCAGGACACTCGAGACACTCGCTCACTGTGACCCTCGATGTCGGCCACCGGCTCCTCGCTGCAGAGACCAGAGAGAAAGAGAGAGAGACAGAGAAACAGAGAGAGAGAGAGACAGAGAGACAGACAGAAATGAACAGCCATATATGGAGCATTTATTATCATTCAGTCCCAGATCTTCTCCTCTCCTTATTTCTTCCTTTGTGATCTCCTCGGTTCATTGTCACCTCACACCCCGTGCATCCTCTCTCCTCCCTTTTCGCCTCCTCCCCCCTCATGTCTTCGTTTCCTTGTCTCCTACCTCTCTAGGTTCCACAGCTTCACAGACCCGTCAGCAGCACATGAGGCCAAGCTGACATCTGATTGGTCGAGAAAGACTCCAGCCTGCGGGCGGAAGACAACCGCGCCCACGTTGGTGTTGTGTCCTTCAGCCAATCAGAGAGAAGGGTAAAGGGAGCGTGGTCTCAGTTACTCAAATTAAAATAAAATACTTATAAAGTTAAAGAAATTCATTAAAGAACAATAGAAGAAAACATTCAATGTTTTTGATATAATTTTCAGTTGTATCAGTTGTTTCTGTTTTAGTCTTTTAAATATGTTTCATCTCTGATTTATAAAACTCAAGATACAACACTTCTGTTCACACAAAAGACTCATTCGGTTTGTGATGATGTTCAATTTATATTTCAAGTCACCTATAGATGTGACAGATGTGTTCATAATTTATCAACTTACACACACTGTATATACAAACATACATATATGTACATGTATGTACACACGGACATGTCCATGTGTATCCACACAAAAGAACTCGTTAAAACACATCTTGATATTTTGACAAGACTGAATCCAGAAATGTCTGGAAATATTAACCAACATTACACAAATTTAAGCTTTAAGACTTTCATGTAATAATTAATATGTATTATATATTATTACATGTAATGTATGTAATTAATTGATACCTAGGATTAAAAATGGATTATAAGTATAGTTATAAGTACAAAACATAATATCTAGAAACACTAAATAACAAATTTTATTAACATAAAAACAGTAATAAATTAAAGTCTTGTGATAATTCAGACAAATAAAAACAGGTGAAGCTCCACCCACCTCTGAGTGTACGAATCAGGTTGCAGTCGGGGATGGACCACAGCTTACACAGACCGCTCCTGTAGGGGGGACGTTAGCATGTCAGCATTAGCTTCATCATAACATCAGCATGTGTGAAAGGTTTTTGTGTTCCAGTGTTCACTCTCATGGTTACACTAACTCCATGCATGCTAATGCTACTGCTGGCTCTGAATACATGTGTGTTAATGCTAGCTCTTGTTCCGGTGGCTAACTCCCATCATGCTAACGTTAAATGCTTCGTACCAGGAGGCGGTGGCCAGCATTCTGGAGTCTGGGCTGAAGTGGCAGAAGCTGATTGGTCGGTCATCACCGATTTGACTGCAGAAGTTGTTGAGATTCTGAAGAAGAAGAAGCAGCAGTTTGGTGTTCAGACATCATGTTGACAGAGTTTCTGCCGCTGTTTGTCTGCACCTTTCTTGTTTTGATTTATTTATAAATATACACAGTCATAAAATACTTGTAAAACATGATTTAATATGGTTTATTTATTCATGTGTTTTCAATATGCTAATTAAGGTCCATGTATCATCCATTAATTTTTTTCAGCCTGGAAAAACCAAAAACTACATCTGAAAAAATCTAAAACTAAATCTGACTTGTTTTTCCTTTTTTTTTCCTTCTGACTGTCTGTTGATAACCTGCAGTGAAACTTCGGTCCTCAGAATGTTTGATAATGAAAACAAAAAGCTTCAACATTATGTAAACAAAATATTATTTCCACAAATGTAGATTTATAAACATGAACATGTCTTTTTAAAATCAATTAATTGCTTGTCTAACACTTATGTCATTTTATTTATTTTCCTCTGTTATTATTAGGGCTGTCAAACGATTAAAAAAATTAACTCGATTAATCGCAACTAAAATACTAATATTATTTGTATTTTGGTGGGGAGATAAAACAAGTATGTGGTGTTGGAAATAAAGAAATGACAAACTAGTCTGAGAAATCTATTTCTCTTACTTTATTATTACACAGTTTATTATTATGCTTAAACCTTTAACACATGATTGTGCCTGGCATCACAGAGACTAAATGAACAGTCCCATTTTACGGTTAAAGCGGTTATTTGAACGGACATGACTTCCAGCTAGCTCTGTGCTACTGCTCCTGCTAGCGCTAGCATCCAGGAAGTGCTCGGCCTTGAGGTGATATTTAAGGCTCGTTGTGCTTCGGTCATACGATAAAACGTCACGACAGTATTTACAGACAACTCTGGTCTAAATCCCCACCTGGAGTTCTTATGAACAGAAACAGAAACTCCTCCTCCTCCTCCTCCTCCTTCTCTGTCGCTGCCAGGCTGCGCGTGTGTGGCGACACAGAACGTAGACTGACAGGCTCTACCTGAGTCACGTGACGCAATTAATCGTGCGTTAATCTTTCGTTAACGCTTTAATTTTGACAGTGCTAGTTATTATTTATTAATTTTTCACGTAATTGTGTCTTAAAGAACCTGTTTGAAACTCAACTGAAAGTATTAATTAACTCACCCTCAAACTTTTGTGCAGCTCCTGTTGCCGGATTGTCCTCGTTGCCTCGACAACGTCCCTCTGAGCACGTGCAGTCTCCAGGCGCCTCATCGCCCTGATGGACCAATCAGAGCAGGAGCTTATGAGTCACAGCCAATCAGAGTACTTCAATGCCTAAGACTTCTGTTCAGTTTGAGAGAAGGAGAGATAAGACAGGAAGCGAGCAGCCCATCTCTGATTGGTTGGTTTGTTGCCGACTCACCGTGGCAGAGAGTATTTGGCCAACCAGAGCCGAGCATCCTTCAGGGAGGCGGAGCCTTCGTGGTACCATGTCTGCTGGCACTGTGATTGGTTAGAAAGAACAGTTTTATTCAATTTTACATTGAACATGTCACATTTTGCCATGTGTGTTTGTGCTGTAGTGTGTGTGTGTGTGTGTGTGTGTTGCAGGGTGTGTGTGTGTGTGTTGCAGTGCTGACCTCGTCCTGTGACCTCTTGGCTCTCTCTTCGTCTCTCCTGGACTTCTTCAGAGCATCAGGGCCGACGACAGACAGAACACTTCTCAATCTGACGTCAGAAACACACAAAAAGAAAAACGTGACGTTTGTGATCACAGTTTTCAACAGAAAAGACGATTAATGAAAATGATTTGCTGTTAATGAGCTGATTTCAGCTGCTGCTCAGTGGTTTCATCAGATGTGCTGTTGTAATGTTACAGCTGCAGGTTTGGTACTAAAAATCTTCTTTTCCTGTTTTCTTACAGGAGTTTGAACTTGATGTTAAAACTGTCAATTAATCTGCCGATTAATTTCTTGCTTGATCAATCTTTAAGTCCATGAAACGTCTACTGTTTCACGCACCTCTCGCGGCGGTCAGCTGGTCCCTCTCCGAACAATGTGATTGGCTCTCCCAGTGCTCTGAGGCCGGCCTTCACCTCTGCATCATCGGTGGAGACGGTGATCTGTCGCGCTCGCCGCCGCCGCTCGAACGCAGCGAGCGCCTCCTGCTGCCGCTCGCTGACCCGCTCTTCCAGCTCCAGAGTCTCTCCTGCAGGGCATCATGGGAAACGGAGTCTCACACACACATCACACACGTTCACATCCATCTGTAGAGCACAGCGTCAGACCAACCTGAAGATATGTTGATGTTTCCTGCCTCGATTCCTGCCTTGACTGCATCACTTCCTGTTGCCACACTGCTCGCAGCCTCTGAACTCAGACGCTCGCGCTCTTTTTCCTCCAGGCTTCCATAGAAAACCCGGCTCTTCTTCACGGCCGGAGCTGCATCCTCCTCATCTGACATTTTAATTCAGTTCCTGCTGCTGCTGTCGCCCCCTAGAGGCTGCTGGGAAAACTTAGCAGAGAAAATAATCACATGAAGAAACTGAATGGAGACATAAAAACAAAAAAAAACACTGAACTATCTTCTTACCGAAGTAAAATGAATAGAACATAAAAGAAAGAAAGAGAGTGGGGAGAGGAGGAAAAAATAAAAGTTCATTTTACAAAAAAGAATAAATGAAAGAAATATGGGGATCTTATCATAAAAATATAATTCATATTTAAAAACATTTAATTACAAAAAAATGAAAACACAAACAGTACGAAAATTACAAACTGGCAAAATCTACATCCACAGACGGAAAAGTTTCTTTTTAATCTGATAAATTAAACTTAAAGTAAGTAAAAAAAATATCTCCCATAAAACAGAAAATTTGTGAAACGTGTTATTGTTGATTTAATTTAGCAACTTTTCTCCAAAGCGACGTTCATCAGACACAAAGATCCAGTCTGGAGAAAACAACCTGGATAAGAGCCATAAAGTTCTAGTGTGATGGGACCTTGGTGCCTTCAGTCAGTGAGGAGCAACAGGACGCCTCTGTTTTTGTTTTGTTTAACTAGTATTTCACATTTAAATCAATTTTTACTCCTCAAGATTTTCTCAATATTTTACTGAAACTAATTCGGTGATTTTTCTGCCGATTCAATGAGAAAAACACAGTTTCAGATCTGAGCAGAAACTCAAAGATCTGGTCAGATTTTAAAGAGAAAAATAGAAAGAGAATAGAACATAACGCGGCACACAAACTAATGTTAGCATTAGCCTTAGCCTTAGCGCAAACATCAACGGCAGCGTCAGACTGCGTCACACAATACGTCAGCCACACCTGAGCCGGTACATGGCAGGTTAAATTGACGGCTGAGAAACGGTTCAAACTCAAACTTTTAAACATTTTTCATGTCAAAAACTCACACGTGAAGAAAAACGAAGCAGCAGCGTCTCCGACCGACGTGATCCGGAAATAAACACGGTATCAGCTTCCGGGTCAAAGGTTGTTCTTCCGGCAGGCGAAGCGCAAACAACCATAAGAGAAGAAAAAACCCGCGAAAATCCATCGACAACACACCTGTCAGGTAACTTTACACACATTTGTTCAAACTACGGAGCCGTCGCGTGCAGGTGAGGCAGGAACGTCCGTCCGTTTCCGGTGAATCTCGATGTTTTTAGATGTTTGAACAGACGTTAGCAGGTTAGCTTAGCTCCGGCAGTCCTCCCAGTGACTGCGATTCAATGCTGACATCAATGTGGAGTTTAAATATTTCTGAACACGAAGATTGAGGAAGTTCCCCTGTTCAGTTTTCTGTTAACACACATGGACGTGTGGAAAAGACTCTGCTGGATGAAGAACATCATTATTGTTCACAGGTTAATCATCCATCTGATCATCAAGTCATGTTCCTATCGTTATTATGATCATTGTTATTGCTGTAAAAGATTTTCATGATCAATTCATTGTGTCAGACAATTGTAAAAAATACCTGTCACAGGTTCCTGAAATCCAACATGGCGTCTTCAGGTGTGATTCAGTTTGTCATATTTTTAAAAACAGCACATCTTCACATTTGAGAAGCTAGAAAATCAAACATTTGGCATTTTGAGTGAAAATAATTTTCTTTTGATATCAACTAATTGATTAAAGAGCTGAAGGTTACAGCTGTAACATCAGTGTGACGTAATGAGGCGTTTGTGGTCATCAAGTGATTTGAAGAAGTGACACATGGAAACATCTTCCAGCATCGCGTCCAGACATCGATTAACTATCAGTGACTTATCTTTATCTCACACTGATTGTCAGCTGTCGATTTTTTTACTCTTTAAAACAGGCAAAATCGTGTCTTACTGTCGAGCTGCGTGCAGCACATGGATTCATCCTCTGCCTCAGACTGTCTGAATCCTCTCCATCACACTCTGAATCAAACTGAATCTTCACTGTTGTTGCTTTTACCTGCAGAGAAGATGGCCGGTCAAATTCCTGAAAGAAATCAATCCGGAGTTCATGAATCATTACTGTCATCAACGTCTCATTCGAGTTCACTCTGATGAATTCATCTTTCTGTTTTCATAACACAACACTGTCAATCTCGGAGACCCTTCAAATAAGTTATTGGCAACACGTAAGGAGCCGAACTCAACTGAAATAAACTGTTGTACGAAGCGGCTCAACCTGCAGAACAGCTGTGTGAAATCTTCAGTTTTTACACACATGACGGGTTTACTCAAGTGTTGCTACAGGATGCAGCTGCGACACGGCACGGCAGACGTGTCCAGTGTGAAGTAGTTTGGATGAGCAGGTACATTCATAAAATCCAAGGAAATGATTGAACTATTCAAACACATCAGACCAATCAGAGTCTCAACAAGTGGAGCTGTTGATAAAACAACAGTATAGACCCTGATCAGATCACAAGTTGAAAGAGGTTTGATGCTTTAACAAGAACTGAACTGATGTATGTTCATATCACCTGCGTACAATTAGCTAAGCATCTGTACCTGTTAACAGCAGCTACAGGTTAATAAGCATCATGTCCAAATATTCTGTTTATTTATATATTTCTATACATGTATTTGTCTTTGTGTTTGTTCTAAATAAAGCCACAGAAGAGAAGCCAATTAGAAGATGTTGAGGAGGAAACCGACTCGTCTGGAGCTAAAGATTGACGATACCGAGGAGTTTGAGAGTGTCAAGAAGGAGCTTGAGGTTTATTATTAATTACTACTGCTGATAACAATCAATATGCCAATAAGAATCAATATTATTGATAAAGCTGTGGAGGCATGTCTCATGTGTCTCACAGAACTAATGCACAGTTATTGATCAATCTTCTGCTGTATATTGTATGTATATTATTGATCTCTTCAGCTCTCCAACTTAGTCAGTTATTCTATTGGTCAATCAATTGAAAAATCTATTTTAATAGTTGATTAATCATTGAAAGCATGAACTAATAAACAAAGTCATGTCTGTGAAGGTTCTCAGTCATCTAGGTCATGTTATTCAAGTAAGAGTTGAATTTTTATTGATTTCATTTTTTAGGCAAGGAAGCGTCAGCGAGAGGAGGCGGAGTCAGGATGTGGGGTGGGCGGGGCCTCCGTTATCAGTTCTGACATCATCGGGGGCGGAGCCTCTGCCTCAGCTTCCTCCTCCACAGCAGCGTCGAGGGCGGAGCTTATCAATGAGCGAATCGGCTACAAGCCTCACCCCAAACCGGCCACGCTGCCGACCTTATTTGGAAGTTTACAGTTTTAATAAAAAAAACAATAAAATGTTTAAACAGAGGTTTAACGTTTCATTTGTTTTTGTTCTTTGAGAATTGTAGTTTTGTGTTTAAGATAAGATAAACCTTTATTCATCCCACAGTGGAGAAATTTGCATTGCACAGCAGCAAAGAGAACAAGTTAATAGTAAAAATTAATATAAACAAGCTGAAAAAAGCACTCAAACTCCCCCACCACGATAAGGTAGCAGTTCAAGGGGGAGGGACTATGTCTCTCGGCTGGCCTGGGAACGCCTCGGGGTCCCACCGGAAGAGCTGGAGGAGGTGTCTGGGGCGAGAGAAGTCTGGGCATCCCTACTTAGACTGCTGCCTCTGCGACCCAGCACCGGATAAATGAAAAAAGTATTTACAAATTTACACGTGATTCTTTACAGATATACATGGGAATATGAGATGAATATGATATATATGTCATAAAATAAATATCAAATATGAAATATTGCGCTTGAATTTAACGGAATGAGTATTGCACAGCAAATGAAATCTGGCATAAATATACAGACATGAGAAAAGAGTATTGCACAGATGTCCAGACATGGTGGTGTATAGTCTATAGGGAGCAGAGCTGGTTGTTCAGTCTGACAGCTGCAGGAAGGAAAGACCTGTGATATCGCTCCTTCACACACTTCAGGTGAAGCAGTCCATCACTGAAGGAGCTCTCCAGAGCTGTTAAAGTGTCCTGCAGGGGGTGGGAGTCATTCTCCAACATGGATGACAGCTTAGCATCATCCTCCTCTCTCCCACCACCTCCACTGGGTCCAGGGGGCAACCCAGTGCAGAGCTGGCCTTCTTCATCAGTCTGTCCAGTCTCTTCCTGTCCACAGCTGAAATGCTGCTGCCCCAGCAAGTTACTCCGTGGAAAATGGCTGATTCTTCAGGAGTGACCTCAGTCTCCTGAGCAGATGGAGTCTGCTCTGACCTTTCCTGTAAAGTGCAACAGTGTTGTGAGTCCAGTCCAGTCTGTTGTTGAGGTGAACACCCAGGTAAGATGTCACCATCTCAATGTCCATTCCCTGGATGTTCACTGGTGTCGGAGGGGAGTGAGTGCGCCTGCAGAAATCCACCACCAGTTCTTTGGTTTTCCCCGCGTAAATCTGGAGGCGGTTCCGCTGGCACCAGTCCATAAAATCCTGTGTCAGTTCTCTGTAAAAAAAGTCATTCCTTGTCATAATTTGGAGAAATGAAATAATGTCCCAAATAAGTGGAACACTCGAGAAGTTCTGTTGATAGAACAAAGCTGCCTCAAGAATCTGCAGACAGAAGAAATATAAGGGAATAGGCTCAACTTTGTCTCATCTAGTTTTAACAAAGAAAAAAAAATCAGAAATGGTGTCACACGTCTGTTCGTATGATTTGTTTTATTTTCATAATAAATGCTACAATAATATTTTTATAAAGAGTTTAAACAAATACAAAAGACAGACGATTAGTGTTCAAAAACAAAAACTGTAAAAACTCAATGATTCTGAACAAAAGAAAAAAAACACTGTAAAAACATCTTGAATTTATTTACAGTAACAGTAGGTGGCGCTCGTACATCACTAAGCTCCACCCTCACACAGTCCAGGAAGTGATGCTGACCAATCAGGACTCATGATTCATTGACACAGATACATGTTATTATTTGTAGTTTATACATATTTATATTAAACTTTCTTTTTTTCAAACCTTATACAAAATTATTTCAGTTGCCAGGACAATCAGGAAATATACGGACTAAGTGCTGATGATGTCATTTATTTATTTTTAAAAGAAATAGTTTGGAGCTGATAGGATGAATGTTTTACTTTGGTTTAAAAAAAAATAAAAATAACAAACTTAGATTAAATTTGCTTTTATAAATTTAAAACATTTATTAAAGCTAAATGTTTCACTTCCCCCTTTGGTTGACTTAGATTTTTTTTTTTTACTTTAGCCAACAACAAAAGATTGAAATCACTGATTGGTCAAAAACATTTCCTTGAAAAAAACCCCAAAACAAAACACAAAGGTCAGGGTGGGCGTGGTCTATGTGACGATTGACAGCCGTTTTTTCAGAATAAAATTCAGTTTTCCGTCAGATCTGTTTGTAAAAAAAAAAAAAAAAAGTTCGACAAATCTGAGAGACATAAAAATAATAAAAACATAATAAATAAAAATAGAAAGTGTAAAAGTAACAAACGGAGTTAATGTTAGTGTTGACAGCTGATTGGTCCTCAGCAGTGGGGGTGGGGCTGGACTTTTTAATAAAGCATGATAAAGGCTGCGTTCAGAAACTCAAACAGTGTTTCTGGAACATGTTTTAACACACACACGCAACAAGTAAACAGGAAAGTTTGACCTTAGTGGTTCAAACTGTGAGAGCTTTGTTTGTGTGTTTGTTTGTAACTTGTCATGTCAATGAGTCGCCTCATTAACTGACTGTAGTTTATTTTTGACTTTAGTTCTTAGTTTCAGTCCGGTCAGCTGGTCCACATTCCCTCCTCACAATCTCTGTTTTTCACTCATTTATTTCAACCTTTAGTCTATTTCCTGCTTTAATCCAGTTGTTCATTTATTGTCTGCTCTTTATATTTACTGATGGGTTGTTGTTGGTGCTGTTGCTAATTTGTTATTTATTTACTGTCATGGTGTCAGCTGACAGCGGGATAAATGAACCTGATCTTTGTTGTCAGCAGCTTTGATCACTGATGTCAGTGGCACCTGAATTCTTGAAGAGGCTGTTTTGAAGTGAAAACTGAGTGTAAAATTGTCTGTAAAGAAAGATATTACAGTTTTTGTTGGAAACGTCTTATATCCAAATCAATAACTGATCATAAAATCGCATAAAATGACGCACACAGAACAAAGTACAGTCAGTCCACATCTGAACATGTTTTTGCATATTATAACATACTAGTGAACAAGAACCCTCGCTACAATCATGCAAAGCTGTTAGCTCCATTAGCTCTGAGTAATATCCTGTTTGACAGACAGGTTTTTACAGTTTTCTGTGTTGGCGGACCTGTAGTGTCGACTGAGATTATTATCAAGATTGAAGTGTGATTTTTAAGTATTTTCAGAGGCTAAAATAACTAGCTACATCCATGCTAACCACTACACTTCATCTCCTGACAGTAGTGTTTGGTTGTGTTTACACTGCAGTGAGTTCAAACATCAGCTGAATGCTAAATGCTAACTGTATACAGCACAAACAGATTAGCATTATCTTCAGGAAATTGCACTTTTAGCATTGCTGCTGAAAATGAACGAAAACGGTTAAATGCATTACTTTGTAGCGTTTTGTTATGCTAACAGGCTCAACATGCTCAGTGTGTACTGACGTTACATCGTCTCCACCTTTCAGACACATTTAAAAATATCCTAAAAACCTGCAGACGTGATGAAAACTTTGGTCTCTGAACTGTTGGCACATTTTTGGTCTGTTTTCAGTGTTTTAAACAAAACTAGTGCTTTTACATTTTTTAAATATCTTTTTTTTTTTTTTTTAAACTGGCACCTGTTGACCACGCCCACCTCCAAACAAACATGAAACACAGGTAACTCTTTGTTGATGATGCTCTGCTGCTGAGGACGTGACTTAACTTTCTTCTGTCTCTGATAATGTCACCACTTCTTCTTGATGGCGGTGAGGTGTGTGATGATGTCATCACTTTTTGATGGCAGCGAGATGTGTGATGATGTCATCACTTTTTGTTGGCGGCGAGGTGTGTGATGATGTCATCACTTCTTCTTGATGGCAGCGAGGTCTCGCTGCAGCTCAGAGAACTTGGGTCGGTCTTCAGGCTTGTACTGCCAACATCGCTGCATCACTTTGTACACATCGTCAGGGCAACGTTGAGGACACGCCATCCTGTAACCTAGCATCCAGGAAGAGAGAGGCGTTCATGTCATGTTTCCATAGTTACTCGTTCCGTCTGACTCAAAGAGATCAAACAATCAAACAAAGAAAAGCAGAAACTCCTGTTACATACTGAATATGACCTGAATAAAACCCTTAATCAAAAAATGAGTTAAACAAATAATCAATTATCAAAACTGATTAGTCTCTGATGATCTGCTAATTGATTAATTGATTAATCTTTACAAGATCACAACCTCAGATGTTTTATTCATCTTTGTAAAAGACGGGAAAAATTCACATCTGAGATGTTCCATATTATCACGTCTTCTACACCACAGGAGTCTGTATTCAGTCTGTGTTCAGTTCAGTCAGTCAGTCAACACATTTGTAATTACCTGTCAGACAGGTGAGAGACAGGCAGAGAGCACCTGTCAGATACTGAACATCATGAATATCTGTTTGTGGTTGTATGTTCCAAAAGGCAGATGTTTCTATGTTTCATGTTTCTAATGTGTCTGTTCAGAACATTTATGTTGGTACTTGTCATGTTGTGCTTGTTAATCGTTTCAACCATCAGCAAGGTGGATGTTGATCTGCGGTATTTGAACACTGAGCATTTGTTGAATGTCACTTAAGGATTGATGTCTCCGACAACTTATTGTGGCTGCAGCACACTCTGCTGCACAAATTAGCGGCTGTAGCTCAGGAGGTAGAGCGGTTGTCCACCAATCAGAAGGTTGGTGGTTCGATCCCTGGCCCCTGCAGTCTATGTGTCCAAGTGGCCTTGAGCCTTGAGCAAGATACTGAACCCCAAATTGCCCCCGATGGCTGTTCCATCAGAATGTGAATGTATGTCGCTTTGGATAAAAGCGTCTGCTAAAGGAAATTGTAGAATTGTAGAAATTATGTGATGACACCATTTCTAAGTAACCCAAAGCATGTTTTTCTGCACAACATTCTGCAAAAAGGTTTCATATGAGCACATATCAGACAATATAATCTATATTTTACATAGTTAATTTGTGTGAATATTTATTTATTCTGTATTTGAACACTTTGTGGCTCCATCTGTAAGAACTGGTTTGTGATGTGATGATGATGATGATGAAGAACAGCTGGTGGACAGTTTACAGCTCTTCACTCCCTGCCTTTACCTTTCTCCACCTGCTCTCGGGCCTGCTGATTCGTCATCCCAGGATAAGGACACACCCCCAGACTGAAGGTCTCCCACAGCAGGATCCCATAACTCCACACATCACTTTCTGAGCTGTAACGACCTGCAACAACCAATCACAGAACAGGAGACAGAGTCAGTGGCTAATCACAGTAATGTGTGTAAACAGATTTATTTCATGGTATATATGGTTGCTAAATGAGGTGAGACAGGTGTGTTACCGTAGTTGAGAGCCTCTGGAGCCGTCCATTTGATGGGAATCTGTTTGAGCCCAGATGAAGAATAAATACCATCGTCCTCCTGACGACTCATCCCAAAATCACTGATCTTCAACACACTGCCCTCTCCCACCAGACAGTTCCTCGCCGCCAGGTCCCTGAGAGACAGACAGGTGCACAGACAGACGGGTTAATACAGACAGACTGGTTCATTGGAACCATCTATGTTTTGTAGGAACTGGATATCAGACTCAAATATGACGTCCGTCTTTCTCACCTGAAAAATATCTGAACTTTGGTTAAATGTTTCAACATCTGTAAGTTTAATAAAATTGGTCTGAAAAGTTTGCGAACTCATTGAATCCTTTATAAAAACAAAGTGATCTGTGTTTTTCCAACTGATCTGAGAGCTGCTGTGTGTTTGTGTTTGAAGATGAGGCGTTGTTGAGGCCTGAGCAGCAGATGTGCTCACAGTCTGTAGGACTGTTCTTAATTATTCACCTGTGAATACAGTTCTTACTCTCCAGGTACGCCATGCCTGCAGCAGCATCGACAGAGAAGCGAAGGAGCTGCTTCGTCTTTAACTCGTCCTTCTTCTTCCTCAGAAAGGACAGGAAGTCTCCACCTGACAGACACAGTGAGGGGTCACACAAACACAGCAGAGTAAGATACAGCTTTTAGAAACTGGCCAATAAAAAAAACAGCAGACGACAAATTGAAAGCAACTGAAGTGTCAACAGTGGATAAACTCCACCTACCAGGAACCAGCTCCATGACGATGTAGATTGGCTGTCGCTGCGTACAGACACCAATCAGCTTCACAATGTTTGGGTGGTCATACTGCTTCAGGATCCTGCAGCCAATCACAGAGAGACAGCAGCCAATCACAGACAGGCCAGACGAGGCAGCAGCCAATCACACAGAGGCAGCATGAGGCAGAGTTTGAGGTTTGTGTCAGTTTGCTTTTGTTCTTCTCATCTGTCTGAAGTTCTTGAACTGTGATGTTTGTTCCTCACTCACTAAACTAACTTAACTAACTCATGAACCAAACTCCCTAAAGATATGAACTCACGGAACTATCAAACCTCATTAAGCAACTAACTTAACTTGTTAACTCAGCAATTAAACTAACTCATTAACTAAACATATAAATGTTTGAACAACAAAAGTGTAATTTGGGATTTTTAATACAGAAACATTGAACTTCATATTTTTCATATGAAACAAAAAATCTGGGAAATTTATTTATTTCAGACAAAATTGAAGAAATATAACATTTTCTTCATGTGATTATCTTATTCACTGATTAAGTGTTTTCATCTCATCATTCATCACTTGTATCATTTGTAAAACACAGTAATTATAGGTTTCTGAATAGTTAGTACATTTATAAAAATGGCTTATTCTCTACTTTATTGATTAAAACAGTTTTTCTAATATTTATCCTTTATCCTTTATTATTGATTGATTGATGTCTTGTTATATTGATCAATGTACCGATAAATGTATTGATCGATGCTGACCTAGCCTCAGACAGGAACCTGATCTTCAGCTCTGGAGGTAAATCTTCTTTACATGTTTTGACAGCAACCGGAGTTTTGTCGCGCTGCAGCGTCCCTTTAAACACCTCACCAAAGTTACCCTGACAACCAGCAGACAGCAGGGCATGATGGGACATGGAGGCAGAGAGAGACATGGTGAGAACACTGTTAAAATATTAAAAACGGAAATAAAAACCTTACAGGACTGTGAAGTGTAGTGGTGTGATTGAGGACAGGAGGAAACAAGAAACAAGAACCCGAAAGTGAGGTCACCTTTCCCAGCAGCTCCCCCAGCACCACGTCCTCATGGTTCAGGATCCATTTCTTATCCTACAGAGAGAAACATCACTGAATTTTCACCTGGACACACTGTATGTAGTGCATATGAAACATATACTGTATGTGTAAGTAGAATGCAAAAGTACATGTGCTAAGTAGTGATGTGTAACGAGGACTGGTCTTTGATTGGTATCAGTTCCTGAATACTGATGATTTGTTTGAAGTCCAGCACTGCCCCCTGTCTGTTTTCATAGAGAACGGTTTAAATTCACCATATTCACTTTGACAAATGATGGTAATGAGGTTTAAGACTGGTGTAATAAATGTATTGTGCCTCACAGCTTTTAGAAAAGTAATAATATTAAATATTAATGATGTTTGCTGTCAGCAGTAGAAGAGATAGTATCAATATGTATGAATACTGATAAGTGTTACTGGTACTAATCAACAAAATTCTAATGATCCCTGTCCACAGTTATATGGATGTATGTATGTATAGATAGATATATAGTGGTGGTTGCCTTGATGACGGGGTTGAGCAGCACGACTCCAGACTTCTTGGTGATGACCTGTTTGGTGGAGAAATGATGTTCGATGAGCTGAGGGATGGTGGAGAAGCCCGTCCCTTCAAAACGGTACTGACTCTACCAGACAGAGAGAGAGAGAGAGAGAGAGAGAGAGAGAGAGAGAGAGAGAGAGAGAGAGACATGTTTAAACATTCAGCATTTAGCGTATTCTGCCATCTTCTTCATTACAAATACATTATTAATAGAATACTGAAGAAAGTTTATTTATTTAATTTTAAGTTTATTATTGTATTTTTAAAGATTGCTTACTTGTTCGTTAATCAAATATAAGTATAGTATATGTATGTGTGTAGACGTACATCAGCGTACTGGATGATGAAGTGTCGTCTCTGCTCGTCAGAAAACACAGACAGGACGTATTCGCCCGGTTTACCATGGCTCTCCCTGACCAGGAAGTCTCCCTGTTGCCGTAGTAACTCCTGAGCCTCTGTGCGGGGGATGGCACCGTGATACCACTCCTGCTCCGCCAGGGGGCGTTCAGAAGTTGGTATCACATCAAAGAACTGCTGCAGGGAGGAAGACAAGAACACATGCAGTTCAGTCTGAGTTCGAATGAACCCTAAATGAGGACAAATAAATGTGACAGCAGTGACTGAATGAACTGTTAGTAAATATAATAAATGTCAATTCACACAATTTTAACTCTCATCATCACTGTCTGCGATTCTGAGTTTCACTGTGTTATTGATGAATGGAAGGTGAAACATGTCCATGATGCCAACAGGTGTCAGCGGACCCTCCTCCCAACCAGGACACATGCTGGTCGGAGGCTGCCAGGCTGTGGTCAACTGGTGTTACTACAGCCAACAGAAACTAGTCCAGATACACCGATGAGGACAAGGGAAGACAGACAGGTGAGATGATGAATCTTACTGAGGTGGAGGAGCCCATTATGGCTTTAGAAGGACGAATCATTCCGGCCAGAGAGTGACGCAGAGTGTCGAACCGAGAACTTCTCTCCTTCATTTTATCCTGAAGAAACACACACAAACACACGGTTACAGAGGTGATGTTTCCTGTAAATTCAGGGAAACTAAATGTTACAGATAAATTAATAACCACTCATAAATCAATCATTAAATATTTACAGTGGATCCGACGGAGCGTGCATCGTCCTCGTATGGGAGCGCAGGAGGAGGCGGCGGAGGGGGTGGGGAGGCAGCCGCCATCTTGGCGTCCAGCAGGGCCTTCTGGGAGGCAAGGCGGGCCTCGGAGCCACGCAGTGATTGGACAGCGTGATGAAGCTCGAGGAGAGACAGTTTCTGACTGAGCAACAGGACACAGCTGAGGAGGGTGAGAGACACAGACAGAGTTAACAGAGAAAGACAGACAGACACACAGACAGACAGAAACAGAGACAGAGAGTCTATTTCTTATTTTATCTGATTCTCTGGACTCACTCGCTCTTCCTCTCAGTGCTCTGCTGACTCGTCAGGATTTTGGTGTCGAGGTCATCGGCCAACGCCTCCTTTGTCCGCAGATTCTGCTGAGTCAGCACCAGCTCCTCTGTCGCTGATGACAACCTGGAAAAACAAATATACACAAACAAACAAAGTGTGAGAGGAGTGAAAAAGTAGTTAAACATAAAAACAACAAACTTCAAAGAAAAAAACTGTTAAAGGGAAATAAAGAAAACTGTTCAAATTCCTGATTTCTTTTCACAGGAAGCTCCTGATCACATTCACACTTGAAGCTGCTCAGTTCACCCACAGTCTGATCTGCCAGCCACTGAGCAGCTCCACTGGACCAGTTGGGGTTTCGGGGCCTTGCTCAAGGCACCATAGTGGTGGCAATGACCTCAACCTGGAGACTTTTACTCTGGCAGGCTACAGGAAACGGTGTGGTGCAAGGTTTATTTTGTAGCAGCTCACATGGCCTGCAGGCTGTCGGCAGTCAGTGTGTTCCAGAGGATCTCGTTGGCCGGCAAATTGTCCGTCTCCTCCAACAGAGATGAGTCGAACTCGACGCTGGCCTCGGGAGTCTCTGGAGACCTGAAGGGGGAGAGAGATGCTGTTACGACGGGAACAAAAGACCAACTGATGTGTGATCAGCGATTATTATCTCACCTGTAGGCATCAATGAAGTGTTGATACTCCGCCAGAGGGTCGATCTGCTCAACTGCTGCTGAAATCTCCTGATGAACTTTAACTATCTCCTCCGTCAACAGACTGCTGATCTCACAGTACTCCTCCAGGATACTTTTACTGCAGTAATATTCGGAAATAAATCAGATTATGTGCAAGCAGACTGCAGCGTGGCAGCGTGGCAGTTAATGTGTTAATGTGTCAGTTAGCTTGTCGATTTGTCAGTTAACGTGTCAGTTAGCATGTTTGTGGTCATGTGACTTACAGGGCGAGTGTCATGTCCTCCTGCATCCTCTGCAGAGCATCGAGCAGTGCAGGTGCAGTGCGGCGTCGGTGTTCATCCTGCTGCGTTCGAGCGCCACACACCGCTAACACATACTGGTTGTGAAGATTGTGGAGCTTCGCTGTTGCTTTGTCATAGCGCTCACGGGCACGCTCCGCTTCCCGGCCTGTGATTGGATGAGAGGAAGGGGAGTGGTCAAAAGAAAAAAATTTTCAGAAACATTGAAGTTTTAGTATTTTTTTTTTTAATGTTCCTGAAAACAAGCCATCCAATGATAAACTGACGAATAAAGAGTAGAAACCTTTAGCCAGAGCCTCTCTGTATTTCTCTTTGGCGTTGTTAGCATCGCGGCTCAGCTGACGATATGTTGCCTTCAGTTTATCCAGGTCGCTCCTGGTTACCTGGCAACAAAAACACAACAACAGGGTGACTGAAACAAATGAACTCAGAACTTTGAACAAGTTTCCACACTCAGTATTTCATCATATTAGTTCAGACTTTTGTGCTCCTTTCACATTTTCTCACATTCAAAAAAAGGCACTTCAACTGCTGTCATCACTGACACTTTAACGGCTTTCACCTGTTGCCTGTCAATATGAAAATGATTTTTATTCAACTGACAGTTCAGCTATTTTCAGATTATACTCTTCACCTGAAATTTTAACCGTTATCAGCGTGCATAAGTGCACAAACTTGAACTGACTTCAACTACTTTTACCACTTACACATCAATTTCCTGCTTCTGCATTGCAATTGCTGACTCCCACTGACATTCACCTGCACTGTTTATGCTCTCACATACTGGCACACATTATACTGCAGTCCACACTGTTCATCTCTGTCCTTTAGTGAAAACACTGTGTTCATATCCAGCTGGTTATTCTGTATATGTCATCTAGCATCAGTGATTCTTACAGACACACTATATCTGCACTGATCCTGCTGCACATGTTGTTATATCTTGGTGTTTTAACTCTGTTCATATTGTATTTATCTTAGCGTGTTCACATACACCCCTCACTGTTACTTATATATCTCTATACATAAGATAAACTTTTATTCGTCCCACAGTGGGGAACTTCACATGCATGTTACTCTGCTTTTACTTCTGCTCACTTCACTGCTTTTTTACACTTCTGGTTAGATGATAAATTGCATTTTTTGGCTCAGTTCTTGTTCTCTGTGCAATGACAATAAAGTTTAATCTAATCTAATTGACATTTTACTTGCTTTCATCTTTTGCTCTTTAACCACCTTCATCTCTTCGTTCGATGACCACAAGACAGCATTTAATTCTTATACTTTGACACTCCGTTCAAATCCCTTCAGGTCTCAGGTCTTCAAACCACAATAAAACAACTTCAGCTCTTTAAACTCCGACGACGTCCACTGTTGAAACACAATTTAAGATAAGATATTCCTTTATTCGTCCCTCAATGGGGAAATTCACTAATTTAGCTGCTTTCAGTGCTGACATTCCAGCTGACACTTAAACTGACATTTTTCAGTATATACAACTGAACTGGCACTAATTTCTTTCAAGACTTTCACTTCAACTGATACTTTCAAGACAACTTATCATTGAACTAGAATTCAAGCACTTTCACTGCCTGAACTTAAAAATGAACCTCCAACTCCTTTTACCACTTTCATATAAACTAATAGTAATACTTCACTCAGCTCTGACATTATAAATGATACTTAAATTGACAATAAACTTCATTCAGTGCCAACACTCACACCGACACTGCAACTTAATTAAGAAATTCTATTTTAACTGCCATTTCAACTTCTTGCAGGTTTTTTATATTCAACACTTCACCTACTTTCCGGATTTGGGTTTTGACAGCCACTTCACCTCCTTTCAGGGCTTGTATTTGTTTCAATATTTCAGTTATTTCACATGTTTTAACTTGTAGCAGTGAACACATTTCTTCATAATGTTTAGCCATTTTTAGTTTAAACTAGAAAAGAAACTGAGGGAAACATTTTGATGAAAAACACAGTAAGGTAAAACCTGTCAGACCCCCCCCCCTCAGTATGTGTCTGTATTTCTAAGCAGACCTTGTGGTTGTGGCTCTCCAGCTGCTGATGAAGACTTTGGTAGCTCTTCTTCACCTGCTGCTTGTCTCGAATCAGTGTTGCAAGGCGGTGCAGAGGACCAGAGTTTAGATCATCAGCATGACTCCTCATGACTCGTCCCAACGCCTCCGTCTGACGAATCACCTGAGACCACGACTGACAGAGAAAGAGCAAGAAAGACTGAGACCTGGTCTGACACATAGAGAGGCTGAGTCTGACACTGGGCCAGCAACATCAGGTCCAAATGAACATGCGAGTCCCCTCACCTTGCTCACAGTGCTGCTGTAATCAGCAGCCTCCTGTTTTTCAGTTTGTTGAGTCATGCTGAGCAGCAGAGCGGCGTACTCTTTGTCGCTCTTTACTCGCAGTGTCATGAAGCGCTTCACTGTCTCCAGCAGCTAGAGGGCGACAAACACAGACACAGGTATATACAGTTTTTATTAAAAGTGTAGAGAGCTGACAGGAAGGGAGGGGAGAGAGAATGTCCCTGACCTGACTCAAACTGGGGACGTTACAATAGCACTGTGAGTGCCTTAAACCCCTAAAACACCATGACATGCTCAACTATAGCAGTGAACAATCATGGTCTCATATTAACGTCTGTATTTTTTACTTTTCTCAACTCTTGTTCTTCAACATACTTTTCAAAGAGAAACTTCATTTAAAAACTTCTAAGGTTTTGTTGGGAGTTGTGTGCTTCTTCAACGTTTTCACATCATTTATTGTTTAGGAAATTAACTTAACATTTTTCAGCATTTTTAGCAAGTCTCAGTTCAGTTTGCTGCTGAGTTGTTCTGTACAGTGGAGTTTTGCAGATGTTTCTCAAAAAACAAGGCTGTAATAATTAGTAAAAATGAAGAAAAAGATTTTTGGTGAAATATCAGAAATGCTCCTTTTGGTCTCAGCTGGCAGATGGGTTGTGTCCCTGTCTGAGTGCCAGAGTGCTGGTGCAATAATCATCAGTGCTGCACTGCAGGGAATGAAAGACACAGTAAACAAACTTGTGCTATAGTCTACATGTCACAGGTGGACAGTGTGTTGTTAGTGGTATTGAAGAGTAAGGACCACAACAGTATATAAGTGGACCAAGTGACATTTGCAGGTATCTTTAGATTAAAACCCTGAGTCCAAAGACATTGGGTCTCTGTGTGAAACATAAATAAACACAGAATTCAGTCAGTCAAAATCAAACTGTGTTTCCTGATGCATTCCTGAGTCCATGTATTAATCTCCTTTATCCAATCATGTGTTTGACAAAGTGGTGAATCTTGCTCCATCCTCGCTTGTGAAAGACTGAGTCTTTCCAGTATGAACCTTTCATACCAATGAACCTGTTTACCTGTGGAATGATCCAAACTAGTGTTTTTGGATCAGTCCACAACTTTCACAGTCTTTTGTTGCTCCTGTCCCAACTTGTTTGAAACATGTTGCTGCCATCAAATTCAGAATAAGGAGATATTTACAAGAATCAATGAAGTAGATGAGGTCAAACATTAAATATATTGACTTTGTACTGTTTTCCTTCGAGTTTATGTTTAAAAGGATCAGACTATTACATTCTGTTTCATTTGAATTGAAAACCATTTTAGAATCAAGTTGTACATGTTGTTTAATGTGCAGCTAATTAGCTATTAAGCCTGCCAACTGACCTTAGCAGAGCACTTTTCCCTGGTGAACGTTTGTTTGGTGGCTCGTTCACCAAGCTGAGGTTCAGGACAAGACGTGTTCATGTTTGTCAGTTAGACAAAATGAAGACTTTAGTATGAAGTTAATGTGGGTTGTTCAGATCCTGTGGCTCTTGTGTTGTGTAGCCAGCCGCTGCCTGACTCAGTGTGACCATCTGCTCTGCCTGTTATACATCGCTGGCCTTGTTGCTTTATGGCAGATCTAATTGGCAGTTCATCTACATAGATGGAGACGTACTGATATTCTGTCGAATTAATGCAAAATTAGGGCGTATCCTGAAACCAAGAAATATAAAATATTAATCTCTCCCTTTTGGTTTTCTGATTATTTTTTCAAGGAAGGACACAGGAAGTGAAGTGAGCTGAACTTTAAAATAATCATTATGTACGCTTTAAAACCAAACAGTGTGTAGAGTTGTACCTTTAACTCCCAGTCCTGCAGCTTCAGTAATCCCTCATGGGAATTCCTCAAATCTCGACCAAACCCCATTCTGGATCTCTCTCTCTCTCTCTCTCTCTCTCACTCACTCACACACACACAAACACAAACACACACTCTAACGGCAGGGGCGAGCGAGGAATGATTGCATGGTCCTCTGAGGAGACAGAGAGCAAAGATTATCAGAATAAAAATACAGAGATGAGGTGTAACATTGAAAGCTCACTGCTTCTTCCACTGGTGCTTAAAACTCTCCAAACAAGTACCAAGACTTTCTGGACTTTCTGGTTACAACATCCACAAATTTCTCGAGACCTCTATAACAAAACATTTAAAAACTTTCGAAACAGCTCCATGTCTCATAAAACTTTCTATTCAATTTGACAAGAAGTTAATAAGTAAAATGAATGTAAAAATAGTTGGAAAATTAATTACAAAAATAGTAGTGAACCACAGCCCGAATTACTTCTGAAATGACTTTTTAATTGTTGAAATGTTTAATTAATCAACATTATATCACTGATTGACTTACTGAAAAACTTCAAAAACCTGTTTCAAAACCGTCAACATCTCTAAAGCCTCTACATCTCTGTGGAAGTAGTAAATAATAAGTAATAACCGTAAACCTAGTGCCTGAATCTCACAGAAGCAAAAGTACTTGAAGTAAAAGTACTTGTAGTTTTAGAACTAGTTCTCAAACCCTGTCAAAACATCCTGCTTCCTTCTTTTCAAATCTTTCAAAATTTTCTAAACACATTTCAAACTTCTTTCTAAACCACTTAAAACCCGTCTTTAACCTTATATGAAACAACATTGTTTAAAGTCAACTTTCACAAACTGTTCAAACCCGTCAACGTCTTTAAATCCTTTAAATTCCATCAGAACTGGAGTAGAACTGAAGCTAGGCTAACGTTAGCCGCTACTTCACATTAAAACTAGTGGGAAACTGACGCTAACGGGCTAACGACGGCTGTTACATTGTAATAAAACCAGCGTTGAAACAAACAAACGGACACACATGAACTTCGTGTTTTTCTGCTCGTGTTTCACGTTTCTGCACAAACAGAGAAAAGATGACGGCAGAAGCAGCAGCGGGACCGACGGGACGAGGGTCGCTGTTTTCCGACTTTCTCCTCGGACGTTTTCAGCCGCATCAACGCACCGTGAAGCGGCTTTTGTCGGCGGCAGACTCGCTGTCCGGTCACCGCGGTTCTCTGCCGTCCTCCGCCGGGCTCATCTCCTCCTCGTCTCCCTGTTTTTCTCCTCCGTTTCTCCGGCTGCTCCTTCTGTCGTCCGGCTACAGAACCAAGCGGCTAACGGCTAACAGGGAGGAGCTTCCGCCGGAAACGGAAATGGGGGAAGCAGGGGGGTGTTATTGTGTCTGAATCTGAATGAAACAGCAAGAGCTAATTAATATTTCACATTAATATTATAATTAACAGTTAGCATTCATTTTTAACTTAATATAATCATGAATGCTGGACATGTGGAGACATTTTAACAGGAGGACGAACAGTTTCAGGCTCTTTAAACCACATTAAATCTCTGTTCAGGGTCTTTGACTGAGCTTCGACTGACGAAATGTATGTTTAAATAAATAAACACACTTAAATAAAATCATATATCAATTTAATGTGACTGATTTATTTTGTCCCCCAGGTGACGACAGGTGACATCAGATCACTGGTGTGTGTGTACTGGTGTGTGTGTGTGTGTGTGTGTGTGTGTGTGTGTGGTGTGTGTCTAATGATGTGCGTGTGTGTGTGTACTGGTGTGTGTCTAATGATGTGCGTGTGTGTGTGTGTAGAGAGAGAGAGAGACACACACACACAGAGGGAGAGAGAGACTGAGAGAGAGAGAGACAGAGGGGTGGAGTGACACACAGGAACGAGTGAGAGGGTGTCAGGTGTTAGTGAGACAGGTGGAGCTCCATAGACACTGAACAGGGAGAGAGAGAGAGGGAGTGTCGGCAGGTAGAACAGGTTTGGGCGAGGCGGTCGAGCGAGCTTCACACACACAGTGAAAAGGAGAGAGAGAATCTGAAGCAGAGAAACAGATTTGTACTTCTTCCTTCAGTTTGTGACTATTTTAAAACTCAGAGTTTCCACTAACGGAGAAGAAGAAGATACTGGATAAAAACAACAGAAGAAGAAGTTTGTGTTTCTCTTCAACGAAACAAGATTCAGGAAGAAGAAGAAATCGTGCTTCTTCGAACAGGTGAGTCAGGTGACACAGTTCCTGTTTTATACTTTAAAGTTACCTGATGACTGAAAGACTCATTCAGACGAGAACCTGACAGCAAGAGCTCAAATCTTCACTCATTTAAATCATTTTAACCCTGGTGAAGCTCCAGGACCTGGTCTGTGCCAGACCTGCAGCAGGACAGAGACTAAAGCCTCCTCAGGGGGGCGCTGGAGAGTTGAAGGGGAGGCAAAGATACAGCAGCAGGTGAATCAGAGTCAAAACTGACTCAAACCTGAACTCAGACATGGAACACTTGTTGATCTCATTCAGTATCAGGAGCCACTAACAGGAGCTAACAGAGCCGCTAACAGCTAATTGAACAGACTGAATGTAGACAGTTGGACTCCATGGAAACAACTTTCAGTTGAAACACGACAACAGAACACGTGACCTGAACTTTTACAGGCTCTCAATCACCTGATGGATTTAAACTTTAGTTCTTTATGTTGGTGTTAGCATGTTAGCATGTTAGCATGTATCATGTCAGCTTCAACATGTTTGACTTCATTTTCACAGAAGGTCAAATCTGATTCAATTTGAATTTGATTTCAACACTGATGAAACAACATTTGGGCTGATGAAACAATTCAATTCATAATTCATCTTCATACAGAGTAGGTCAAGACTGAACTAATATTATTCATAGAACCTGGAGACAGCGGTGAGGAAAAACTTCCTCTTAACAGGCACAAACCTTGGTCAGAACCAGGCTCAAGAAGGACAGCCATCTGTTGTGACCAGTTGGGTTGAGAGAGAGACAGAGAGAGAGAGAGAGACAGACAGAGAGAGAGACACAGAAAGAGAGACACAGAAAGAGAGACAGACAGAGAGAGAGACACAGAAAGAGAGACAGACAGAGAGAGAGACACAGAAAGAGAGACAGACAGAGAGAGAGACAGACAGAGAGAGAGACACAGAAAGAGAGACAGACAGAGAGAGAGACAGAGGGACAGAGAGAGAGAGACACACACACACACAGAAAGAGAGGGAGACAGAGGGACAGAGACACAGAGAGAGACAGAGTAGAGAGGGAAGAAGCTGCATTAGTAATATGCATTGACGTGATATGAATGAATACTGATGGAGGAGAGTAAAGCTCAGTGCATCATGGGAAATCCCCCAGCAGTCTCAGCCTATAGCAGCAGCACTCAGGGATGGTTGAGGTCTCACCTGGACCAGGTCTGACTATCAGCTTTATCACAGAGGACGGTTTGAAGCCAACTCTTAAATGTGTGTCTGCCTCCTGAACCCAGACTGAGATCTGGTTCCTCAGGAGGAGCTGAAGGTTCCAGTTCTACTGTTGAGACTCCAGAAACCAGAAGAAACCTGCGTCCAGGGAGCGTCAGGTCAGAAACAGAAGGAAGAAGCTCCAGTTTAAACTATAAGAAGAAGCTTGAAGTGAGAGGCGGAGCAGCCAGTTCACAGACAGACAGGAGCTGCTGTAAAGTACAATTATAAAATACGACTGTAAAGTACTACTCTGAAGTACTGCTGTGAAATACTGTTGTAAAATACTGTAAAGTACAATTATAAAGTATGTTTATGCACTGAAATGTTCAATAATCAATAATCACCCAAATTTAATCAATACTATCTGGCCACAAGTGGACAGAGCAAAACAGCTGTTGCTTCTATTTTAAATCTCTCCTCCTCTCTCTCTCTCTCTCTCTCTCTGTCTCTCTCTCTGTCTCTCTCTCTCTCTCTCTCTTTCTCTCTCTGTCTCTCTCTCTCTTTCTCTCTCTCTCTCTCTCTCTCTTTCTCCTCTCTCTCTCTCTCTCTCTCTCTCTCTCTCTCTCTCTCTGTCTCTCTCTGTCTCTCTCTCTCTCTGTCTCTCTCTGTCTGTCTGTCTCTCTCTCTCTCTCTCTCTCTCTCTCTCTCTCTCTCTCTGTCTCTCTCTCTCTTTTCCTCTCTCTGTCTCTTTCTCCTCCTCTCTCTGTCTCTCTCTCTCCTCCTCTCTCTGTCTCTCTCTCTCTCTCCTCTCTCTGTCTCTCTCTCCTCCTCCTCCTCCTCTCTCTCTTTCTCTCTCCAGAGCTCTCTTGTCCTGTCTTCTGATCGGACAGCTGATTGATTGATCATCTTTAGTGACACGCCGTGATGTCATCAAACATCAACGTCTCCCTGGAGAACCCGTATGGTGACGTCACCATCCCCCGGGCTAAACTCCGCCCCTCCGATGACGTCGGCACAGTGATAGCCAATCCGATGGCTGTGAGCAGTAACGACGGGAACCCGTACGGGGTGTCGAGCTCCGCCCCCCCGCCGTACGTGGTGAAGGAGGCCGGAGGAGGCGGGGAGGAGGAGGAGGGGGGGCGGAGCCGCGCCTGCTGCTACCGCTGCAGGAGGCGGAAGTGACGTCACAGCAGCAGGAAGACTGTGATTGGCTTGGGTTTATTTATTTCCTGATCTTTCTAAGTTGATGTTTCCTTCCTTTGACTGCGGAGACAACAAAGGAAACAAGAAAGCAACTGAGGAGGTGAAAACAGAAGGAACAGAGTAATAAATGAATGAAGCAATGAAGAGAAAAAAATAAAATGTCAAACTAAGGAGGAGAAGAAGGAAGGAATGAAGGAAAGGACTCGAGGAAGCTTGTGTCCATTTTGAGAAAATCAATTTAAATGTAAAACAGCCTTTTAACGTTTAATAAACTCAAGGTCCACTTACTGAGATATTCCTGAAGCTCAGCAGAGGAGAAGTCCATGAGATACAGCTGAAAGCTTCAGGAACAGTCAGATAAGAGACCCATGAGTTTAAAGTAAAATTAATAAATGATAATTAAGGCAGAGATGTAAATAAACATTTTTACAGGATAAAATGACACAGAAAACGACGACCATGTGAGAAAAGTTAAAAACAACCTGAACACAGTTTAATGTTTTTATGACGTTGTTGTTGTATGACATAACTGACAGGCTATTGTTATTATCATTATTACTATTATTATTGCTGTTTTGTTGAAGTTTTACTTTAAACTAACCCACAGAAAAAATATGATAGAATATATTGTTATTATATATAAATTCTATTTGACACAAAATGGCGGCTGCTGAACTGTGATGTCAAACTTTATTTGACAGGTTTGTCATTTTTTACAGGATTTCCTGACGTGTTCTTCCTGTAAAGAGACAAAGGAGCAAATATTCATTTATCATTGATTTATTATTGAAAAATGTTATCTTCATTTAAGTTCAACATCTAACGAGCGTTCATTCGGTGTCATTACAGCTGATTATTATTTTAATAATGACACATAAAAGATCTGTGAATGAAGTGCTTCTACAAACTGTATAAAGCTTATAAATTGATGAAATTCATTTAAACAAATCCATTTTGGTCTTTGGATATTTTAAAGGATCTGTTTATTTCTTTAATATCATTATTTGTCTAAATAGTAATACAGTGATCATATGAACACTTTCTGCTAACAAACAGCTTGTGAGGGGAGAAGTTTTTGTATTTCATACAAGCCTATTTTATATTTTATCCACCTTTCCCTTCTTCAGAGGAAATTATTAAGTGTTGCAAAGTTTCCATAAAGTATTTATATTTTTCATAAGAATGATTTTGAACATGTTAGTATGAAGGAGTTTTTAAAGAAAAATGCAAGAAAATAAAAATATCTTTAGAATAGAATAATTTGTGGAATCAAATCAGAAAATATTCATATTACTGTTAATTTACTGAAAAAATGTGCAGAGTTTGGTGAAGATTCATTCTTTTGTATGTTTAGAGGAGTTGATGAAATAAAGATGATGAATATGAATAAAGACACTCATCTTTTTAAATATTAAAATGATTTAGTGTTTCACATCATATGTAGGAGTTTTACTGTCTAAACCTTAATCATACACTTTTGACCTGGTTATTTATGATAATATTATGTTTGAGCTCTGAGCTTTACTGTCTCATGTCAAATCATGTGACATCTTTTTAGGACATTATTAACTATGTAAAAATAAATTCATTTTACATTTTTTCCAAAAAACATTCTGAGAAGGTGCGGTTCTTTTCAGCCCTGAGTTTTGTCTGCAGGCTGCATACAGCACCGACCTCTGTGTGAAGCCTGAGAGGCAAAACTCAGGGTATAAGTCACAAGTTGATTTGTTTATTTGACCTAAATGAAGACCTCTCATGAAGACGTCCCCAGTGATGGGACTGAGTCCAGAACAAGACATCCTCTGTCTGTCAGGTCTCGACGTTGAAATGTCTTCTTTCAAAAACTCAGTCAAACACAAAACCAGTTCACATCCTCTGTCAGTCCAGCTGTTCATCAACCAGCTGTCGTCCGGGTCCTTTAATGAGCTTGAACTGTTTCTTTGTCAGATGAAGCCATCAGTCCGTGGTTCAAATCCTGCTGTTGGTTCCAGGAGCTGGACTGACCTCGGGGGCGGCTCTGGAGACCACAGAAAAACTGGTCACCTGGTCACAGAACACCTGGTCTGGTTCGGTCTAGTGTGTCTGTAATTTGAGATTTGAAGTGACTGAGTGTGTTTTACTTATCGTCAAGTTTTGAAATCGTTTAGATTAGTTCTTGTTTTTCTTTGTCAAATTCAAAAATCAATAAACACAATAAATGAAACCTGAATATAAAAATAAATCCAATAGATGTTATTGTTTACCTGTGTGTCTCTGTTGCTAGGTGACTTCAGTCAGGCCACACTGGGCTGTAACCTGGTAGGCTGAAACCAGCGGCCAATAGAAATTTGAGAGCAGCTCCACTTTCTATTGGCTGATCGGGTTACAGTTCACATTATTGATCATTAACCTGCTGAAGGTTTTTATTATTAAAGTTTTAATTATATTTTAATATCATTGTATTGTATGGTATATTATGCATTACATGTATCATTATCAGTTATTGATCAGTTATTGATTTATGTTCTGTCACTTATGTTCACTTTGATTTCCATAATTAATGTGAAATGTCAACATTAATGAAACTTTTTCTATTGTATGTGTTTTGGCTTGTTTTCTAAGGGCAGCTTTTGAATTTTCTTCGTTCATTTTACATTTTTGATTTAAACATTTTACAGGACATATTCCGCATTTTAAATTTTTGTTGGAATATTTGTGGATTTAACTGCATTTAGTCTTTGTGAATTGTTATTTTTGTATATTTTAATTGTATTTGTTTTTGTTGGACTGGATTCATATGGAAATATTTAGTGTTTTAAAGTTTGCACATTACGAAATGTGACGTAAAATGTTTTCTCAACAACATGTTTATGAATAATAACTGGTAAAGTGACATTCAGTGTCTGTTGGCCGAGCGAGGCTGAATTATTGATGAAGGTGACTCTCTCTCTCCCTCTCTCTCTCTCTGAAGCAGGAAGAAGAACGACAAGAACAAATGAACAGACAAAAAGAAAAGAGTAAAAGAACAAGAAAAGAGGGAATAAAGAGGAGAGAAACCAGAAATAGAAAAGAAGGAAATTTAAGAAGAAGAAACAAAAGAAAAGGAGAGAAACAAACGAGAGAAGAAAATCAACAAAAGAAAATGTGGAGGAAATGAAAAGTAAAAGACAAAAAGAGAGGGAATAAAAGAAAAGGAGGACAGAGAACGAGAGAAAAACAGAGGAGACAAGAAACAAAGAAAAGAGGCAAAGAGGAGAGAATAAAGAAGAAAAGAGAAACGGAGGAGAAAGAAACCTGAAATAAAAGACTGAGGAAGAACAAAGACAAGAACGAAAGAAGACGTGAACGAGCGAATTTGAAGAAGAAAGAAACACTGACAGACGACAGGACAGAGGGAAAGTTTAAACATCAATAATCAAGAAGAAGAAGAGAAGGAATAAAAACGAGGACGAGGAGACGTGATGTGAAGAAACAGGAAGAAGATCCAGGTGAGTTCCTGTTTCCTTTTAAAAAATCTGCTTTTGTGTGACTGAAGAGGCATCGCTCCTGTTTGACGAGTCTGATCATCTGATTGGACTGTTTCTTTCAACATAAACAGGAATTATAAACACAAACAGGAAGCATAATACATCAGCCATTACTCGTTGTAAAAGTAATCTGTCCACCTGTTTGTTTATCTGCCTGTGTTTGTCTGTTTGTCTGTTTGTCTGTTTGTCCGTCTGCCTGTGCAGACATGTGAGCAGGTGATGTGGTCTCTGAAGGTTCAGTTAGAACTGGTTCAGAGACAGTTTACAGCCTGAACCTCCTACACAATGTTTATATTAATAAAATCACATTCTTCTAAAAATGAAACCAGAACAGAAACTTTCGTCTTGTCTACCAGATGAAAATGTCAGAAAACAGAAAAAAAGAAAAAGAGGAAGAGGAAGTGACCTGTCAGCCCCTCCCCTCCCCCGCCTCCTCCTCTGTTGCCATGGAGACGACGATGCCGCCGCTGAGGAGGCAGGACCTGGTTTGCATCGTTTGTTTCGGCAGCTACGACCTGGTCACACGGTTGCCACGGCGACTGCACTGTGGTCACGCCTTTTGCCAGGCGTGTCTGAAGAGACTGGACACGGTCATCAACGACCAGGTGACTGATGACATCATCACCACTCACCTGAACATGTTATTATTTCCTGCTCAGAGTTCACCTGTCGAAACAGTTGAAACACATACACAACAACTAGTGAAAGCAGTGTCCTGAGGTGGTAATGCTGAAAGAAACTGAAAGACGATGTCAGTTGAAGTGTGATCACTGAAATCAGATTCCCTCCCCTCCAGGTGTGGATCCCGTGTCCCCAGTGTCGACAGAACACACCTCGGCCCAGAGGAGGAGCAGCAGGTCTGGACCTGGACTTGGCCTCCTTCCTGGGAGTGAAGGCCCAGCAGACCTGCACCTCCTCCTGCTCCCTGGCCTCCTGGAGCTCCGGCCGCAGGGAGAGGGAGCCGGCCGAGGATGCGTCCCGGGACGGGAAGCTGTGGCTGGGGAAGGAGGTTGCTGACGACAGCTGGTCCCACGGAGGTCTGGCTGAGCCACGCTTCCATCGCTACGGCAACTGTTGCCCACTGCCGTCCTATTGGCTGTGCTGCTGGTTCTGCTGCCCGGGGCGGGGCTAGGACTGGCCAATGAGTGTGCTAAGCTGGGTTCTCCTTCGTGTTGATAAAGATGAATTCTGCTCTGACCAATGATTTAAAAATTTGGCGATATTTAAACAAACACGTCGTTTCTGGTTACTACTATATTAATTGTAATATAATTTCATTATTATTAATTATTAATATTGTAGATAATATCAGTTGTGGAAGAAGTCATTCAATGTCAATAACACAATGTAAAAATACTGTTACAAGTAAAACTAACACTGACATTATAAAACATCAATCAACCAGAATGTGATCATTGACTGATCCTTTCTGACATGAACTCGTGAACTCAGAGACAATATATTTAATGTTTGATCATCAGCTTCATTGATTTCTGTAAATATCTGCTGATTCTGAATTTGATGCAGCAACATGTTTCAAACAAAAGACTGTGAAAGTTGTGGACTGATTGAAAACACCTGTTTGGATCCTTCCACAGGTAAACAGGTTGATTGGTAACAGGTGATAGGATCATGATTGGGTCTGAAAGGTTCATCCTGGAAAGCGAGGATGGAGAGAGGTTCAACACTTTGTGAACACATGATTGGATAAAGGAGATTACAGTTTTGTCCAAATTTATCAAAATACTTAACACAATTCACAAAGCCACACACCCAAACTGTGAATTACCTCATATATCCTGCAAAATGAAGCACTGCGACCAAAACTACATATAGCATTATCAAAATCAAACTTTTGCATCAAATGGCACACACTTCATTCATATTACCAGATTTTTGTCTAACCAACACACTGTTGGGCATAATGAAAAGCACTCTCATCTTTAGTATGCTTTGCCATAATACTAAAATAGTTCAAATTGTAGAAAATTCTTCAGATTGTTTACATGCACAGAAATATTTGCAGATACACACACGCTGTTGAAACATTTATTTTTTTATTTTTCACCAAACAAGTCAGTGCAACATATGTGCAGCAGATATATATTTTCACAAAAAACAGTAAACTGAAAAAGAAAATTGCAGAAAAAATGTGCAGAAAAAATATATAGAAAAAAGGCAAGAAAAATAATTAGGCAGCATCTTGCCGCACAGCTGGGTCTGGCCACAACGCCTCGTCCACATCACAGGCAATATCTTCCCTTGCCAGACATTGAGGGAAGAAGCGCCTTGAGTGCCTTATCCATCCCTGAATCGCACCCACATCTATTTCATCACATGCCTCTTCCTAACCTGCACAACAGACATGTGCACAAAGGGCTGCCGGTCGTATACCTTCCACCGCCATGCCGAAAAGAACTCATCTATGGGATTCAGAAATGGTGAGTATGGTGGGAGGTATTGCATGAGAAATGGTGGGTGGTCAGCACACCAGTTTTGGACTGGGGCTGCATGATGAAAGCTCACGTTGTCCCATACTATAACAGACCGGTTTCTTTGATGGTCAGCATCATTCATACGCTCTGGTGGTATGAGAATGTTGTGGAGTCTGTCCAGAAATGTGAGAAGATGGGCTGTGTTGTATGGTCCAAGGTTGGTATGACGGTGGAGGACACTCATGACTCGTTGAATGTTGTTGAATATGGTGTTGTCTTGGATGATGTGGCTTTGAATTTCTTGTAATCTGATTTCATTATTTTCCAAAACCAAGTTTACAATGGCAGCTTCCTGTACCCCAGTGAACATTTGGCCCCTTCCTCCACCATGGTTGCGTCTCTCAGTCCTTTAGAAAAAAATTATATATATATATATATATATATATATATATATATATATATATATATATATATAGGGCTTGGACAACGCAGCCTAAAGATATTTCCATCACAGAGTAAATTGTACAGGAAACTTGTACAATTAGTGTATGACATCAGCCATTCATGAAGTAAGCAGGTGTCACCCAACTGATACACTATGACATGGGGTGTGCTCACCTGTGGTCTTTTTATGATGCTATAGTACAATTAACCATTGAGGTGTTTGGCCAGGTGGCACATTTATTGGCCAGTTAGCTCATGTAGTGTCATTTTGAATGGCAGTGTTTTGAAATGGCAAACATGTGACTTTATGTCAGATTGTTGTGTCTTATGCAGAGAACCGTGTTCAGTGCATTTAAAAAGTGCCATTTTGAATTGCAAAATGTGTGTAAAGCAGAAAATGTGTTCAGTTTTGGAGACTTGAGAAGAGGTTTTGCGCTCTGTGTGTCAGTTTAAATAATTGTGCTATGCATGTCATTTTAGTGTGTTAGCAATTGGAAAAAACTGTAATACATGGACTTCAGAAAACTGTTGTCAGGAAACAGTTTGTTTGTAAATGACTGAATTCAGTTTTTATTTATCTTTTACAATGTCTTTGGAACTGGAGTCAAAAATTCAAAATTCAAGAACAGAAATATTATCAAAAGTAAAAGTACTCATTACAGTGTGACCCACAAGTGAAATCAAAATTTGTACATAAGCACAGTAGGAACTTGTACTAATGCATAATATTAATTGTATTATAAATGTAACGAATGTAATAATGTTTGACAAAGCTGCTGTGAAAGAAATATTTTTTAATAATTACATATTTTACAAAAGTACAGAAGCAAGAAACATTATTTCATGTCTTTATATCAATCACAGGCATCCTGTTGGGTTTCCATCAGTTGCTTCAGATGTGTTTGCTGGCTGATGCCAACATCTTGATTTCACCATGCAACGCTCCACGATGTCCTCCTCTGGTTTTCCAGTTTGTTTTTGTTGATTTTGGTCATTTTTCCTTGATGCTTCTGCTGTGAGTAAGTAGGGCATGTAGTTATATGCTTTCTTTTTTGTCTGTTTTTAGTGATCAGGAGTCTGGTGTTTTATTTTGAAAACTGACCAGATGCTCTATGCCTGACTTCCTGCCCAGCTTCATCAGCTCTGTGAAGCAGAGTGGAGAGATGCTTCTGAAACGCACTGCAGTGCATCTGGTGAAATTACCAACACTGTCAGGAACATCTGCAATGAGCTTGGCAGAATGAACGAAGCCGAATGCGATGCAGCTGAGTGCAACGCAGAAGTGGAATCAAGCTGTAACAGCTCTGAGTGGACTTGTAGCAACAAGAAGTGAACAATAAAGCTTCAAACATTCAAACTGTTTCAGTGGACGGAGGAACATTTCATTTCACTTTGTGTAAATTTTACTCTGAATTTTAACAGAATATTTGACTGAAAAATATAATATTAATTTTCTGATGAGTTTGTTAAATATAATCTAAATGTGTATGTTAGGTTATTTTGGTGGTTTTAAAGGAATATCTGAGTTTGTTGGTTCAGTTTCTGAAAAAGAATGAGAGAGACAGAGAGAAACAGACAGAGACAGAGAGAGGTTTGGCATTTCCCCTTTCATGAGGCACAAGGCATTCTGGGAGTTTTAGTCCTTGTCATAAAAACATTTTATGTCGTTTTATATTTTGTATAATACCCACAATGCCTTTAACTCTTAAAATCTGTCTTTGATCAGACTCCAGTAGTTCCTCACCATCAAGCCCCACCCCCTGAGTCTGCAACTCAGCTAATCAGAGGCTGCCAAGCCCCTCTCCCACTCTGATTCGCTGGCCCGGCTGCAGGTTGAAGCTGAAGTCTTTCGGAGCTTCGAACAGCAGAACAATGGTGGAGCCGAGGTTAAACTCCCCCACTGCCACTCCCTTCTGTAAGACCACGCCCCCTCCATCAACAGACGACACGCCCCCTTCACCCGCCACCTTCAACACCTGGTCACTGACGGCAACGTAGCTGCGGTCGTGGAAGGAGCCTTTATTGTAGCGAGGAGCGTTGGTCTGAAGCTCCTGATGAAAACAACATCAACAACACAAGCTTATTATATATTTAACTACCAGAGAAAATATAAATGTCATGAATTGTCATGAATAAGAGACTGACTGTAAAGGACAACAAACAAAAAACAAAAACATCCAACTGAAATACAAATAACAGGTCTATTACAAAACAACAGTCTTTACAAGCAATCCAATTCTACAATTCTACAATATTTAGACTAAATCTCAGTGATTTTGTAACAACAGATGGGATAAAATGTAAATACATTTTACATGATAAAAATTATGACTATATTACTAGAAGATTTATGTAAAACTAATGTTAATATTTCAATATACATATATTCTAATATACATCCAAAATATAGGTAATTGATAAGAAATATATTAGTTTAAGAAAACATTATTGAGAAAGTCAAATGATAAAAACCTCAAAAAAAGAGGTTTAATAAAAACTGATTCAATATGAAAAAATATCTAAAACATTTGCTAAAAATGTCGTCCTAGTAGGAGTCCTCACCTCGTCAAAGTAAACCCTGATGGAGCCGACATTTGTGGCTCCAACTGCCGTTAACGAGAAGAAGCCGTGCTGCCATTGGCCGGTGAGCGCCACACGCTCATTAAGACAGAAGAGCTCTTTGACCAAACGAGCCACACCTGGGTTGACCGACATTAACGAGCCTAACAAGCAGAGAGAGAGAGAGAGAGAGAGAGAGAGAGAGAGATGAAGAACAGATCGAAAACAGAAATCAGACAGGTGAACAGATGAACAGAGTCTCACCTGGAAAGTGACGTCGAAGCTCGACCCTCCAGTCTGTGGGCGAATGGAAACAGTGGTAGTCACCTGGAGCCAGGTAGACCACAACGTGAAACAGGTCATTTTCATGAGAAGACAGGAGGAGGTCCTGGAAGGATGACGAGGAGCCTGAAGACAGAGAGACATGATGATTGAAGCAGTCTTTAACAGGTTGTGGACCCAAAACGTCCTCTGGACTTGACAATACCAACAAGTCCTAAATCAAGACCAACAAGTCCTAAACCAAGACCAACAAGTCCCAAGTCAAGTCAAAGTCCTAAGTTTTGTGTCTTGAGTCCAGAACAGATCACGACGCACCTTTCACTAAATGCAAGTCATTTTAAAGTTTGAAACTTTTCGCTAGTTCATTAAATTTACACAAATCATGACCTTTAGGAATGAGTCTCTGTTTCTGTCCTGTCTGTCTTCTGTTGTTTAGGGTCCACACGTGTCAACATCTTTGGCAGCTCGATCTGTTATGTCATAGACCTGGGTGGAGTGGGTAGGGTCCTACCATTGTCCTGCCTCTTCTGTGGACCCAAGAAATTCTCCAGACTGTAGGTGACCCCCTTCACCTGCTCCACCTCTGAATTCTTTATCCGACCAAAGTGGAGGATCCTCCCATCAGCCGGAGAGATCTGACAGACAAAAAAGAGAAACTTCAAACCTGTTTGGGAACAATAAAATCCACAGTTTCATAAGAAACTGATTCACACAAATCAAACAAAATTTTGTTCCTGCACAACAGCCCACATGAGGTGAACTGCCTACGTCAGATCTCACATCATTTATTCAGTATTTAATATTGTCATTAAAAATTATTATCACAATTTGTACTTTGGATTTAATATTTTACTTAATTGTATTTTTTAACTTCCCCCACAAAAAAGTCTTTCATATTTATGTTGTGTGCTGATGATATATTTTAGACATTGAGGAGGACGAGTGTTACCAGACAGGAGGAGGCGCAGAGCGGTCGAACTGCAGGTTTGAGACGTCGACGGAAAAATTCACCCAGATTCCTATAGTGATGTAAATCCTCCACTGCTGCCTCCTATTGGACGATGGAGAGAGGAACAATTGTGGAGAGAAGGATAAAAAATTTCAAAATAAAATATATTCAGAACAACAAAAAACACCACAAAACAAACAACAAACACACAAAAAATAACTAAGCCACCTCTGTTGGTGGAGGAGGTGTGGATCAGTATAAGTGGACACCACAACCACCCTGTAAAATTTAAAATATTATTAAAAAAACAAAAAAGGGAATAAAAGGTAGTAAAAAAAAAAATCAATGTTGGTCTTGACCTGCATGTTGACTCCAAAGGTCCAGATGTAAAGGGAGTAAACAGGTTTTCGGAGCCAGGTGGGGAGCTCCACCCCGTTCAGACGACCCCAGGCCCGAGAGAGGAGGCGTGTCGGGAAGGAGCGGTACAACGCCACCTGCAGCACCAAACAGGAAAGTATATATTAATCATTATGATCTGGGTATATAGTAAAAGAGTAATAGTGGAATATTTTATTTATGATTTCAAGAAAATTAAACTGAAGCAAAAGATAAAAGAAGTAAAAGTAGAAAAGGATGAAGAGGAGAAGACGACAGGAGAGAAAATAAGTCAATCATAAATGAAGAGTAAAAAGAGGAGAAAGAGTTTGTTTTCGTGAGGGTCGGGGGTGAAAGAGGTCGGTGCTCCTCTATTGATGGTCTGACTGACTCTGGCCCCGGTCCTGGACTTCTTACTTTCCCTATTGTTTTCTCTTTATGAATGTGTGATATCTGTGTTTGAGTGTTTGATGTCGGATTACACAGCACGTTTCCCGGATATTTAAAAACCTGAGACTCAGTGTTTTAACAATTCTCCTTGATATGTTTTGATTAAAGGAGAATCACAGCATTGTTTTTTATGTTTCGTTGTGTAAAAATACTCTAAAGAGGGAGTTGAAGGGTTAAGTTGCAGGCTGCCTTAAAAGATTAGGGGAATCCCCTGTAACCATTGACTATCAGAGAGAATCGGGGTTCTCTTCCAAGCATGTGAGATAACTCTTGTGTGACAACGTAACTAAACGACTGCAAATTCTTCCTCTTCTGTGACATTTTTAATAATTCCTTATCAGAGGTGACTGTAGGATCCATTGGCGATATAGGCCTAATCCATGAATTAATGTAAATCAGATGATGTGTTCATGGTATAAAAGAAGGTGTTTTTGAATGTATTCTTCAGTCTGATTCTGGAATCTGACTCGGGTTTGTTGGTGTTCCTGTCTTGGAGAACACAGTAAACTCTATCGCAACTGAATCTGTCTGTCCTCAGTGAGCTTCATTTGGCTTTTGATTCTGAGTGCTACCTTAGAGTTATCTGAATCATCTGCATCGAAGAAGAGTCAAGAGAGTAAAGAGTTGAAGCAGGAGCCCAACTCAAATCATTTTCATGTCTAAACATCACAGTAAATCTGTAGGGGCCCAGGCAGTCACCCACCTTGACCAAGTCCATGCCTGGTCTAGCACTAGCTACTGTGACTAAGCTAATATTAGCTTACTACTTCCTACAACCAGTTTGTTGCGAGTTGTAGTGTTCAGCAAGAGAGAGTTCATTTTACTGAGAGAGAAAACACTGAGTTCATGGTGTCAGGTCACCTTCAGCCCTCTGGTAAAAGCTTCATCTCATCCTTTGGGACAAACTGCTGCATCACCTGACCAGTAATGTTCGACATTGGTCCAGTGTGGAGGTGGTGTTCAGAGAAGAGGGTGGTCTTAGAGGTCTGTAAGACTGTAAAATGTTCTGCGTGTCTTCACACCATCTCCGCTTTTTAAAAATCAAATACAACCAGAACATGTATGAAAACATTAAGAGATGAAGAGTCAAAGTCAACTGTCCTGAACTAACAACCAACCCGCAGAAATAGAATTTCAGTTTGTAAAGTAGTTTTGACATCCAGCAGACACAGTGACAGAACTGATAATGACATACGGGTTCCTCAGGGTTCTAGTCTCGATCCTTTGGATATTACATGTGCATGCTGATACATAGCTGGTTTGTCAGCATTTTAATAAATAACTCAAACTGTAAACAAGAAAAACAGTAATTGCGTCTACCATGTGTCCATCTACACAAGGACGCTTGGTGCTTCTCCTACCACTGCTATGCTGATGACAGACACCTGTTCTTCTCACTCCCCCCCATCTCCACTCAGGTGGCGGCATCATTGCTCACCTGGCTGACAACTGTGTCTGTCTGCTGTTTGCTGCTCAGCAGGTAGTGAACAGTGGCTTTTTACAGCTGATGAAAACAGTTGAGACTGAAACAGACAGGAAATGTGCCAAAAAACCAACCCAAAACTAGGAGCTAAAAGAGGCTAAAAGTCTCTGTAGACTGCAGGAACAGTAACAGAGAAATATTGTCTATACTTCAAAGAGGAGGTGAAGGTAAAGACTGAAACAGGAGAAAAGAAAAGGAGGCCAGAGGAGGTGAAGAACGGAAGAGGTGAAAGAGAAAATGAAGAAAAAAAATATATAACCAAACAAAAAGAATAAAAGGAGAAAAGAAGACAAAATGATGAAGTTTGCGGTCGTTCCCCTCCCTCCCTGTTTCCCTTTGTCCAACCAAAAGCCAGCCAGCAGCCGCTCTTACCCGATTGGCCAGTGGCCGCAGAGCGCTGACGGACAGGACATAGCAGAGGAAGGCGATTGGTCGACGGCGCCAAGGGGCAGGGCGACACATGCCACCACTGAGCGCGCTCAGACGACGACGGAGAGACAAACGAGGCACCTGGAGCCTGATTATGATAATGAGATTTAATGAGAGTATGAGGGAGGACAAATAAGGAAGGAAGGAAATCAAAAAGACATAAGACAGAAGAAAAATAAGAGGAAAAATAAATATAAATTTAGAAAATTAAAAAAATGTGAATTTTATAAAAAAGTGACAAAGTTTGTGTCATTATTTCTCTGACCTGTAACCTGATTGGCCAAGGTTTTATAACAACATTTTTAAAGGACCAACCCCACTAAATCTTACAACTCATATCACTGACAAACACAACAACTCGTGTTATTTACTCAACATCTACTTCCTGTCTGTGCTCTTCCTGAGCTTTCTACCATTTTTTTAACCGTTTCTAACAAGTTGGACAGGAGCAACAAAAGACTGTGAAAGTTGTGGACTGATCCAAAAACACCTGTTTGGATCCTTCCACAGGTAAACAGGTTCATTGGTAACAGGTGATAGGATCATGATTGGGTCTGAAAGGTTCATCCTGGAAAGACTCAGTGGTTCACAGCGAGGATGGAGAGAGGTTCAACACTTTGTGAACACATGGTTGGATGAAGGAGATTAATACATGGACAACTTTAGAAAACTGTCATCAGGAAACACAGCTTGATTGTGAATGACTGAATTCTGGTTTTATTGAT
>JAFREQ010000046.1:5000-127500 GCA_025331565.1 Holacanthus passer | reverse complement strand
CAAGAATTGTACAAAACAAAAGTCAACGATGACTCTTGCTTAAAATATTGAAGAGTGTTTCATCTTTAACCCTTTAACTTTATTAATGAGTGTTAATGATGTTCATTTATAATACAATCATTAGTTCTCTCTGTTCTTATTTAAAGTTTGGTTTTATTTGTTGGTCTGAAACAGGTGTCAGACCTCACCTGTTTGAAAGAAAGTTCAGTCAAATAAGTCAATGAGTGAAGCTCTGTGACATCGAACTGATCTGAGATCAGTCAAACCAGCACCAACACACAGACACTAAAACAAGACTGAAATAAACTTTACTTCTCTCTTTACCTACACACATGTAGTAGTAATAATAATAATAATAATAATAATAATAATAATAATATAACAATAATGAATTAAAACACTTTCGGTGTCTCACTGCTTATGTCAAAAACTTTAACTGATAAACAATTTATGTTACTAGGTTAATGCAAAATAAGAATTATTGGTATTATAATGACAGTCTTTGATATTTTGAGTGAGTCATTATTATCGTGACTGTTTTCTTTTAATAAACTAAAATAATCTCTGTAAAAATGTTCTCTTGCTGTCACCTAGAGCGACCAGTTCAGGTTAAACTCACCTGTTCACATGACCAAAACAGCTAAATCTGTAGCATCTGGTTCAAGTGACCTGAGCCGAAACTTTCATCAATCCTATTCACACAATCATCACCTGTCCAATGTCACATTCAACACACTGCTGGGATTTTACACACCATCAAACACTAATTTAAGCTAAATTTTGAAAGGGGTCTGGTGGAATCACGGGTCAAACCTTCCTGACACACACAGCGTCACGTGCACGACAAAAACGTCATACTGTCATGAAGTTTCAGCCACGCGACCGCAAAGTGAACACGTCACTGGCTGGAGGTGTTCACTTTCAATTAAAAGACAAATAAAAATAAAAATTAGGTAAATACCTCGAAGTCACTCCGCCGCAAACACTCCGAAAGGCCGCCGCCATGTTGTTCGTGTAATTGACGTAGGACGCAGTGACGTCCTGCGTCACGATAAACGTGTGATGCTTTTTACCTCCACTGGTCTAACGGTAACCCTTTCTTCACTGTGATTGGCTGAACTCTGTCATCTGCAGCATCTGATTGGTCACTGAAGACTCGGCCACCTGCAAGGTTATGATGAGGGTTTTTTCAGCTCTACTGTTTTGATTCATGATGATCATTGTGAACATGTTGAAGTATTTTGTTGAATTGGATCCTGTTTTAATTCCTCTCACTTGACTCCACCTCTGCTTCTGGTGATGTCTGTAGACGTAAAGAGGCAGCTGATGTTCACATTCAAACATCTGGGATCTAAAGCGATAAGATAAACCTTTATTCGTCCCACAGTGGGGAAATTTACACTGTACAGCAGCAAAGAGATAGACAGTTAAATAGCAAAAAAGTATACACAAGTTGAAAAAAGTATGTACAATTTTAACAAATTAAACAAAATTACCAAGTTTACACGGGATTGTTTATGGATATACCTGAGAATATGGGATGAATATGATATATATGGCCAGTAGTCTCCACCTAAAGACATAAAGACAGGAAGTAGTTTCCTGACACAGACCTCAGGTCTGTTAGTGAAACAATCAATCAACTGACTCTGATCAAAAGTAAAGGGACAAACTTCAGAGAGCAGAAACAAACTTTATTTGTTCCAAAAATAGACACATTTTCAGCAGAAATATATATTACACTTTGAAAACTGCAAATACCTGTGATCTGCAGTACTCACACAGTACTGCAGCTATACTACACAGTACTGCCAGAGTACTACAACAAAGTCTTTTTATATTTTATGAAACAAATAACATAAAAAGAAAATAAAGCCACCTATGCCCTGCTGTGGGGGTGGCTTCCAGGTCCAACATCATCCACGCTGTTAAAAAAAAACAACTATAAAAATATTAAATATTTCAGAAAATTCACATTTTAAACAGCCTACACTGTAAAAACAAACAAAAAACATCAAGTACACTGCAAAAAAAAGGGAATTAAAACCTGCTACATCAGGTCATCTTGCTGATGGTGTTACCGTGGTAACTCAGCAGTAGCAGATGTGCTAGCAGCTGTTTATTTTAGTCAGTTGACAAGGAAGTCACGTCACAGCTCACGTGTCCAGGCCCTGCCGTGTCAGGAAGTCTTCAAGCGCGCTCAGTCGCTCCACCAACATCACATCCAGATCTGATTCGTCATCCCCGGGGCCACCACCATGGCAATGTCGCCGAGCTGCTGCCCGTTTCCTGGGCACCGTAGCAACAGGAAGTCCCGCCCCTAAAACAGAGGAGGATAAAAAATGTTTTTTTCTTTTTTAATTTCTGCTCTCAAAAAACAAAATGATGATTTAAGTCTCGTTCTATTGTCTTAATGACTGTGTTTCTTGATGAATGGTTGATGCAGTCTGGCCTGACTGTGTTCAGCGATTGACATGTTTGTATTTTAATACAATTGAATAATTAATAAATAAAAAGCTGACCATAAGTGGTCCAAACCTAAAACAGGACCACAAATACAAACAATAAATAGGAAATGAATCTTATTTTAGTTATCAAAGACAAAAATCAAATAATTGTCTTTTTTTTTGGTCTTTGACTACATATAGAAAAATGAGAGGGATATAACATTGTATTTCACTTGATTTCTGTTTGATTTGTTTAGATTGAAGCATTTAAATCTTCTATACTCCGCCCTAAAATACAGTCCTATTTTAATCTTATTCTCAAATAAATGAAAAGAAATTAACTTACTGAAAACGTGGTGCCTGATTTCACCGAACTTTTCTTACCGTCGACTTTTTCCAACTGACTGCTCTAAAGAAAACTAATTAACTACAGGAACAAATGTCTATATTGATAATAGTCACACAGAAATAAATATTTAATATATTGAATAAATATTTCCTGTTTATTTAGCAGAACAATCTGATGTTTACCTCAAGCTATTCAGTCCCAGCTTGACGCCATTAATACAAGCAGCAAAGAGTCGCTACTGGACTCTGTTTATTATTATTATTAATATTATTATTATTGTTAATATTGTAAAAAACTGCAAACGACAAAAAGAAAAACATTAATAAAATAAAGAAGCTGTTGTCTGTCACTCCATGCTGCTGCTCCTCCTCCTTAGTGTACTACATTTCCCAGTGTACCTTGCGGTCTCTTCCTCTTCCTGGGCTGAGTGAAGTCAGGAAAGAGGAGGAGCCTGCGCCTCCTCTGCTGGCCAATCAGAAGCAGCGCTCCGTCCTTCTCCTTCGGTTCCTCGAAGATCGTCTCCAGACTCCTGCAGGATGACAGCAAGACATGCTGGGGGATGTAGTTTGTTTAGTGGTGCATTCTCAACTTGGGATTTGTAGTTTTTAATGTGCTTTATTAATTATGTAAATGGAATTATTTATTTTTGTATTAATGAATTTGGGATTTGTAGTTTTTTACCTGTTGGTTGTGGGGGATTTGTAGTTCTTGTTAGTGTAAATCTCCTCCAGACTGAACTCTTTCTTCTTTAGCCTGAAAAAAAGTTTTTTTCACCCTATTTTAATATTTTCAATGGCTTCTTACTGCTCCCTATTTCAATTCCATCAGCTTCTATCCATCCACACCCCCACCTGACCTTTTGACCTTTGGCAGTCCCATCGGTGTCAGCGGCATTTCTCGTGGTGATGCCCGGCGGATTCGGATCTGTGAGACTCGTTTACCTCGCTTACAAGGAAAAATACAAATAAAGGATTGAGTCAAAATTACGGGACAGACAACTCAAAATAAAAGTGAGGACAAGAAAAAAATGAAAACTAAAATAAAAAAAATGAAGATAAGAATTATAAAAAAAGTAAATAATTAAGAAAAACAGGAAAAGTTAAAGAAAAAGGGGGATTGATATTAAACATAAAACAAAATCAATCAGAAAAACTCCACCTCTCCATTTGTGCTGAGAAACTCAGAGGTCGCTGCCGATTGGCTGGTGGGGAGGGGAGCAGACAGCCCATTGGCTGAACACAAGGGGAGGGGCAGGGGCCGTCGCCGGGGGAGGTGGAAGCTCCGGGAACTGTGATTGGCCCGCAGCTTCTGCTGTCGCCGCATGGAAAAAAATGGGCTGTAACACACAAGCAGAAACAATAAAACAAAAATGAAAAACATTTAACTTTAAATTGTCAAACAAACAATATAAAAAGCAAAGATATTAGGAAATTTAAAATGAATAAAAACTAAAACTATGAATAACAGTCTAGAAGCATCATTAGCAGTTACAGTTACCTTGGTGTAGGCGTTCGCACATAACTGCAAAGACAAATGTGGAAAATTTTAATTTATGTTCACAGTGTATCAGAATCATACCTGAAAATAACTATGAAACAGAAGCAGATTAACGAAACTGAAAACTGATAACATATTTCTAATACAGGAGCAGTGAAAAGTTTGGAAACACCTTTTCATCCAGTGTTTTTCATTTTCTTTTCTCTTTTCTTTAATCCACGATGAAGAAAATGATAAAGAAAAACCACTGACTGAGGACACATGTTCAAACTCTTAACTGGTACTGTAGACACACATGTACTGTATATGTTTAAACAAATATATGCTACAGAATAAGACAATATACTGTATATGTTTAACAATTAAAAATCACCTAAAGGGATTTAACTAATACTTCACTGAATGTTAATATTCAGTATGAGATTGAAAATAGCATGAACATGCGAATACAGATGTTACGATAGACTAATGAATCTATGAATCTATTAACGAATATTAATGAGGGTTAATGTCAACAATTAGAGCCGACCAACCAGTGGTCGCTGCTCAGACTGGGCGGGGCCGTCCAGTCCTTCAGGGGACGCTGGGGTCTCCCACAAGCTCCACCCCTCACTGACTCGGACATCATCTCCACGGCAACTGCTGACAGCCGCAGCATGGGGGAGGAGCTAAAGGAGGAGGAGGAGCAGAGCCACAGGTGGAAAGCACTGCGATTGGAGGAGACAGTGAGGGGAGGGGTGAAGTCAGAGAAATGCCATTGGCCTGAAAAGAAGCTGAGTGCTTCTGATTGGCTGCAGGTCTGACCGGTCTGGGACGACTGCAGGAGGTGCAAGGCATTTTGGGAAGAGGAGCAGGAGATGCTGGAAGGAGAAAGGAGAAATGTACACAATGTCTGAACATGAGATTATTAATACTATAATATTAAAAAAAAATCTTGTAAATATTAAATTTATTTGTTGTAGATATGACTTCATTTCATTTCAAAATGTTGAAGTTTCTACAACTGAAGTATAATCTTTATATAATAATAAATATGTTATATTGTAGGATATGGTCAGAATATCTCTATCATGAAAAAATGATGACTGTTGTTATTACACACTAATTTTTCTGACTCTCACCTGTGGAGCAGCAGCGGCGCTCTGTACCCATTCTGTCTGACAACACTAACGGCCTTCTCTGATTGGCTGTGTCCTCCCTCCTCTCTTCTTCTGTGTTTTCTGTGGTTGAAGTTGTACAGAGTGAGCGGCGCCTCCTCCTCCTTCTCCACAGCTCCTCCTGAGAAGGACACCATCATCCGCCCCACAAATCTCCCAGCATTCTCCTCTTCGTCTTCATTTTCTCTGTTTTCTGGAGAAAGACTCCTCTCTCTTCCTCTGTGGTTCGTCCTCCTCCTTTTCCTTTCACTCCTCTCCCTCTCCTCCTCTCCTCTGCTCCTCCTTGTCCCCCTCTGTTCTGACTGGCTCAAACTAGAGGAAAGAGGAGGTGAGGGTGAGTCCTCGCAGTCTGATGAAAATGATGATGAAGAGGAGGTGGCAACAAGTGGGAGTTGGGCAGGGGTACATGATGAGGCGGCGCTGAAGGGGAAGACAGTCGTACCTGAAGAAGATTAAAAACACAAAGATGAGCTTAATTTGTGTTGCTGATAATCGACATGGCCGATATTCAACACTTTTGCAATTATCAGATTGTTTTGATCTGATTACTGCTAAAATAAATGACTTTGAAAATGTGCTACTTTTGTGATCTGTTACTGAAGTTGCAATCATCACATCACAGTCTTAATAATTTAATTCTATGATGCCCAGTTTCACAACTGAAAATGCTTTTTAGAATTACTACTTTTCGGTTTTTACAGAACAATATATATTATACTTAGCGCTGTCAAAATTAACGCATTAACGCATGTGATCAATCTGGAAACAATAAGGCGTTAATGAAAGATTAACGCACGATTAATTGCGTCACGTGACTCAGGTAGAGCCTGTCAGTCTACGTTCTGTGTCGCCACACACGCGCAGCCTGGCAGCGACAGAGAAGGAGGCGTCGGACAGAGGCGTTGTACACAATCAATTTCTGTTCATAAGAACTCCAGGTGGGGATTTAGACCAGAGTTGTCTGTAAATACTGTCGTGACGTTTTATCGTATCACCGAAGCACAACGAGCCTTAAATATCACCTCAAGGCCGAGCACTTCATGGATGCTAGCGCTAGCAGGAGCAGTAGCACAGAGCTAGCTAGTCATGTCCGTTAAAATAACCGCTTTAACCGTAAAATGGGACTGTTCATTTTGTCTCTGTGATGCCAGGCACAATCATGTGTTAGCTGAAGGACTAACTGTGTAATAATATAGTAAGAGAAATAGATTTCTCAGACTACTTTGTCATTTATTTTTTTCCAACACCGCATACTTGTTTTATCTCCCCACCAATATACAAATAATATTAGTATTTTAATCGCGATTAATCACAGAGTAATGCTGCGATTAATCAAGTTAATTTTTTTAATCATTTGACAGCCCTAATTATATTACTGGTGCATTAACATGTTCCTCACTTAAATGTTGCAGCTGGTAAAGGTGGAGCTTATTTGAATTTAGTATTGAGTATATATATATGAGTATTTCAATATAGAATTATGCATCACCATTTATTAGTTGATTTATATTTTGTATTAATAATCTGAATTTGTACAGTGAGAGGAAACTACAGTTATCAAAGAAATGTAGTGAAGTGTAAAATATAAAGTGACAGAAAATGAAAATACTCAAGTGCAAGTACCTCAAAGTTGACCCTTAGTTCAAATGTACAAAAAGTAAAACTATTTTCGTCGGTGTAGTGTATTTATGCAAAACATCATTTGACAGCTTCAGTGTTTTGAACAATTTCCTGTCAGTTCAGATCAGAGTTCAGTTCATTAGTAAAGCCCTTTTTCTCCGTTCAGAATAAAACAATGTTTTCTTCCCAAAAATGTAAGTGTTAAACTCCAGCTTGGTGAGCCGTCATTGACATGAGGGTATATGAGGTGTATTCATTACAAGTTTACTATAGTTGGAGTGAATTATTGCGACACTTGACAAAAAGAAGAAGTCGCATTCCCTGGAAAGTACTGTACATCCAGTTTGTTTCCATCAGGTTCAGAATAACAAGGACGCACAAGTATGAAAACAGCTAAAGTTGATAAGTTGAAATTATTGATCAGATATGATCAATGTCCGATGGTTAAAGTGACGTCAGCAACAGATAAGACCTGAATGTTTTCTACCCTCAGCTTTGATCATGAGAACCAGAGAGAACAGGTGACTGACTGAATTGATAGTGTCTGAGTTTATAGAGAATCTGTGTATTTGAGTCTCTGCAACTAAAAGTTTGTTGCTCCACTGCAGATCACTACATCACATCCCTGTCTTGGAGAAGGAGGAAGAGGAGGAGATAAAGGAGGAGACAGACAGAACTAACCAGGAGAACAGGCTGCTTCTTCTCCTCCTCCTCCTCTCTGCCTGCTCCTGTTCTTTCTCATTTTCCTCCTGCTCCTCCTCTCCAGAGAGTCCAGACGACGACCAAGGGAGGCCAGAGCTCCTCGCAGGAGGCGCCGCACCTCCAACCGGTGAGCTGAGAGGAGGCGAGGCAGGATGGAGGAGCAGGGGCAGCAAGGAGGAGGAGGAGGGGCAAGAGAAGGGGCTGTAGGAGGAGGAGGTGGAGATAAGAATGTAGGGACAGGGGGAGAGGCCGAAGAAAGAGGAGAGCAAACAGCAGAAGTATGAGGAGTACAAGGAGTAAAAAAGACAGGTGGAGGTGGAGAAATGAGAGAAGAGTGGTGATAAAGGAGAGGAGGAAGAGAAGCAGGGTCATGAGAAAAAGAAGAATCATGGGCAGAAAGTGGTAAAGGAGAAGAAGAGACTGAAGGAGGAGCAGGAGGTGGAGCTGGAATAAAGACAGAATGAAGGGACAACAAGGAAGGAGGAGAAGAATGGAGGGATGGAGGAACAGAAGGAGACGATGAAGAAAGAGAGGAAATATGGGAGGAAAGCGGAGAAGAAATGGAAGAAGGTGTAGAAATGAAGGAGATATGAGGAGGTGCAGGAGAGGTGGAAAAAGAAGGTAAAGGAGAAGGAGGGTGAGAACAAGGAGCTAAATGAGGAGGAGTAGAAGAATCAGGAGGAGAGGAAACAGGAAGAGAAGGTGCAATAAAAGGAGTAGAAGAGACACAAGGATGAGCAGGAGGTGGGGGGAGAAGGGATGGAGGGATAAGAGGAGAGGAGGAAAGAGGAGAAAAGATGGAAGAAGTAGAAGGAGTATAAGGAGGATGAGAAGAAACTGAAGATGGAGAACAAGACAGGAGAGACACAGGAGGAGAAGTGGAGAAAGATGTAGAAGAGAGAGGAGGAGGAGGACAGAGAGGAGGAATAGCAGGAGGTAGAGGAGTGAAAGGAGGGGAGAGAAAGGAGGGACCAGGAGTTAGAGAAGGAACAGAGGAAGAGGGGCAGAGATGAGGAGGAGGAGAGGAAGGTGAAGAGGAGGAGGAGGAGCTCCAAGGAGGTGCAGGAGGAGAGAAAACTCCTGAAGGAGGAGAAACAGCAGTCAGTACTCTCTCTACAACTTTGCACGTAAACAGAAGTTCTCTTTGTCAAACTGTAAAATAAATTGTAAAAAACCCAAAAAACATAATATAACAATAGATTTACGATAAAAAACAAAAATATCTAAAATAATAAATAAAATAAAAAATGTAGCTTCAAAAAAAATCAAGACACACCTGTTTGAGTCTCATCATCATCATCATCACCCTCATCAGCCAATGGGAGAGCAGGAGGTGGAGTCACTGATGCCAAGCCCCGCCCCCTGTCCTCACTGTCATTCAGAGTCAGTGGTCGAGTGAGCATGATGAAGACTGAGAGAAAGAGAGAGCTTAATACTGTGTACAAATACTGTACATGGAAAAATAATGACACATATTTTACATTAGTCTTACATATACAGATCTACTACAAATGAATCAAAATGGATGTCACTTACTATAAAATGACATATAAAGAAATCCAGTCCATTAATATTATAATAAGCCAGTAATTTTTACAAAACTGAAATAGTCCCCCTTCAGCTCTGACAAGCTATCACTTTTGATTGATGTAAAACTCATTACTACAGGTGAGTCAGCGTCATAAAGTCTAGTTTATTTATATGTAAAAATATATGATTGATATGGAATTATTTTTATAAATATGTGTCACATTATGTCAGTAGCCATTAAGAAATATTGGGCCAAAAAGATTTTTTTAGATAAGTAAGTAGTTAAGTAATATTACTTTTACATCTTATTATTTCTACAATTTCACTTAGCTGACGCTTTTAACCAAAGCGACGTACATTCACATGCGGATGGAACAATTTTGGGATTCAGTGTCTTGCTCAAGGACTCTTCGACGCATAGACAGGGATCGAACCACCAACCTTCCGATTGTTGGACAACCGCTCTACCTCCGGAGCGTAAATAAATGTATGAACATGATCTGGTGTCATGAACGAAAACAAATATCGGGGGGAATAAGTCCAAATAATTAAATGTTATTCAGTATTATTGAATATTTTTATTACATTATTAAATATTTCGTCTGGCAAACATTTCTTACTAAACTATTGGCATCAGGAAATATTACTCACAGGACTCAACTGTTTCTACAACTATAATAACTTTTTTATTACCTCAAAACATTCTTGAGATTTTAGAGAATTATGGACAAATAAATTTTTTTTCTACCTTTCACAAAATCACGTCAACAAATAAAAAACTAAATATTTCAGCAAACATTCTCTCGTTTCGTCTCGCGAGATTTCATCCATTCCTGCTGGTAAAATCCCAGAAATGTTCTAGTAAATCTGAGCCAGTTTTCACTGTCAGCGGATTAACGGATGATTTGGACGGTTTCACTTCGTCACAGCAGGATTTGTGACGGACCACGAAGGCAGACGAACAGAAAGCGGCTACAACTGAAGATAAAACGGGATTTGGGGGAAATAAAAAGACAGTGCTCGAGCTAGCAACAGCTAGCTGCCGTTAGCAGGTTTCACTGTGTGTGAAGCCGTTAACTCGGGACAAACCGGGACATTTTAACGGTTCGTGTTACCTGTTACAAGCCCCGCGGGTCCGTTAGTCTCCGTTAAATCCTCTTATCTCTCATTTTAGGCGGTTTACCGGCTGGAAAAGGCCGAATGAGGCCGGTGTTTGCAGAGGAACGTCTGTTATCGCAGCACACCGGTGTCAAGCGAACGGACGCTACACTGACGGAACTTCCGTTGGGAATATCAAAATAAAAGCGCGGCAGGACAGCGGAAATGACGTGTAACTCAAACAAAAGATAGAAAATCTTTAAAATTTAAGTACATAAAGTGAGATTGATTCCTTATAAAATTCCACAAACAACATAGTGAATGCAAACATTTCCTCGAACACAGCAGCATAAAATATAAGTGCATACACAGGAACTTAAAAATAATTATAAGCATTTAATATAAAAATAAGAATAGAATTAAATATAATCTGTCTGTCTGTCTGTCCTTCTATCACACTGAAATGAGTGTTGCAGTGGCCTATCGTCCAATCAGAGTGCACTTCTTATCTTTAACTGACCTCTGATCAGTTCGGACTTTGGATGCACAGCTGCTATTACATGTTTGCAGAGTTTCAGCTGTTTTCACAGCAGATTTCTGTTTGTTTTATTTTGACTATTCAGTCTCTCCCACAGAAAACAAACAACTAAAATCTGATGCAGGTCTTCCTGCCTCCTCTTGTTTCTCTTCTTCCTCTGTTCTCTTTGTCCTCCTCCATCCATCACCTGATGGCAGCCTTGTTCTGGTTTTCCAGGCAAGTTCATCCACTAGTGGAATGTGCAGACCATCATGGAGGAGCCGGCAAGCAGGAATCACTCACTGCTTTAGCTGCTGATACTACAGCAACAGGTTCAACTTTCTGGTTTTTAAGGTGATGACCAATTCAAACATGACACTAGTTTGCTTATTATCATGGATTTCTCTGGGCAAAGAATAAGGTTTCACACTGTAAAATGTTGTTCAGTGTTGTGAATGTACACAAAGTTACAGAGATGCAAACACAGAATTATGACCACACAACACAAACCAGCTGTTTACTCTCACAAGTTGTTTCAAAATATCAGTTTCTTTAATAAGTAAATCTCATAGATCTCCTCAATCATTTGTCTTGTATGAAGCCCCAGAAGGGACAAAAAATGTCACACTACAAATACAAAGAACTTTCCCAAATACAAGTGCTGATGTCATTCAGCTTCAGAGGAAGCTGCAAGAGACACACAGACACACGTCTGCCCCTCATTGATACAAACACCAATGAACCTGACGCTATGCGTGTTCACTCCGGTGTGTTGTTGCAGGATATTTTGCCATGAAATAAGACTTTCACCATCTGAAGAGACACCCAGCCACATTTGTGGTACAGCCAATAAGAACGCCCTCTCTCTCTGAAATGCCCTGCGATCGGCAGAAGTCTGGTTCTCTCAGACCACTTGAATTATAATATGCTGTAGAGACCTACAAATACCTGGGTGTTCACCTCAACAATAAGCTGGACTGGTCACACAACACTGACACATTATACAAGAAGGACCAAAGCCGTCTGCACCTGCTGAGGGCTGAGGTCCTTTGGAGTATGCAGGACTCTGCTAAGGACTTTTTATGACACTGTGGTAGCATCTGCAATCTTTTAGGCAGTGGTCTGCTGGGGAGGGGGGAGCACAGAGAGGGACAGGAAGAGACTGAACAAACTGGTCAGGAGGGCTGGTTCTGTCCTGGACTGTCCTCTGGACTCATAGAGGAGGTGGGTGAGAGGAGGATGTTAGCCAAGCTGATATCTATCACGGACAACCCCTCTCACCTCCTGCATGAGACTGTGGGAGCTTTTAGCAGCTCCTTTAGTAACAGACTAAGACTTCCACCCTGCAAGAAGGAATGCTACCGCAGGTCTTTCATACCCACTGCAATCAGAATCTTTAACACCTCGTTATAAGTAACTGATGACTGCATTTCTGCTTCACTGTGCAATATGTAGGAATTATCCCCACTGTCTGTGCAATAGCATTTATAGCATCTTTATTCTCATATATATATATATAGTATGTCAAATACTTCTGGATGTCAATTAACAAGGAAAAACGTGTAACATAGTGTAAATACTTTCCCTCATTTAGTGTAAATACTGTTTCTACTTTTTCTATTGCCACTTTATTTTTTGTTATTGCTGTCTTATTTTTTAACTTAGCCACTTTATTTGTATTTATTTTGAATACTGTACTTCAATTTGCCTGTTCTGCGAGCTGCTGCAACAAATGAATTTCCCCTGAGGGGGATCAATAAAAGCTATCTTATCTTAAAGAACTACAGACTTCAGATCATCTGATGAACCTGACGATTATATCATTTTTAAAAAGTACTTTGCCTTTGAACTCATTCCAGTGTCCAGGCCACAGCCCAGACTCAGATGACAGGACAACAGCGTTGTTAGAGCTCATTCAAAGCACTTTATAAAGACATTAGATTCATGTCACCTCTTGGACTCTGCAGTTCTCACCAGGGCTAAGGACAAACAACTTTGTGTCTTTATGCACCGTTTACAAATGGATGATGATAAACTCTTGCTTTGCATCTACAGTAATCTGATTACCTTCAGCAGGAATCTGATTACTCTCCTACAGTTTTGCTCTCATTAACTTTATTTTCATACAGAAATCCAAACATCCGTCACATGAGAAAAGAAATCAGCTGATTGGTTAAAAATCTGATTTCAGGTTTTATTTTTGTACAAAAACAGACATAAGCTCCACCTGTCTGTCCAGAAACAAGTTTTCACCTTTGAAATTGTCTTTTAACATTGAGACTCAACACAGATCAGTTTAACCTGAAGCTGATCAATAAACAATACAACTGATCAGCTGGACGTTTGGTCACCACGATAACAACCAATCAGAGAGAAGCAAAAAGGGAAACAATGTGAAATTTCAGAGTAAGTAAAAAACTAAACAAAAACCCAAAGCTGACATGTCATCACCAGCAGGAGGCGATCATGAGTAAAAAGAAACTGTTCAGAAATCAAACAGTCATGACTCTCATACTGTCACTGTTTAGGAAGTAATACAGACAAAAACGCTCAAAAACATGAAAATACAAAAACCTCCTGTCGTTCAAACTGAAGCAACACAGAGAGGAGGATTCTGGAAAATGAATAAGGAAGGTAAAAGCTCAAGAGAAATTACACTGTAAAAAAGATGTTTAATTTACAGAAGTAACATTTCATGGTGTCACGTTATTGTTTGCAGAAATGTATAATAGAGCCATGTGACTGGCGTGTCCCTGTGCTGTGATGTCACTTCCCTTCTTACACATGAAATAAAAGTTTTGATCAAGCTCACCAAAAATCACCAGATTTTTATTTTTTTACAGTTTTTTAAATATTTTATTCACATAAAAACTGATGATGTCATCATATAGCTTGTTTCATGTTTTCTTCATAATATTCAACAAAAAACGGGAAACCAGCCAAAAACCACTGCTGTCAAATTAAAAGCCCCCCTTCCAGCTGACAGGATATGACATCATCAGATCACCTGCGGTACCGCCCCCTCTCCTTGTCCCTCTCTCTCTCTCTGTCTCGGTCCCTCGCTCGCTCCCGCTCTCTCTCTCGGCGCAGTCCGCCACGCTCGCGCTCACGCTGCCGCTCGCGCTCACGTCGGCTGCTCACCACCGCCTGCGTCCGCCGCAGGAAGTCATCCACACGCATGTCGTAGTCGTGCTGCATGATGGGGAAAAACAGGAGAGAAGCCAGAGGTCAGATGCTACAGAATAAACAATTACACAGCAATAACTAATCAATAAACCTTATTGATCCCCAGGTGGGAAATTCAGGTCAAATACAATAAACAATTTATTAGAAATAAAATAAATACTATCCAGATCACTTCAAGTCAAAATTACATGGATATAAGCAACACACATACATTAATGTCATTAATAATTAGTTAATCCATTTGATGTTAAATTGATTAGAGTTTTTAAAAAACTTGTGATGAAGTGAGCTCAACTCAAACAGACAACAGGAAGTTTGACAGACAGGAAGCGTGAAGACTGACAGTAGAATCACAGTAGAATCAGGAGACTCACCGGGCTGGAGGTGAAGGCGCGGTGTTGCGGCGCTCGCTGCTTGTCTCTGAAGCGAGGGGGCGGAGCTTCATGTGGCGGCAGGGGAGGGTGGTGATGGTGATGGTAGGCCTGGTGGGGGGCGGGGGGTGGCTGTGGTGGTAGTATGGAGGGTGGTGGGGCGGCGGCTGCTCCACGCCAGGGTACGCCGCCTGATGACATGAACATGACATCATCACATCATTAGTTCCATCTGTCTTTGATAACCTGATCAATCAGTAAACAGGATCAATAACAGAGAGTCTTACCAGAGTCTGCCAGGGAGCAGGAGGACCAACACTGTGGTGATAATCCCTCATGTAGTCGTTATAAGACTGAAAGAGGAAACACAGGTAAGCACCCGAACGCACCTGAGCACAGCTGTCACTGAGACTAACACGCTAACAGTGTAACACCACACTTGGTTACAGGGCTAAAAACAGGTTCTACCAACTACTAGCTAACATGCTATTAAGAAAAAATGAAGCCAAGCTAAGCTAACATGCTAACATACTAGTGACTCACCCCGTTAAGAAAAACGTCTCGTCTCATGCTGGAGAATCGTCTGAAAACCAATAACACAACATTAGAATTTTGTTAACAGTTTGTATTTTTGTGTTAAAAATATTTTGTTGGTAATTTTTACATTTTCTATGGCTGAAATTTTTCTGATTCATCTTTTATGTCATGCAAAAAATGCTTTCTGTCAATGTTTCAGTTTTCGCACAGACAATTTCATTGATTCCATGTGGTATTACTGTTAACAAACATCTTCATTTTTATGCCTTTGTGACGTTTTACTGATGAATGCCAGAGTAGCTCTGCCTTCTTCCCATGACCCGTTTCAGGTGAGTGATGAGGTGTATCTCACCTGTCCACCGGCTGGTTACGAAGGTCCTGGATGAACCCTGAAAATAAAAAAAATCTTCTATTAAATTTTACTGTTTAAACAGTTTCTGAGCTGAGCAGCAGGCGAACAGAAGTCACAGTTTAACACTGTTAGTTTACACAAAAATTAAATAAAATACAAACAACTATAAACAAAAACAATAAAACTCAAATGAACAGAATGAAAAGTTTAACAACAAAGATCAGATGCTCTAATAGCAACATAATATGATTCAACTATGAGACATTGAAAATAATGTTTAAGAAAAACAAGCTTTAAAAATATAAAATATACAAATGAAATTGAATTTATTTTTAAATATTCAAAAACTTCAAAAACTCCAAAGCGAGATTTGAACGTAAGTATAGAGACTTAGGATAAAAGTTAAAAACATTTAAAGGAATGAGTGTTATCACACAATATTTATACATAGTACAGTTAGTATCACAGCTTACAGTGTATAAAAAGCCAATAAAGATAATTAAATAAAACATAAGAGTGTGTGAACATGTCAAAAATAAACCGTAGATTGAGGTTTTCAGATTAACGACCTGCTCGCTGGTTGAAGTCAGGTGGGCCGTCGGCTCGCGGCCGCTTCCTGCCGTGGAGGTCGTACTCTTCAGGACGACGCCTACGTAGACAAGTTGACAAGTAAGACACACACATGCGCACGATACACACTCACACACACATTAAGACACACTCAGGTCAAATTTCAAACAGAAGAACAAACCCCCAGAACTTCACAGAAACTGTTATAAAGGTTTTTTTTCACATGCTACTAAGGCAACAGATTTACTCTCCAGTAAAAAGAATTATCTGACTTGAGTTCTGAGTCATCCAGGTAAGACATATCTACAAGTGTTCAGCCAGAACTTCTTGTTTAAATCTAACACTGGGTCCTGACATCTGCATCCATCTAAAACATGAGATGCTTTATAGGGAATTGTGTTATTATACTTTATAAATATAAGTATAATCAACTGGTCCTGCCTACTACCCCAATTCCAGAAAAGTTGGGACGCTGCGTACAACATAAATAAAACAGAACGTGATAGTTTTTTCCTTTGGACATATAATCAATTGAAAACAGTACAAAGACAATATATTTAATGTTTGTGTCATCAACTTCATTGATTGCTGTAAATATCTGCTAATTCTGAATTTGATGGCAGCAACATGTTTCAAACAAGTTGGGACGGGAACAACAAAAGTTGTGGACTGATTGAAAACACCCGTTTGGATCCTTCCACAGGTAAACAGGTTCATTGGTAACAGGTGATAGGATCATGATTGGGTCTGAAAGGTTCATCCTGGAAAGACTCAGTCGTTCACAGCGAGGATGGGGAGAGGGTCAACACTTTCTGAACACATGATTGGATGAAGGAGATTAATATGTGGACTCAGGAACAACTTCAGAAAACTGTTGTCAGGAAACAGTTTTGTTTTGCAAATGATTGATTTTTCTTTTTTACTTATGTTTTACACAGAGACCCAACATCTTTGGACTCAGGGTTTGACTGGTCCTCCCACTGTGTGTTCTTGATACAACTCCTACTGGTTCTGCCATTTTTCCTTTTTTCCATTAAAATTATTTCGTGGTTATGTTTTTCTTCATCTGGATCGAGGCTCTGAGGACCAAGGGTATCGTATGTTATGAAGACCTCCACTACAAATCAGTAATTTTGGTTGATATGTATTTATGTATTGTTACTTAATGACTATTTGTATTCCGAGTGATTTTCTAATAAATGCTTACTGTTTTAAATAATTCCTGTACACTGTTTGATGGTCAAAACAAAAACAGCATTTTGACAAATTTTGCTTCACACACAAACAACAATAAAAAAAACAAACAAAGAAGAAGAAGCCTCTTAAAGGGACAACATACCGCTTCTGTTGTATATGTGGGAGGGGCTGTTTGTGTCAACAACACTTGATTATAAAAAAAAGTTTTTCTCCTCATCAGTCCATGTTAAAGGCTTTTTAAATAAACCCTCTTATTTTGAAAGGGTGGAGGGGGTGATGATGATGATGATGATGGTGCAGTCCTGTCAATCAACACACAAAGCCCCGCCCCCTCTCAGCCCAGCCCAGCCCCCTCCAGACCAGCAACAGTCCTTCAAACAGAAACCACAAAACTTTCTCCCCCCGTCTTTCTGTCGCTCCGTCGTTCTGGATTCTCTTATTTTTATTTTTCTTTCCTCCCCTCCTCCTCTTCTCCCCTCACACACACTTTTATATTCAGTTCATAAGAGAGAGCGACACACACACACACAAGCAAATATCAACAGTTTGTTGTTAACGGGCTCTCAGTCCTGATTCAGTGTGTGTGTGTGCTGGGGGATTATATAGCTGTCCTTTCATGGATGGAGGGGTGGGGGGTGGGTCATCATTTTCAGTCCAAGGAGATTGTATTATTATTATTATTATTATTATTTCAAATCAAGTCCATCTTTTCCTGTATATATATTTCTATAATTTAATCTTATTGGAACAAATGGGGAGCCCCCGCCCCCCCTCGAGACATCACACCCTCTGATTGGATATAGTCCAGCGGCCCCACCCCCTCAGACACATCCAATGCTCTCATTGGATACAGTCCAGAGGCCACGCCCCTTGCTCGATCAAATTGAAACACCTCAAAGAATCAGAGTCCACTGGGAGCTCAGACAGTCCCTCACTTTCTCTGTTTTAGTTTTACCCCGTTCACCCCTCCCCCCACCCCTCCTCCATCAGTCCAGCCAGTGACGCTTGTCCTTTCTGCTTTTATTCTGAAAGGGTCAGCCATAGTCCAGCTAATAGTGAAATATTTTGATTTTTTTAACTTCCGAAGTACGAAGCTCCTGCAAAGAAAAAGAGCTTCAAAGGAGAAATTTAGATACAACAAAATTTTGAAAATTCATTTTCTTATATCTCAGATAGCAGCTAGAAATATTTTAAATAACCATACAACTAAAAAATACACTAAAACTATAGGTCTAATTGTTAAAAGAAAAAATAATAAAAGTTAAAATGTGTAACTTGCTGCTCAACTTAAACCTAAAAAAAAAAAAAAAAAAAAATTATGAGACTTAAAATTCATTAAAGATTTAAACTGAGAATTATTCTTAGGCTTCGTGAAGGGTCACCCTGCTGAGGACTTTAATTTCCTGCCTGACTTTTTTAAGACTTCAACCAAAGACGCAGAGTGAGCCGTTGCTCCGGTGGAAAACTCCAGAATGCAAAAACAAAAAACTAGAAGAAGACTAGAGAACCAGCAACGCTAGTCACGGGATAGCTAGCCGCCGGCTAAAGGCAGCGGCCGACTCCGTCGTCCAGCAGCAGGTGGCGCCGTGGTTGCAGCAGGAGAAGAAGAAGAACAGGAAGCGGGAGGAGCTTGATGATTGGCTAACCTTCCAGGTTCGCGCTGCGGTGGTCGACCACGAGGCCGTGGCTCTGATGGTGTCCGACGCTTGTGACGAACACGGCGAGCCACCTGGTGGATGTCTACCCTCTCGTCCAATGGGAACAGAGCACAGAGCTGAGCACCGATGTCCGGTTGGATCTCCTGAAAAATATTTGAGTTAATGGTTAAAACCTTTCATGCAACACAGAAAGGAAAGTTTATTTAAACAGAATGAGAAAAAAATCAAACTGTGAGCTACCTGCCCGTCGCGTCCAATTTTGACTGGCTTGTGTTCATTCCAAGGGTTGGACAGGTGAGCTGTTTTAGTGAAAGGAAGCTCCATCCTGTGAAAAATAAAATCTGTGTGAAGCAGCCTGCAGGGAAACATTGGATTAAAAAATATCTGTCTGAAGAATTGAAGCACAATTACTTTACATTAAAATGCGCAAAGTTACAAAGATATGAGATTTAATAATAATTTCATATAATGAGTTATACAAGAACAAAGTATTGGTAGTCCCAGGTGAGGGGCCATATAAGGAGCCATTCAAAAACCCAGAAGAAGGCCAATAAAGGACAAAGCAACCTTGGCCACAACATGGGAGGCAGCCATCCCTCCTTTAGGGGGAGCTCACAGGACAGCACAGAAATGTTTTTCTGCAGAACATTATGATGTAAAACTCAAGTCGACCTCTGACCACTAAATTCTCATCAATTCATGCTTGAGTGCATTCAGTTTACATGTGTTTTGTGGACCTTGGGGTATCTTGGAGGGTGTACTGTGAGAGGATGAGGTAGTAGAGTCATTCAGTCTTTGTATAACCAGAGTGAGAGCTGTGACTGTTTTCTCAGCAGAAAGTTAATCATGTCCTCAGTGGGTGTTTGATTCCACCAGAGTTATTCCCATCACAAATTCAGTTTGATTCTTGATTCAGCTTCAGATTCACAAACAGAATCTGAAGCTGCAGTCCCAATGTGGAGAGTGTTGGTGTGCTGACTTCAGGATTGGATATCTGCTCTTCACAGATGGTGTAGTTCTGCAACCTTTAGGGAGACTGGGACTCACAAAACCCAGCTGGAGGAGAACAGTGGATTGCTCCCTTCAGGTTACCAAACCCCGGTGAAAGAGTTCAAGAAGCTCAGGGTCTTGTTCACTGGTGAAGTTCAGAGGGAGCTGATCCTGAACATGAAGCACTGGATTGACCAGTGGATCTCTGTTCCAGTCCTCAGCTGTGGTGCTGGGCAGTTTCACCAAACTTGAAAAATGCAAAACTTAACCCTGAACCTAACCCGAACCCTGGATTCCCTGTGGAAGAGCGGACCTCAAAGCAGACCCAGGACAGTCTAGAGAATAATACATCCCACCATCTCATCCCATGTCTTGGCTACCTAAAGCCTCAGATATGTGGCAGAAAAATAAAGGAGAGATAAACTGAGGTCCCACATAGGTTAATGTTTACCCGCTTGTTTTGTTGTCATTGTTTACCTGCAGAGCCAGTCGATCTTGAAGACTCCACCCAGCATCTTGGCGTTCATGCCAGCAGGAAGAACCCAGTGGATTGGAGATCCGCCATGATGAGACTCTGACGCTAAACGAGCAAAACCTAAGGATGACACAGACGAGACAAAGGAGGCAAATTAATTTAATTATTATATTATTTTTCAAGTAGCATTTGCTGATGAAAATCGAAATGACCAGACCTTGGAATTTGCCGCTCTCCCTGACAGAGAAGACGAGGACGACACTCCGAGCCGAGCGGAAAGCTGCATTCAGCTTCTTCTCATTCACTGGCAGTGTCGACCAAACACCCTGAATATCAGAGAAAAATCATTTAAAAAGTTTCAAAAATCAACACGAGGACATCAGAATGGAGGTGCCCTTTTTAGTGTAACATGTAAACAACAAGAAATAAAACAAGAAGCAACAACATGTAAACATTAACTTACCTTAGCTTTAGCCAGGGAGACGTTCTCGTGGTTGTTGCTCTTTATGAGGAAGAATCGAGCGTCTCGCAGGATGTAACGCAGCTTACTGGTTGGAGTTAACGTCTCTGGGTAAAACACCGTATAATTGACGTTAGAAGCTGCACTGAAATGATTTGGTTCTCTAAAGCGATCAGAACGTTTCTGATTGGGCTCAAAATTTTTACACATGACTCAGAACTCTGCTAGAACAACAGCTCTTTGAAAAAAAAAAAAAAAAGGCTGCCTTACTCTCCATCCCTTTGCGAACAGCTCGGACTGAAGATGACAGCTTCTCCCGTTTCTTCTCTGAACCTTTCAAGATAAAAGCTCAGAATTAAATCACAGTTACAAATAGAAAACCAAGCAGGTCAGGTCATACTTGTTTTAGTTTAGTGTTCAATCTTGAATTGTTTAATATGATTTTTTTAATTGAATAACTTCACTAAGTTAGACAAGTATGTTCTAAATTCTTCTTAAACTCAGGAATTACCATGTATAACAACATACCTAAACCCCACAAAAATAAAAGTTTTCATGTCTGTACATTCCAGCGTTTATCACGTCAACATTAAAATTTTATAAATACAAAGAATGCAGGAGAACATTGTTATACTTTACATCAGCAGTGTTTTGATTTGCTTGATGTTTAAAAATGATATTTTTGAAAACGTTCTGATAAGTAAGAGAAATTTTCAGTTATTTCCATGGTTACCTGAGGCCTCAGAGGCGGAGCCTGAGTGCACAGATTCGCCGTCATCAGAGAAACTAACGGAGGAGGCGGAGCGCGAGTCGCCAGCCTCGCTGCGGGTGTCGTAATCGTTTCCCTCACCTCCGCGACGCTCATACTCCTCCTCTTCCTCCTCCTCATCCTCCTTCTCTCCTTCCTCCTCCTCCTCTTCTTCCTCCATGCCCTCTTCTTCCTCCTCCTCCTCCTCCTCTTCCTCCTCCTCCTCTTCCTCTTGATCCTCCTCTTCCTCCTCCTCTATGTGGGAGGCAGCGGGAGAGGAGCTTCCTGACCTCGGCTCTGAGCCGTACTCTGCTGCTGCCTCCTCCTCTGATTGGTTGTCCTCTTCGTGTAGAGAGGGGCTCGCCCGCCGCTCGTCACGTCGCAACTTCTGAAGACAAAGGAAATGAATACGATTTGCTGTCAAACTAAAAGCTGACTGGCTGTAAGGAAGTTGTCAGTACTGTATGTATACTGTAAGAAGTAGTAGTAGTACTAGTAATTGCAGTATTATCAGTACCTGGCTCAAACCCTCTAGGCCTCTCTGAGACTCTCTCCGTCTCACATCCTCTCCTCCACGGCTCCTGGTCGCCTCTCTGGCTCCTCTCCGCCCCTTTCGCTCCTCATAATAATCATGGCGGTAGCCGCCACCTCCAGTGGCAGTGTGGCGGCTGGTCGCCACCTTCTTGGAGGAGGAGGAGAGAGGTGGACCCGGGGCTCTCTTATTGGTGGATGAAGACCTGGAGGGAACATGGCCTGATGAGGGGCGGAGCCTCTTCAGATCCTGGCTGTCGGAACGCTCACTCTTTCTCTTTGTTCCTGGCAGACAGAATGGAGGATTTAGATGAGACACATGACTACAGCTAAAATTATTTCATTATCATTTGGTATCAGTAGTATTATCAGTCATATCAGTAGTGGTAACAGTAGTATTATCAGGGGTAGTATCAGGAGCACCTTTCTTGTCACTGACATCTCGTTCAGTTTCGGGATTGTACAGTTCATCGTCCTGATCTGGAGCTTCAGTCAGAATATCTTCCAGAACATTCAGCTCTCCATCTGACACAACAACAACAATCAAACTGTTATTATGAACAATTTAAACCCACAGGAAAAACTGCAACGGTACAGACACTCTGGATCCGTAGACGGATGTCAAGTCAACACATCCTGCTCATGTTCGATGGAGAGCAGGTGATCCAGCTGCTGGACAGCGAGTTGACAGACCAGTTGTATTTGAATTTACATAATCATGACTCAACTTTACAAATTAGTTGGTCCAGCAACTGTGAAACGATACAGTGCTGATCAAATATGAATCAAGATTCTGTTACTGCATTGTTTGTTTGTCACCTCAATTTTTTTCAGAAACATATTTTAGTGGACGGTTTAGCTGTAACATGAAAAACTTTGTGACTCGGCTGCCATGTTGAAAACAGGCGAGCAAAAACCAACACACATTATGTCACCGAGTAGCCAGAGCTTTCAGTGGTCCAGTGTAGTTATATAAACCAGACTAAGAGTATACAGCCATGCTATTACAAATACAGAGAGTTACCGTGTGATTATAAAACTATGGCATCAAAATCTTTGATTTCTATACATGATTAATTTTTCCCACTGTGTGACCTCTTGCTTCTTATGTGCTTCTCTACAACAGGCAGTTTTTCCTCCAACTCTAGGTGGACATGTGAAAGGTGGTTTTATGTTTGTGTGTGTGTGTACATTTTTGATTAGACAAAACTTGCCTATGCTAACTTTTAAGACAGGGGGCGCCGGTCAGTATTTACATAAAAATATACAGTGGGGTCCAGAATTCTGAGACCATACTGAAAATCTCATATTCTCATGTGAATTAAATTTTAACAAATTTGTGTCATTGAACTGAACTTTTTTGTATAAAGGGTCTGATTTCCTTCAGTTGTTTCTCTTGCACTAAAGTTGGTGCTCAGACTTTGGGCAACATACTGAACCCCAAGTTGCTCCTGACGGCTATTCCATCGTAGGTCGCCTTGGATAAAAGCTTAGGATAAATGAAATTGTAGAAATTGTAGAATTATAGCTGGATTTGATTGACTCATCAGAGGCTTGTTCAATAACTCAACCTGCAGCCAGTGTTAACCTGTTAGAAATACAGCTGAGACTCAAGGTTTCCGCAAATCATTGATCAATAAGCAGCACTATGATAGTTTGAAACATCAGAACTGAGTGAAAGTGTCCGAAGGTCAGACTGTCATTCTAAGCAAAGAAAGGTTAAAGGAGGGCAGTTCGTGGAACCCTAAAACCCAAGGTACCACATTCTAATGTCTGTAAAAATATGCTACAATTCTACAATTTCATTTAGCAGACGCTTTTATCCAAAGCAACGTACATCTGAGAGTAGATACAACACAAGCAAGGACCTAGTCAGGAGAAAACAACCCGGGTAAGAGCCATAAAACAAAGTTCTAGTGTGAGAGGGCCTTGGTGATTACAGGCAGTGCAGGAGGGAATAGGATGTTTGGGTTTTTTTTGCAGTCTGTCAACACCAAGGTGTTCAGTGAAGAGCTGGGTCTTTAGTCTCTTCTTAAAGACTGAGAGCGACTCTGTAGATCGAACAGAGTTTGGTAACTCGTTCCACCACCGGGGAACCACAGAGGAGAAGAGTCTGGCTATCGACCTCGAGCTCTGTTGAGGTGGTTGTATCAGGTGCCTTTCTTTGGCTGAGAGTAGTGAGCGGGAGGGAGAGTAGACCCGAATGAGGGAGTTCAGGTAGGAGGGAGCTGTTTCATAGTAGTTTTGTAGACAAGTGTAAGAGTTTTGAATTTGGCAGCAACTGGAAGCCAGTGGAGCGATCTGAACAGTGACATGTGCTGTTTTTGGCTGGTTGAAAACCAGACGTGCTGCTTCATTCTGGATCATGTGCAGAGGTTTGACCGTGAGTGTGGGGAGGCCTGCCAGGAAGGAGCTGCAGTAGTTGATGCGTGATATTACGAGAGCCTGTACCAGGAGTTGTGCTGCATGTTCAGAGAGGAAGGGTCTGATCTTCCTGATGTTGTACAGAGCAAATCGACACGACCGAGCAACAGAGGCCACATGAGCCTTGAAGGCTAGTTCGTCATCAGTCATGATGCCCAAGTTTCTAGCAGACTTTGTAGGTTTGAGTTGGGTTGATTCAAGCTGGATGTTGATTTCTTGTTGTGTAGAGAGACTGGCTGGGATGACAAGGAGCTCAGTCTTAGAGAGATTAAGTTGAAGGTGGCATTTTTTCATCCATGTCACGATATTGTATGCTTGGTTGGTGAGTCATAAAGTTAATTTCAGACACTGGTTCCAAATATGGGTCATCAGTCTCCTTGATTACTAGTCAGTATCAGCACCTACGTTTTAGACATTATTGTACTTTATCTTCACTCAGACAACAGAAACTGTATAGAAGGTGTGAAGTGGGTCTACACATCAGGTTGAGCATAAAACACCAGGCAACATTCATTATTATACGTTCTTTATATATTCTTTTTTCATAGTAGTTCTAGTTCAGTCTATAGCATGTCCAGTACACAGTGAAAATGTGTTTTCTCAGAGTGAGATGAGACTTCAAATGAATACACAAAAAACCTAGGAAAGTGTTAATTACAGTTCTTCTGATGTCAAACAGTTCGTAACCTCAAAGAGATTCAGCTGTGTTAAAAAAAACACAGACAACAAATAGAATCGATGGATGTTTTGATTGACCTTTAACTGAAACTCATTAACTGTTGGTTTAATCTGTAAGATCTGAGACCTTCTGTCTCTCATCTCAGAATCTGAATCCTGAACGGAATCTGGTGTCACATCATCGTTAGCCGCAGCGGCTAATCAACGCCATAATGAATGAAAGCAAAGACACGTGTGAGCTGCTGATGGTCGTTAACTACCCTCTTAACCAGTTGCCAGTCACTAACTGACATGCTCATTAATATTATATAGACCCAGTGATGATCATCGATCCGCAGCTGAACGAACCAAAGTCTCAACAGAACAAAGATAGCAGACATGCTAAAGCTAACAGTTAACAGTCGCTATCAGTGCAGCCTGCTCGTGTCTCACCTTTGTCCTCGCGCCGGTCGGCCGCCATCACAGCCGCTGTGACGTGTTCCTGACTCAGGTAACACTGCAGACAAAACGGCTTACTGCTTAATTTAAACACGAAAAAACAGAAAAACAGACCGACAGCAGCTGAAAGAGGAAAATGGCGGATGAGGCTGTTGTTGTAGTAGCGTCTTCTTCTTCTTCTGGTCAACAAGCGGCGTCCACATAAACTACCGCCACCTGTCGGACCAGTGGTGCCAGATGTCGCGAGAGACATCGGCCACCATGTGATTGGAAACTAAAAGAAGGTGAACATCTAACATCTGTTTATTGGACAGGTGCAGTGGAGAGAGACTGGAGACACACTAAGACAAACACAAATAAACAAACACACTTTAGACCAACAAAGTTCAATAACACGACTGACAATATTTGTCAGAAACTGCAGTGAAAAACGGGCTCAAAGTGATAATTTAGATTAAGCAGACTGTGGTCGAACCAGAGCAGCTTCCTCCTCCTCTGTGCAGTTCAGAACAACACGAGGACACTCAAAACTATTTCATTAATAAAAAAAAAATCAAAATTTGTAAATTTACCCGTTGTGGGGCTAATAAAGAAGTATCTTATCTTAATCCACACTGTTAATGTTCTGAAGGATCAGAGTCCACCATGTTTCTACAGTAGAGACAGACAAACTCAGGTTCTACAGAGAACCTTTATTTAACGGCCTCCTTAGGTTCTCCTGTTGAAGGGGAGGGGTTTTCAGTTGGCTGCAATCTGCAACCTGACCGCTAGATGCCACTAAAACCTCCACACCTGACCTTTGAAAGGAGTCTGGAAGGGAGCTGAATTTGTTTGTCCACCAGTCGTCCGGATCCTGAAATCTGCTGGAGAGAACTGACGTAAAGAACCCAAATATTTAACACCACCGAGTGAAATAAGACAAATAAATGCTTTTATTGAAATCGTTAATAATCTAGAGAAATGTGACATCACATTAGCAACAGTGTTTTACAGATTTTAAGACTCAAGTAAGATAAGATAAGATAAAATAAGATTAGATAGCTTTATTGATCCCCCTTAGGGGAAATTCACTTGTTACAGCAGCTGGCAGAACAGGCAAACTGAAACACAGTATTCAAAATAAATACAAATAAAGTCCACCTTCACCTCAAAGAACAGGGACACAACAATATCCATATTTTGGACAGGGAGGACAAGTGGTTTGAAAGAGGAGTGAAAGAGGCAATCTGTGTCAGAGTAGAGAAGCCATCAGTCAACAGAGGAGGATAACTCAGACTTCACCTGTCTCCCACCTACAATACTGTCCTCTCATCTCTTCCCCAGAGACTGAACAATCACCTGAGCTCATGTGACAATGTCATTCACACTTGGCATCAGGTGACTCACAACGACTCTCAGCAACTGTCCTTAAACAACATATTGAGGGGTATCAATGACTTGATTAACGACATCTTCAGAGAAAACTCATCATCAAACCAATCAGTAACTGCGGCAGATTGAAAATTGTGGGCGTTTTGTTTTGAAAATCCCGTATAGGAAGTGTTTCGTGTTGACTCAGACCGGAAGTCCACGTCAGGACTCAGCAGAGACCAGAACACAGACCGAGTCGAACCCGGACTGAACCGTTGACCTCGGACCAGTTCTTCCTCTCTTCTGGACCCTGATGGCGGACGAGGCCACGCGCAGGGTCGTGTCGCAGATCCCGCTGCTGAAAACACACGCGGGCCCGCGGGACGGGGTCCTGTGGCCGCAGCGGCTGAAGGAGGAGTACCAGGCGCTGATCCGCTTCGTGGAGCAGAACAAGGCGGCCGACAACGACTGGTTCCGCCTCGAGTCGAACGCGGACGGGACCCGCTGGACCGGCACGTGCTGGTTCATCCACGAGCTTCTGCGCTACGAGTTCCGGCTGGAGTTCGAGATCCCGGTGACGTATCCGGACACCGCGCCCGAGGTCGCAGTCCCGGAGCTGGACGGGAAGACCGCTAAGATGTACCGCGGCGGCAGGATCTGCCTGACCGAGCACTTCGCGCCGCTATGGGCCCGAAACGCGCCCCGCTTCGGCCTCGCGCACCTCATGGCGCTGGGACTCGGACCGTGGCTCGCGGTGGAGGTCCCGGACCTGATCGGCAAGGGGCTCGTGGTCCACAAGGAGCGGTCGCGCGAGGCGGTGGAATGACGTCAACGCGGAGGAAACATTGAACAGTAAAAACGTCAGACTGGAAAATGAGTGGTGAAGAACACAGACCAGAGAAAGTGGCGGAAGAAGAAGAATGTGTGTCGATGTAAAACTGATGTTCGATTAGGTTTTATTTTGAGTCAGTGTTTAGTGAAATGATGAAAAAAATGAACAGTCTGGTCGCCAACATTCAGGTAATAAATGATTTGACATGAAACGTTTTGTGACGCTGACTCTTTGCATCATTCAGTCAGTCTGCAGCTGAAATGACCAGATTTGAACTATAACAACATCGGAGTTTGGTGTAAAAGCAGCAGAGTGAGGTTTGATTTTAGGACAAACTGCAGTTGTAACTAATGAGTTCAAATACATTTATTATAAATATAATACATTGAATAAGATTAGTGTTCATGCCTTATAATCAGAACTTGGATTATTAATTAATGAATTTAGAAACACTGTAAAATAAATGCAAATAATTCTTACATTTAAAATAGGAGTTGCTGCCAGTAGAAATGGTTCATGTACATTCAGTGATTAAACCGATCTGAGAATGACAGACTAAAGACAGAATAATGCAGGTTTTTAATAAATTGTTTGTCTCAGCTTATTGTAAAGGCAACAGATGATTAATATGTAGACATACTGTGTGCAGTGCCTCTCTGCTGTGAACAAGACAACAAAAGAGGAAATTGAAATATTTAACTGATGTAACTGTTCATCTAATTATCATGAAAACATTCTTGATTGGTTATAACTGTAAAGAATCTCAGTGATCTTGTTTGTATGAAGTTTACTACAATGATTTCAAACATTTTGTCTTATAGTATTATACTATTTGTATTGTTGTATGTGACTGCTGATGTGGTCACCAGCAAATATTTTTCAGATTCTCACACAACAAATCCGCTCAACGTCTTTTTTTTCCACTCTGTCTTTATTTGTAGTTGATATCATTTTCAGTAAACCTGTATAAGCTCCGCCCACTCTGCTGGAGGCCACACCCCATTTTCCTGCACATTGCTCGGTGAAGACTTCCAGTCCCAGCTCCTCACTGGGACGCTCCAGGCTGCACCGTAGTTTGCCATGACGTAGTCGAGCGTTTCACACGGAACGCGAACTTTCAGCTCCAGAAGCTCTGTCCAGCAGAGCGAGAAACGAGGGAAGATGTACCTGATGGGAAAAAAACAAAACACAAGAAAACTTGAAGAAATAGTTTTAAAAGCAAATCAAAGCTAAAAGTTTATTAAATTCATTTGGGTGTTTTATTACCTGTTATTAACAATTTTGTGTTTTATTGTTTGAACAGTCAGTTCAACAACAGTTTTTATTTTTACATGTCTCCTCACTGCTGCTCATTTAATTTGACTGAAAAGAAAATACTGATATAAAGATGAATATATTTAATGTAAACAAAATAAATTTTATTAACTTGAACTTTCTGCCGCTCTTTGCCTGCGTTCCTCCATTCCACACAACATCTCCATCTTCATAGAAAAAGAAAACGTCCAATTTGACGTCATCACTCACAAAGGAAAGTTCCAGACTATCCTCCACCTGCACTTCAAAATAAAACACACAGGCCTTCAAAAAAAGCATTTCAAAATAAAATATTCACCTGCTTCACAAAATAAACATAGTGTTAATAAAATAATTTGCAGTCAAATATTCAATTTCTTTGAAATTAAACAGCTGTAAACACAAAAAGGAACAGTTTTAAAGGCAGAATGAGTTGGATTTGTCAGTTGCAGTTTCGAAATAAAACATTTAAAGTTGGCTGCCACACCCTGTACTCTGATTGGCTGGAGGTTACACACCCACCTACCCAAAGGTCAACACCCAGAAATGTCCCAAACACAGCAAAATAAGAAACTACAGGCAGAGGGTCTCTGCAGATACAGACACCACCAATCAGTCAAAACTGATGATTGAGAGAGGTTTTTTTTTTTTAAGGAAAACCCTGCTCTTTCTGGCTTTAACTCTGAAAGGAACAAAAACAAGAATAAAGAATCGAGAGTTTTCACCTTCCCAAACTTGTGTTTGAGTGACAGGCCAGCGTCCCTGAATGCTGTGATGATGTCTGACCTGAAGTCTACAATGAAAATCCCAATATCGACGTCACGACTGTAAGAGATAATACTGCACTGCCTGAACCAGCCTGCAGGGGGCAGGAGACATCCACAGAGACAGGAAGAGAGAGTTGTTCCCATGTTATATGTTGTTATTCTGTAACGTTAGCACATGGTTATACTGTGATGCTAGCATATTGAATGTGTGAATATATGTTCTGTGTCATTATACTGTGATGTCAGCATGTTACCCAGACAGGTGCCACTACTGAGCCAGAAGGGGATGTTGAGTTGAGTAAGTGTTCGTGCGGCCAAATGAAGCAACGACTTCACTTTCCTCCGAAAATCCACTGCCTCCGGAGATGAATCATCAGGGTAGAGCTACATTCATACACAGTGGAGAGAGAGATTGTTTCAAAATCATCTCATGGTTGAAAGAAAATTTTACCCTTTAATTCATTCTTTTTCATTTTAAAAATGTTTTCATTTTTTAATTTTATTTTTAGACATTTCCTGATATCATTTTCACCTTTTTAAATGTTTCCTTCCTATTTCCTAAACATCTTTTTCATTCTCATTCTGTTTTTCCCCCCTTTCACAATAAAAGCCTTGTGTTCTGTCTGACCTGCAGGAAGTTACGGGCATCATGGTAACGGCACTCCAGGAATTGGGCGCGTTGCTGCTCTGAAAGAAAGCGGGAAACATTGCGTGGGATTCGAACATCAAGGCCGTCCAGGACTGTCAAGACCAGCTCAGGCCTGTGGGATAGCGATCACACAAAAAATGAAATGATCTTATTTCTGTGCAGAAGGACACATTTATCATGGTTTTATTTTCAGGATGAACTCCCACAACAGTTATGTTTTATCTGGTCTGTGTCGTTCTGTGTGGAACTAAACACAGTCTCCTATAATTTTTTTTATCTCATCCTTTTACTCACATTCCATTAACTCAACTGATTAACAGAATATTAAGTGTAAATGGAGGAACCTCGACACTGAATAGAAGTCCTTATCAACAACAGACTGAAAAACTTAATACAAACTTCTGCATAGACTACATGTAACTAACATATCAGATCACTAGCACAGAACTAACATATAACTAACATTTACTTAACAGATAACATCAGCTATCAGAATCAGATGGACCACAGTGGAGATGATACTTTACTTTTCCTGTTGGCTTGTGGATTTTAAAGTGTTTGATATATGGTATTTAAGTGACACAAGTACAGATAGATTAATAATGTGTTTCCACATGAGAGCTTCATCCCTGAACTTAATGATCCATTATCACTTCTTCAAGCAGAGACTTGGAAGATGTAATGATCACATATTTTTGAAGAGAGACTGAGTGGAATCCTTCAGGACAGAACAGTCATTAAACAAAGATGACAGTGAGCCACCTTCAGTTCAGAAGTTTCATATTAAGTTTAATATTGACCGAGGACTTGAGTTTATTAGTTTCATTTTACAATTATTAAGATGAGAATCATCTTGTTTTCACTCTTCAGAGGTTTCACCTGTCGTAAGCTCCAGCGTGGCGTCCGTAGTCGAGCAGTTTGAAGGGAGCGAAGCTTCGGTCCATGTCGGCTTTGAGGCGTAACGCGCCGTGCCACAGGTAGTTCCCGCTCCGCTCGTACAGGAACACCACCTGGACAAAAGACATATAAAGATCCACAACAGCAAAATGAACAAGACGGAGAGTGAAACACCTGAGATGAAACACACCTGAAACGAACTAGATTTGATCATGTTGAAGACGGCCTCCAACTTACTGCTCCATGTTGCATTGGGTTTACAGCTGATTGCTACATGGCTGACACGTGGCTGTTACATGTTGCTGCGCGGTTGTTACGCGGTTGTTACATGGTTGTCACATGGTTGCCACATGGTGTGTCAGTGTGGTTACTAGGTAATTGCTATGTGTAATCAGACAATGTGGCCCCACCCACCTGGATGATGTAACCATGGAGCCGGAACAGGAAATGCAGGGGGATCTCCTCTCCTGATAGGGTGTCCAGACTAGCCAATCGCGGGTCCTCTCCTCGCAGCTCCAGCAGGTTGAAGCCTTTCTGCTCAGCAGCCAATAGGAAGCCAGGCTGACAGACGAAAAAAAAAACCTAAGTGAAATATTTCACTAGAAAAGAACAGAAACTAGACAGAACAAAACAAATTAAATAAATATGGAAAAATTGTATGTAACTACATTCATATTTTTACCAGCAAAATAAAGTAAATGAAGAGATGACACACAAAATAAATAAAAACACATTTTATACAAAATATAAATTACAATTCACATGATTCTAAGATTGTGTTATTTATTGCTTTTTTTCGAGATCCTGAACACATCACTTACATCGTACTTCCACAGGTTGGCGTGCAGAGCGAATGACGTGATTGGCCGGCCTGTGCACAGGAAGCTGCAGTGTGGCTCACGCACCAGCCGGGCACGCTGCCGCAAAGCATCCTGGTAGAGCAGCGTGAGCGTGGCGGTGTCAGCGAGGAACAGTGGCAGCCTGAAGTGCTGTGCTAATGTCAGAAAGCTCTTTATGGTTTGCTGTAAACCAAACAAAACAGCAGGTTCAGTGTAGTCACATCACTACTAAGAGGACGCTAACACTGAGGCTAACGGTGAAGCTAACAACAGTGCTTACCTCTTAACTCAGTTAACGCTTCTAAACCATATTGATTTTAAAGCCTTTGCCTAATAAGCCGACACAGTATGGTGTAACAGAATAAATGGCCTGACACAGCAGATGTTTTATTACCTACGTGTTAGGGTTAGGGTTAGCTCTCTTCCCCTCCTTCCCTAAAAAAATTAGCACCAACTCACCCATTGGACGTCGTTGGTGGTCAGGTGACCTGTTCGGCTCAGGATGAGAGGGCCAGGCTGCAGAAGAAAAGCATGTTGGGAAATTAAAGCTAAAATGTGATTCTTTATTTTGGAAATATAAAGCTAAAAAATGCAGCTTCCAAATTGTAAGTCCCTTTGGATGAAAGTGTCAGCTAAACGAATGTAATGTATTCCCTTAGTAAAAAAAAATCTATATTTTATAATAGTAGAATTTACTAATATTTACGTTCTACATGATCTCTAGTGATTATTGACTATTAATCTTTTAATATTGACAGATCCAAAGTAAATGCAGTACAGTAGTATTACTGCACACGTGTCAGTAATGTTGACAAAAAAGTTTTACTTTTTAACATTAAATTTTTTAATATTGTAGTTAATCATAAGCAAACATGATTTAGCACATATGTAATTTGGAATAAAGTTCAAAGTGAATATTTGGAGGGATTTTAAAGGTGTAGTTCATTAATATTCATCAGCAACCTTTTATTTTTCCAAACAAACTGAAACAAATCTTATCAACAGATTCACAGTCATGATTTCAAGCAGCTCTTGTCAGGGTTTTTACCTGTTTGTTCACAGTGTCTCACCTTGCTGACGTACTTCCTGTAGTAATACAGCTGGAACAGCAGGAAAACGGAGCTGCTGACGAGCAGCAGCAACAAAACGATCGTCCGGTTCACACGAGGCATCCGGTAACTCAGTTCGGTCAAACCGGATCCTCATCACGTCGAAACCGTAACTCTCTGATCGGGATTAATGGCCGCAAAACCATAAACCGGCACCAAAAACACCGAACGGTCCGCGACGTCAAGAAGCGCCGCCATCTTGAAAACAACCAGAGGAGAAGGACGACTCTTCCTGCTGGGACCTTCATAGTAAAAGCACGGGACACCGCTTGGCTCTTCATAATAAAAGTCTAGGCGAACCTTTTGTTCTTGTTTTTTCTCAACTTTATGGTTGAAAAAGTAAAACTCACACACCCACACAAACGGCAACAGCACCACCAAGTGACAATCCGGGAAACGAGCAAATTAAACTAAATTAAGATTCAAAACAAGATTCATATGTCAGAGTATGTTTACACTGTGGTATTGGTACTTACTTCAGTAAATTATCTGAGTACTTCACTGACAGGATGTATTCTCAGCCTCACTTTAGCCTGAAAGCAGGCCTGAGCCCTCATGAAGGAGTCTGTTTGGTCCCCACAGAGATGGAAGTCCTCATGTGGTGGTGTGCAGTCACGTTGGTGTCCTCACTGGGATATGAAAACACACACACACTCACACAGACAAGATGGCGGACCGCAGCAGCAGCAGTAGCAGTTTCTCCATAAACAAAAAGGCCCAGTTAGTTCAAACTTCTCTCGGACTTTGTTAAACTCCACTTTTCTCTGTCTGACTGGAGACATGAGAGGCACCTGTCGCCTGGAACGGTTCATTTAACGGCTGTGCGTGTTTCTCCGGTGATGTTCCCGTGAATCCGACGCCGTCTGAAGCGGACTTTGGTCGATTTCTCCAAACCGGGAAGGTAAGAACGGCCGAGCTGTTAGCTTAGCTCCATGCTAACAGTTTGTTTTGGTCCAATGTCGGTATTGGGACGGTTCTGTGGACCGACCGGTGACGGTTACCGGGGTTGGGATGTTTGATTGAACTGGCAGACTGCGGATTTCTCTGGATATCTTATGGAGCAATAACGGTAAAGTAGCGGGTCGGTGTTAGCCGGACTGTAATGTTCAGCTAGCTAACAGATCTGCTGCTATTGTCACAGAAACACTGTTCCTCAGTACTACTGCAGTTCTACTAATACTACCTACAGTTACGATGCAGTACCACTGCACTACTACTAATACTGTCTACAGTTAATGTACAGTACCACTACAGTTCTACTTATTCTAATGCTGCATACATCTACTGTACAGTACCACTGCTTACTGTTACTGCTGCTAATAATAATACTCCTGCTGGGTTTTGCTACTAGTGCTACAGAGACACAGAAAATACAAAATACGCCAAAGTAACCACTTGTGACTGTTGGCACTTACGCTACTTGTATGTATACAGCTGTGACTGCTATCAGTGGTATTTGTACTACTACTATGGGTACTGGTATGGCAGTATTTGTGAGACATGTACTAATGGTGTTGGTAAAGTAATAGTACTTATGGTACTACAGACTGCTGTTGTGATAGTATTATTCCATACAGTGTTAATGGTATTCCGGCTGCTGTTAGTCAGGCGTGGACAGTCGTAGTAGTGTATGTGTTGGGAGTCTCTTCTGTGATAAAGTGTGTTGCAGGAACAATACAGTGAAAACACACATGCTCAATGAGTCGATCAATCGATGTGTCGATTTATCAAGGAGTCACTGATTCATTGATTAGTTGGTCCAGAGGAAATGAACTGTGAACTGTTTTGATAGCTGATGAATTGTTTCCGCCACTTTTTGGTCGAGGCTTGTAAAATGTGTTAAAGTTTCTGAGTGAACTGAATCTCTCTGTGTTTCAGACAGTTTGTTGAAAATAAACATGACATCCTGTTTGATGTTATAAATATTTCATTGACCCAGCAGGTTCAATGATTAGTGGAGAAAATAATGTGAATTAACAGTTATTATAAATTAATTATAAAATAATATTATAAAATAAATAATTGTGAATTTCCACTGTGGGATGAATGAAGGTATATCTTATCTTAGTGGTTAGTTTCATATCACTATTGTTTATCTTAAGTTCATCTTTTATTTGAAGCACAAGTTTGTTGATGACAGTGGACCTATACACTGAATTATTGATCAATTTTCTGATGATCGGTGACCATGATGGACAGGTCAGTGCAGATAATACACTAAGATGATAAGATGTGATAACGTAATTGTAAAGGAGTAATGGGACTGTTTTGCTGGAGCCCCCTGCCTTGCTAATTTGAGTACTATGTGAGGACTGGAATACTACGGAATATTACGTTAACTCAGTACTATGTAAATGTTTATGGTTTGAATCAAGCCGGGACATGTCTAACATTTCCTTCATCTGTTAGTTCATGTGTAAATGTTGAAAGTGCCCTTTAAATGCACACAGATCAGACCTGAAGGTGATGCAGGTTAACAACACATTTACTCTGTAATCTAACATGAACTCATTAAAAGGATCCAGCTGATCATAAATAAAAATGTACAATGATGAAAAGTTTTCTTTTTTATGCATGTAAAAAACCTACTCAATCAAGATATTTACAACTCAGTCTATTCATTGATCATTTCATTGATTATTTAATAGACAGAAGATTCATTTACACCAGTTTTGAGAAGTCAATGAATAATTGCCAACTAACTTGATAATCAATTAATCATTTCAATTATTTTTCAAGTAAAAATGTCTAGCATTTCCTGGTTCCAGCTTCTTAATTTGAAAATTGGCTGCTTTTCTTTGCCATTTCTGACAAGAAATGAAGGTTTTCGATTGTTAGTTGAACAAAAGAAGCAATATGAAGGCGTTACTTTGGGCTCTGGGAAACTGTGATGAGCATTTTTCACAATGTTTTTACATTTTATAGATAGTGATGATGAAAATAGTCCTTGTGTGTGTGTGTGTGTGTGTGTTGGCTGTAAATCCTGCCGTCTGATTGGCTGACAGCTCAGTGTGGATGTGACCATTTTATTAAGTCTCTGCTATTGTGCTGAGAGACAGACAGACAGAGAGAGAGAGAGAGACAGACGGACAGACAGGGTTCGAGAGAGTGTTTGTTTGGTCAGTTGTCTGGTCGATTGATGTGATCAGAGACATTATAAGAGAATTGATAAATCATGTGTATTGATTATTGTCAGATTGTGAATGATAAGAGCTTTAACCTTTTTTGGTGAACTCATCAGCCAGTGCAGTATTATGTAAGTGTTTACTTGCACATGTAGTATTACTGCGAGTATTATTTTACAATAAGTGATATTAAGCCTGTTTGGTAAAACTCATTAAACTCTATTCGTGCCTGATAGCTCCTGTTAACACTGGAACTACAACTAACAATTATTTTAATGATTAATAAATCTGCTGACTATTTCCATGATTAATTGATTAATCATTTAGTCTTTAAAATGTAAAAACATTGTGAAAAATGCTTATCACAGTTTCCCAGAGCCTAAAGTGACGTCTTCATATTGCTTCTTTTGTTCAACCAACAATTGAAAACTTACTGTCAGAAATGACTCAGAAAAGCAGCAAATCTTCAAATTAACAAGTTGGAATCAGGAAATGTTCTTGAAAAATGATTGAATTGATTGTCAAATTAGTTGGTGGATTAACTGATTCATTTTCTTTCAGTCAGCAAATCAATTAATCTAGCTCTATTTAGCACCTGTTAGTTCTGACCTTAGTAAACAGAAAGTAAAGAGGTGAAGGTGTGTGCAGTACCACACCAGTCAGTCAGCTGATGTTAGCATCATATTAGCTTCACGTTAGCTCAGTTGGTGTGTGTACACTCACATGAAGATGGACAGTGATGAAGTGAAATCTTGAGTTCTTCAAGTGGTAATTATTTTATTTTTGTGTTTTGGAGCGTTTTCTGACAGTTACAAACATGTTTCTATGTGAGTTCAGGTTGTGAGGTGCCGAGTTCTAACACAGATGGTTTATGCTACTGTTAATAGTTAATAGTTTTTCATGCTAACATTAGTTGTATAAAGGGCCTTCTGTGTTTGTGTGTTGTTACTGAAGATGTAAACGTTAATACATGAAGAAGAGCAGTATTGATCAAGACTGCAGTGTGTGTGTGTGTGTGTGTGTGTGTGTGTGTGTGTGTGTGTGTGTGTGTGTGTGTGTGTTTTAGTCTTTCAGTAACCCGGTCAGTCTGCCTGCAGCAGTGGCTGCAAAGCATGCTGGGAGCAGTAGGAGGAGGGAGAGTTAGGCTTCCCTCCCTCATCCCCCCCTCTGTCTTTGCCTTGTGATTGGCTGATTATTTGCCCAGCTGACTGCGCTCTGTCAGACGGAGAGCGAGAGAGAGAGAGAGAGAGGGAGGGTGATGGAGGCTACAGCGATGGGGTGAGCTGCCATTTTCTCTTTATTTATCCAGAATCTATTCATCCTTTGTTCAGCCTTTGTCTTCTGTCTTTGTTTTTATGTTGTGTGAAATTGCTGAGAAATGGGGGGAGGGAGAAAAGAGAGGGAGGATGAGGATGGAGGATGAAGGATGAAGGGGGAGGTCGAGGGGGAGGTCGTGTTTTTCCTTCTTTCATTGTCTGTTGTCCTCTGGTGTGTTTTTCTTCTTCTGGACAGAATTTGTTTTGTGTGTTTCCTGTGATGGAGAGAGAAAGAGAGAGGGAGGATGAGGGGGCAGGGATGATGGAGGGAGGAGAGAGGAGGGAGAGAAAATGGCCGACTGGTGATGGAGAATGAAGACAGAGGAAGAAAATAAAAAATGAAAGAGGAAGAAAGGAGGAGTTAGGTGTTTTTCTGTTGTGTCCTTTATTCTCTCAAACGGTAGCTTCAGTTGATCCAGGACCAGACTGACCACTGTATTGATTATCATCGATCACAATGTGATTGATCAATAATTGATGTTGAAGTAACTGTCAAAGAGGAAGATGTCAGGGTGTGTGGTAGTTGTAGTTCTTTGTAGCTGAACTGTAGTACTGTGGCAGTACTGCAGTAGTACTGTGTATCAGGGATGTGTTGGTGACACCGTGATTATTGGAAAGTATCACAGTAAAGTAGTAGTATTACCACAGGAAACAGTCTTTTCATCTATATCAAGCTGTCCTGAAATACTACAATTAGAGTTAAAATGCAGTCAGATACGTCACACCATGTTGGCCTTTAATTAACAGTGAACTGCAACAATTATTTTCTTTGTCAGTTAATCTAATGATTTCTTCAATGAATTAAATTTTCTGAAACAATTCATTGATTTTCAAAATAATTACTGATTATCTTTGTCAGCTGACTCATTGTGAATTTCCCCACTGTGGGACGAATAAAGGTATATCTTATCGATTACAGTTAAAAGACAGCTGCAGTGCTGTGAGATCAAAGCAAAGAAAAAAATGACACACAACATCTGTTAGCATTTAAATCAGCTTGTAACATCTTTTTATACTGTAAAACATGAAAATGTCTTTAAAACAGCTCTTAAAGCTGTAATAACTGATGTTTTATGGCTTTCAGCAGAAACCAATAGAGAACACAGCGTTAATATATCATCCCTTTTAAGCTGATATGTTGATCAAACAGTTGTTTATTTCCACATCCAGCAGCTACAGAACAACATGATCTTCATCTGTTTGTCGTGTTTGTGTCACCTGATAAATCTCAGTCCAACGTTCTCTCTCTTTCAGCTCTGTGTTTGTTCTCCTCCAGCTCCTGAGGGAAATCTGTCTCTTTAGCTGCTAAAGTCTCCACCATGTTGACCAGCTTCTCTCTGACTGAGTCTGTCGGCTGTTTGCTGCTCAGCAGCTCGTCAACTGTGGCTTTTTACAGCTTCTCTGAGAACGACGACATGAGAGCGAAGCAGAACAGGAGAGTTGATCTAGACAGAGAAACAATGAGCTGAGACTCAATATAAAGATCTGTAAAGATTTAGATCACGATTCACCACCAGAGACACCAACACAGTGTCAGCACTTTAACTGGTGTAAATACACATCTGTCTGTAGAGGGTGCTGCTCATACAGAGCTAACTACAGTGCTGTAGTACTGCAGAGTTCAGTACAGTGTTATAGTACGTTAGAGGTCATTACAATGTTATAGTACTGCAGATAGTACTACAGTGTTATAGTACAGTAGAATTCATTACAATGTTATAGTACCGCAGATAGTACTATAGTGTTGTAGTAATGCAGAATTCAGTACAGTGTTGTAGTACAGCCGATAGTACTGCAGATAGTGCTACAGTGTTATAGTACTGCAGAGTTCATTACAATGTTATCATACTGCAGATAGTACAGTGTTGTAGTACTGTGTGTTTAAAGATGTGAGCAGCTGGTGAATCTTGTGACGATCAGACAGTGACATTAGCATTTGTAACAGAGGGGAAACATCACATGATGGTGACGCACATACACATAGAGTGCACACATATACACAGACAGTTACCCTGCAGTACATAATGATGTACAGTTACTACATATGAGAATAGGATTAACAGAGATCAACATTCATGTGTTGAAATTGAAGTACAAACTGATGTTCTCCCACTCTCAGTGGTTTGTCCCTCAGCAGCCTCCATACCTGTAGGTCCTGTGGTTCTGCCTGTTGGTTCTTGTAGTCCTGCGTGGAAGTCCTGTAGTACAATTCTACGATTTCATTTAGCAGATGCTTTTATCCAAAGCAACGTACATTCACACGCCGATGGAATAGCCATCAGGAGCAATTTGGGGTTCAGTATCATGCCCGAGGACACTTCCGACACATGGATTGCAGGGGCGAACCACAACCACTCTACCACCTGAGCTACAGCCGCCCCTAGTAGTAGTAGTTCTGCCTGTAGGTCCTGTAGTCCTGCCTGCAGGTTCTTGTAGTCCTGCCTTGTAGATCCTGTGGTTCTGCTTCTAAGGTCCTGTGGTTCTGCCTGTAGGTCCTGTAGTCTTGCCTGCAGGTTCTTGTAGTACTGCTTGCAGGTTCCTGTAGTCTTGCCTGCAGGTTCTTGTAGTACTGCTTGCAGGTTCCTGTAGTCTTGCCTGCAGGTTCTTGTAGTACTGCTTGCAGGTTCCTGTAGTCTTGCCTGCAGGTTCCTGTAGTTCTGCCTGTAGGTCCTGTGGTTCTGCTGGTAGGTCCTGTAGGTTCCTGTCGTCCTTACTGTAGGTTCCTGTGGTTCTGCCTGTAGGTCCTCTAGGTCCTGTGGTTCTGCCTGTAGGTCCTCTAGGTCCTGTGATTCTGCCTGTAGGTCTTGTGGTTCTGCCTGTAGGTTCTTGTAGTTTTGCCTGTAGGTTGCTGTAGTTCTGCCTGTCTCTTAGACTGAACACAGATTGAGGCTCTGAGGACGACAATGCTGTTAAAGCGTTAAAACATCCGAATACAAACATTCTTTACATTATTTGTCCGCAGCTCAGTACTACAGTAGCATGGTACCACAGTACTACAGTGTGATGGTTCATTGTTTGTTTTGTACAGGTCAGACGTGGGTCTTCCAACATGGCGGCAGCTTCGTACGACCAGCTGCTGAGGCAGGTTGAGGTGTTAAAGATGGAGAACTCCAACCTGCGACAGGAGCTGCAGGACAACTCCAACCATCTGACCAAACTGGAGACTGAGGCCTCCAACATGAAGGTCAGTGGTCATAAATCCACTTAAGTACTCCTCAAGTACTACTGACTGCTGCTACAGTACTGCTGATATCAGTACTGCTGTGAAAGTAATCGTTAAAAATATAAGGGCTGTGTCATATTATATTGTTCACAATAATGCTGGTATACTTTTTAATATGATAAAATGTCTTGATGATGGCAGTATTCTGACTTGTTGATGTAGTGACGTCATTCTGTTCGGCACAGCAATGACAAGCATGGCTGAAACCAAAGTAACACGGCTCCACAGTGGAGGAGTTAGCTGGGTTATAAAAGATCAGCTGTACAACAAGCCACAATAGTACTGCATGTAAAGAGGACAAGAAGACTGTCACAACTAAGAGGGGCAGTACAACAAAGTCATTTCACCCCCCCAAGCAGAAGCTGAGTATGAGTTCTGAACCAAACTGACAAACTACATTAACTCATCTCTGAATCTGTATTTTGCCAAGGATATCATTATCAAAGGAAATTTCTGAAATATTATGGTAGTGAATTTCCCCACTGAGGGACAAATAAAGGAATATCTTATTATTTTAGGTCCACCTTTACTTTAATTTAATGTGCGCTTTGTTTGAGACATTTAAGCTAATTGCTGTAAGTTGTGTTAGTTCTACAGATTACTTGGTGCTTGAGTAAATGTACTCAGTTACTGTACACTCTTTCTCTCCCTCTCTGTGTCTCTGTCTCTCTCTCTGTCAAATAAAGTCAGTCTCTCTCTCGGTCTCTGTCTCTCTCTGTCACATGAAGTCAGTGTCTCTCTGCCCCTTATCCCAGAATAGACCTGTGGTATTTTCCACCAATCACGCGCTGCTCTGAGCTTCAGAATGAGCTCTTGTTGTTGTTTGGAGTGAGACACCGTTTGGGTGTTAGAGGATCTTCGGTTTGAGGAAACCAGTCAGAGTGAGCCATCTGTCTTTTCATCTTTACTGGCACTTCTCATTCTGCTTTTCTCTGTTCTGATTTTGTTAATTTTGTTTCGTCTTTCAACTTTCTCTAATTGTCTTTCTAATTTTCTTCTCTTTTAGTTCTCTTGTCTTTTCCCTCTTTTCATCCATTTATTTTTGGTTTATAGTTTTTCTCTTTTTTTGCATTTTAAGTCTTTTGTTTTTTCTGCTTTCATTCTTGTCTGTGTTTCCTCTTTTCTCTTTTTTCCTCAGCTTTTGATGTTTCTGTCTGTTTTATGTTTATTGACTTCTGTTCCATATTTTATTTCTTTTATTATTTGTCCTGATTTATTTTTTTTAAGTAATTTTTTATTGTTTTACTTCATTTTTTGACTCTTTTATTTCCTGTCTTTTCTGTTGATAGTTTTGTGTTTAGGTCTTATTTTCTTGTCTCTCTCTCTCTCTCTCTTGTTGTTTTTCACTTGTCGTTTTCTTGTTCTTCATTGTCATGTCCTTCCTTTCCAAACACACAGTCACTTCCCATTTCCTGTTTCCTGTTTCCTGTTTTCTGTCGATGAGCAGAAAACACACATGGACAGTCTCAGTGTTGTTAGTTTTCATCATGTCGCTGTATGAACGCTGTCGTTTCATTGTGGTGAGTGAAGAACAAAACAGTGATTTTCTCTGAAAGACTGGGCGAGAGACTCAGACAGACAGACAGACAGACAGAGAGAGAGCAGACAGTGTTTGTGTTTAGAAATCAGTTAGTTCCTTTTGTATTTTGTTTGTTTTATTTCAACCTCTTCATTATAATTAATTATTGATATAATTATTTTTGTATTGTTTTTTGATTGTAATATTGTGTAAAGAACATGTTTTTAGTTTAAAGTCTGTGTTTAGAATATCAGAGTGTGTGACTCTGGTGACCCCCTGAAACCCTCAGAAAACCCACTGTGGCAGACAGCAGTTCACTGTGATGTAACTCTGTACCACTTTTATTTCCTCCACTCATGTAAAACAGGAAGTGCTGAAGCAGCTGCAGGGCTCCATAGAAGAAGAGTCTGGGGAGGCATCTGGCTCTCAGCTGGAGCTCATTGAGAGACTGAAGGGTGAATGAAACAAACGCACACACAGTATATGCACGCGTGCGCACACACACACACACACACACACACACACACACACACACACAGTGTAATCTGATGTCCATGTCTACCCTTCTCCAGAGATGAGCCTGGACTCTGCAGGTTTTAAGCCCAGGTTGAGGCCTCCTCTGCCCCCCTCATCCTCCTCCAGCTCGGCCTCTTCTGGCTCTGGAGCTCCTGGAGGAGCAGCTGGAAGCTCTGGAGCTCCAGGCCCCCCATCAACCACCGCATTCCCCAGGAGAGGGCTGCCATCTATGGGCAGAGACAGCCATGACCGCTGCCTTGAGGAGCTGGAGAAGGAGAGGTACTGCTGATAGTACTACCACTACTGCTGTACATACAATTGCTATTGATAGCACTGAGAATACTCCTTCTGCTTGTAGTTCAGCTTCATGAAGAATACTGTAGTACTATACTGCTAGAGTCGTAACACAACTGTAATACTTTAACCTCAGATAGTACTAATGCTACTATTCCTGATTGCACTGATGCTGTTTACTTCTACTGCTACTACAAAAAATATTAGTACTATTATACAACAAATACTACGGCTACAACAAACATACATTCTGTTAGTTCAACTGACACCAGTGCTGCTACTGTGATAGTACTATTACAGTACTGGTACTACTGCAGATGGTACTACTAATACTACTGCTGTAAGTAGCACTACTGAGGGTACTGCTGTAAGCACTAGTATATTTCTTCTTGTTTCTTTATGTAGTTTTTGTGTCCATATTTATAGTTTCGTCTTCATTAATTAATTACTTAAATTTCTCTCTGTGTCTCTTTCTTTGGTTGGTGCCCCTCTCTCTGTTCTGCTCTGTGATTGGCTGCTGCTCCCCGATAGGTCTCTCCTATTGGCTGAGCTAGAGAAGGAGGAGAAGGAGAAGGACTGGTACTATGCTCAGCTGCAGAATCTGACCAAGAGGATCGACAGTCTGCCACTCACTGAAAATGTAAGTAAGCTCACAGTTTTTATTGAAACATTTTTACTGTCACACAGATGTCAGTGTCATGGTGCCTGAAGTACTTTTATGTTCTGTATTTTATGTCAAGTCTTAAAGTTTTTCTTAAATGATCTCCTCAATGTGACTGAACACAGACTCACCTGCTCAATGTAACCATCATACAGGTTTATGATCTGACTGACTCGGCTTTTTTCTAAGTACTACAATACCCATGTGCCTCGCTGCTGCAGCTGTGGTGATGGTCAACTGATCTGCTTTGATCCAGTAAAAGCTACAAGAGTCAAAGAGTCAATATACCATTTTGTTATTTATATTTTTCTGATGACAGGGACAAACCTGGTGATTAGACAAGGAGAGTTTAATTGTCCCTTTTATGTTTGTAGTTCACTCTTCAGACGGACATGAGTCGTCGTCAGTTGGAGTTTGAGGCTCGTCAGATCCGTTCAGCGATGGAGGAACAGCTGGGCTCCTGTCAGGAGATGGAGAGAAGAGCTCAGGTATGAACTCACCTGGAAGCTGTCTCACTGTCTCAAACACGTGTCAGCAGGTAGTAGACAGGCGTGTCCCACATCACACAGTAAACCCACTCTCCTGACTCCACTTCAAAGTGGTATTCAGAGCTCAATGTATCCCATAATGCACCACGGTCTGCTGCTCCACACTAGCCCAGCAGTTGGTGGTAATAAGTCTGTAAACTGGCTTTAATCAACAGACTGAGTCACTCAGAAGCCGTTTACAGTGAACTAATCTTCATCATCGTGTGACATCACTGACAGCTGTAGAGCCCCATGGCTGTCATTTACACATCTGTAACATGTGACACATTGCATTATGGCATGTTTGCAGACAGTCAGTGTGCAAACATGGATGTATTCAGTAGAAGGAAACTATGTTCAACGATGGTGTCTTATTTTGTCCTCTGACAGTTCCTTACTGGGTGCAGAAATCTCTGTATGCATCCTCACACTTTCATGTTTTTGGACCCATAGAGCATGCTCAGTAGAGTCCTTCTCTATCTTCTCATTCATTAACCAGTTGTGTCCCAGTGAGCTCAGAAAAAATGTCCAGCAGGTACTGACTGTTGGAACACACTGTTTTCAGGTCAGTGTTTGCCACATGATGGAATTTTAGCCTGTAGTTTACTAATGGATCGATAAACAGCACCCTCTGCTGGCCCACAGTGAAAACTACTTCAAACACTCTTGTGATTACAAAGTTTGAAGTCAATCCACTCGTTAGAGTTGGAATATTTAATTTTAGGTTTAAACAAAAGTTTGAGTTTAGAATAATATGCGACATCACTAATGTGAGCATCACCTGTTCACACATTTACACTGTGTATGTGTGTGTGTCTGTCTGTCTGTCTTCAGGCTCGTGTGTCTCGTATTCAACAGATAGAAAAAGACATCCTGAGACTGGGAGCTCGCCTACAGGTAACCTCACCTGTTCTTTGCTGATGATGCTGGGATGTAAATGTGATAACAGTTATGACGTTTACACGACTGAGTGACTGACAGTTGGTTCAAACCAACAGTTCTCTGATCACATCAAAGTGTTTGTCTCTACAGTGAACGAGTCAGAAGCCAGTTTCATAATTCAAGTTTCATCCAATGGAGCTCAAATTTTAACAGAATTTCCAGAAAATCCCCCAAATAAAGCATGACTGAATATTTGTTTCCATGCACTCCTGTTGTCTGACTATGAGTTCATTATCTGATGGAGATAAACAGCAGGTGGCACTAATTCTCCAGTCAGTATCATTAAACGACTAAAGAAGTAGAGGACACACGAGATGACGTCATTTAAAGTGCTCAAGTCAAAGGTCAAATGATGGAAAACATAATTGAAATCAGATATTTCTGTTCAGTTCAGATTCATGTGTAAACGTGAGGAAGGTCTCAGTCTCCTCATCCTCCACAGATCTGATGCTTTCAGCTCTTCACTGAAGAGTCGAGTGACGTTAATTCGTGGACGTCAGCATTTATTTACTCAGACTGTTTCTGGTTTGATCCACAAAACAATTTTAACACCTCGAACAACTGGAAACACTTTATCTTTTAACATCTGTTTATCTTCACGGGGCGGCTGTAGCTCAGGAGGTAGAGCGGTTGTCCACCAATCGGAAGGTTGGTGGTTCGATCCCTGGCCCCTGCAGTCTATGTGTCGAAGGGTCCCTGGGCAAGGTACTGAACCCCGAATTGCCCACAATGGCTGTTTCATCAGCATGTGAATGTATGTCGCTTTGGTTAAAAGCGTCTGCTAAAGGAAATTGTAGAATTCATGTAGTAACAAGTCAAGTAAGCAAGCAGCTTATTTTGAAGAAATTCAGCTAAAATCTGAGCTTCATTTGGTTAAACATTTTTTATCTTTTATCTTTTATTTATTTTTCTTATTCCCAACTGTGTTTTTATAATGTGAACACACGGTTTGCTTCATACTTAAATCGTGTTTAAATTCTAAAGTCGAAGCTTGTTTTAGTTTCTGTAACTGAGTGCTGATGAAACTTGTCTGTTTTTACAGACTAATATTTATTTAATCTGCTCTCTGTCTCCAGGTGGAGGAAGCTCAGGGGGCAAGCGACAGTAGTGGATTGGCCGGAGCTCAGGTAAGCATTCTGTCCTTCATTCTTCTTCTTTCTTTCTTTTTAAACTCTTGTGTTAATCTTTTTTTGTTTGTTTTATTTGTCCTTCAGAGCTCTGTCAGCCGATTGGACCATGAGCCAGCCAATGAGGCAAGCTACTCTGTGCCACGGCGAATCACCAGCCACCTGGGAACCAAGGTCAGTAATTCTGCCTAGTAACAGTGTTTTTAGTTGTCGTAACTGCCGTTGGCGTCCTTCTCTGCACTGGTAAAACCATTTGTTTGACCTTTCTTTATACTGTGCCTGTGTCTGCCTAATGTGGTAATAAGGATACTAATAAGGAAAATGTTGATTGACATTTGCAAATATTTGCTTTAATACTGTGCTCACCACATCTAATACACACCTGCTTCAAATAAAGGCCCCTGTCACTATTTGAAGAAAAACAGCACGGACTACTCTCCATACTAACCAATGGGATACGATAAAAGAAGTTACTTAGCCACTTGATGTAATAAAAAGTGAAGTGCCTTTGGCCGTACTTACATTGTTTGTCTTTGAAGTTTTTGTTTTCTTCATATGTTTATCTGAAGCACAAGATTACAGCATACTTAATGTTTTGCATATATGTCTGTCCCCATCTATCTGGGTGGACAAATCTGTTACTACAGTCCAAAACTGAAGTACAACCATTTAGTGTTTGCCGAATTTTTTGGTCTTTTTACTAAAACTGAAAGATCCACAATATATGGAAACACAGAATCAGAATCTGTTTTTAGCCAAATATGCAAATATTCAAAGAATGTACATTTGTTCCACAAACACACCGTAGTAGAATAAGAATAAAAACAAAGACAAAGCATGGTAATAATAAATGATGAAAGGAATGGAGCTAAAAAAATAAAATCTGAAATGTGTTTACAGACAACTGTGATAGTTTTGAAATGTACATGATGAAAAACGGAGTAAGACGTGAGATATATGCATATATGAAACTGACAAGAGCAAAAGTGAATGACACAGTTCTGCTGTTGCTGCTGTTTATCAGGACAATCACTCCTGGAAAGAGGCTGTTTCTGTGTCTGCTTGTGGAGGTTTCTCTCTCTGTCTTTGGCCTGAGGGCTGAAGTTCAAAGAGTCTGTGTCCAGGGTGGGATGGGTCAGAGATGATCTTGGCCATGGTGGAGTGCAGATGATCAATGGGCGGCAGTTTGCAGCTGATGAGCTTTTCAGCTTAGCAACAGATGCACTGTAGGCTCTGAATGCTGTCTTTGTTTGCTGCACTGTACCAGAAATTGATGGATGATGTGAGGATGGACTCAATGGATCAATGCTGCCTGTGGCAGGTCCAGGAAGGACCTCATCTGTAGGGTCTTTGTGGTTATGGAACTTATGTTGATGCCCTATTTAAGAGCCCTTTGGTGCTCCTGTACTGATGATCTGAGCAGGGGAGGTCTGCTTTCCCAGCCTCCCAGCTGCTTCCTGTCTGTCAGAAAGTTAGTGATCCACCGACAGTGGGTCTCAGGCACAGTCAGCTGGAAGAGCTTGGTGTGGAGGAGCTCTGGCACAATTAAATGCAGAGCTAAAGTCAACAAACAGGATCCTGGTGTAGGTTCCTTGTCTGTATAGATGCCGGAGTATGAAGTGCACGACTAGCTTGACTGCATCATCCACAGACCAGTTAGCCCGAGATGCAAACTACATGGGGTCACTGATTGTTTTTAGGTCTGACAGGATGAGTCTTTCAAAAACCTTCATGGCCACAGGGGTCAGGGCAAAAGGTCTGCAATCAAAAAAATAGTCTGACCAAACAGAAAATCCAGTTGATTAGTGGAGGGATCTTATTACATAGCGGCATATGTCAGCCAACTGTAGGAAATATGAACCTTTATATTTTGACCAGGCATTTTCAACTATCCAGTTAGCTAGCTAGCACTAACACCTGTAAGCAAGATGACTGTGTGCTTGCTAACTATTGCTCAGTGATTCTTGAGATAAGGGACAAAACATGTTGTAGAACTACAATTTTTTTTTATAATACCACATTAATTTCAAATAGATATATTCATAGGCAAAGGTCTCAGCCACCAAACCATGTAAGGGAACAGGTTTTTTATAAAAACACTTTTTATAAAAGTTGACCTTTTATTACTCAATAACGTGACTTATGTCAACTCCGTCAGACACACAAAAAATCATGCTATTTTGAATTGATCAGTTAAACAACTGATTAAAGTCCTTAAGTATCTATTTCTGATGTTTTCTAACAGAGTTAAGTTATAAACTGAATTATTTTGAATTTTGTTCTGATATCACACTCTCTGGAAAAATGGAAATTTTAAAGTTCCTTAATTTTGCATGTTCATTTTTAGTATTAAGCATATATAATTAATGTTATTACATAAAGAAGACATCATTGTGTGTAGTTCATCAGGTGTTTTCATGTACAAACACAATAAATTGAACAAAGGGTAATACATTTTGTCATAAAAGCACAAAAACCCTCATCTGACGGTGTTGACATACAGCTGACGGTGTTGACAAACAGCTGAGTGTTTACACACATTTTACTAAACTTTGACATGGAACCATCCTTCCGGATAATGACAATTGTCGGCTAGTTGATTTTGCTTGTTTGTGTGAAGTTTGTTTTTTCATTTGAAGTTCCTGGCAGAGAACGTTGTGGAAAAGAAGAGTTTGCTTGATGTTGGGATTTCTAAGATGGCTTCCTGACAACATCCTCTCCGTTTCTGTCTGTGGAGAGTCTATTTGTGCTTTATTTCTATTTCCTTTTTGTTTGTCATTTGATTTATCAGAGGTTTTAGCCCTCTTTTTACGCCATATTTGCTTTCTCAAGCAGTTTCTCTGTTTTGTTAGCTTCTTAATTTTCTCTTTTAAAGCCTTTATTTCCCTTGAATGCTTCTTCTTAGTTTTTCTTCCCTCCCTCTCACTTGCAAGAACACGTCTGCTCATTGTTGGCTCCTCAATACTCTGGTCTAGTGGACTATCTGGGGGGGTGTCTTCTTGCTGCACTACATTCTGCATAGCCCTGCATTTTCTAGACCTTCTCTGAACATCCCTCCAATATCTTCTCTGACGCCTCTGCTCCCTCTCTCCCAGCTCTCCTATTTGCCTCACTTTCTTCTCTTGAACCCTCTTCTTCCATCTCTGTCTTTCCTTCTCAAGGGTTTCCCTTCTGCTGTCTGGATCACTGTTTAATTTCTCTCTTCTCTTTCTTTGATACTCCCTCTTTCTCTTTCTTTGCTCCTCCACTGACACTGACTGCTTCTTTCTAGCCAGGCTTGCCTGCAGTACAGATAAAAGGAATAAATACAAGTTGGACCTTAATTGAGAGATGAACTACAGCTGTTAGCTAGCTAATTAGCATATGTAGCTGTTGTCCTTTACATCTAATGACTTTCTATAAGCACTTGTCAACTCCGTCAGCTTAAGTGTCACCTCCATCAGACAGAAAACCTGATGGAGTTGACGCCTGACGGAGTTGACAACATGACATGTTTTCCCATTTTAACAGTGTCTTGTACACTGGAGCCATTTTGTTTTTTCCCCAGTTGTTAGCTAGCCTGCTAACCTGAACTAAAAAGATAACATTTATTTCAAAATTCTTTAATAAGAATATTACAATGGGAAGATGGAGTTGACATGTCAAAGCTGTGACTGCTGTGATATCAACATTGTTTTATTAAAATATCAAAAAATGTAAAACCTACCAGACAATCTGTCCTACTGTTGCACCCACCAAGAGTGGGAAATGCCAACAGGGTCCTAAAGGTTATAGCTGACCATGACTTTCCCTGATTTATTCAGGCAAAGTAATGGTCAGCAAAAAATCTGACGGAGTTGACAGAATATGAGGACACACTATTATAGACATTTTTTAAATGGATAATATAATTTAAAGTTCTCAAAATATGTTATTTTATATTCACTTTCATGCTTCCGTTCATTTGACATTTATATTTATCCATTTGTTGCACGCTTTAACATTTTTTGGGGAAGTTAAACATTGTCACCTCCTGCTGAGGACAGGTCAAATTGCATGTACTCTCTTAGTACAGAGCCTGTATTTTAACAAATTGTGATGAATTCCTCTTCTAATATATTAAATCCATTTCATGAGTATACACAGGTGTGACAGATTTGACTTTTACAGTGTTTTTATTATTAATATTTTTTTCAATTTTAACATAAAGAAGACTTTTTTATGTGAGACATGTTTTGTCCCTTTGCCTCAAGAATCAGTGTTGTGACTATACCCCCCAGTGCAAATAGACACTCTGTAAAGTTTATTATTATTTTTATTATTATTATTATTACCTTTCAGCAAAAAAGGAAGAGTCACCTCAATAACCAAATCCCTCTGTAAAGAAGAAACCACTCTGTGCTGCCCCCTGCAGGTGGAGATGGTGTATAGTCTTCTGTCCATGTTGGGGACTCATGACAAAGACGACATGTCACGGACGCTGCTTGCCATGTCGAGCTCGCAGGACTCGTGCATTGCCATGCGTCAGTCCGGCTGTCTGCCGCTGCTCATCCAGCTGCTGCACGGCAACGACAAGGACTCCCTATTGTTAGGTAACCATTTTTACAGAAGTAAAATGTTGGAAGGTGTTTTTTCCCCTTTCTGGCTCTGGCAACTTTCTCGTCTGTCTATTCATATTTCTCCCTTTGCACAGGGAACTTTGTCATCTCATCTGTTGTCATCTGTCTCTGTTGCCTAGGTAACTCTCGCGGCAGTAAAGAAGCTCGTGCACGAGCATCGGCCGCTCTGCACAACATTGTTCACAGTCAGCCTGACGATAAGAGAGGCCGGCGTGAGATCCGAGTGCTCCACCTATTGGAGCAAGTACGTCATTACTGTGAGGCATGTTGGAGCTGGCAGGAGAACCATGAGAGGGGCGTCGACCAGGAGGACAACCCCAGTGAGTGATGTCGCACACTAACTGACGAATCAGGAGGACAGACAGTCAACACACACGTCACATGCCCTAAACTTTCATTAAATCTCAAAAGACTTTTTTATTTATATATTATATATTCTTATTATGTGGTGTGTCTATGTACACATATTGCGTATTATGTTTAAATATGCATATTGTATATTGCGTCTTTAGTGCCATCTCCAGTAGATCATCAGATCTGTCCGGCCGTCTGTGTCCTCATGAAACTTTCTTTTGATGAAGAACATCGACACGCTATGAACGAACTCGGTGAGTCTGAAAAACAAACAGCTGGCTGACTGTGTTTCTGTTGTTATGGATGATTTACTGACTGTTTGACTATTTCTTTATTTCTATAAGGTATTCTCCAACTTGTAAGCTGTTTTTAACTTTTAGTTGGTGAGAATAATTTCTTACATTTTTGTGTTTAGCCTTATGTGTTGTTTTTTTTTTTTAATTAGCATCTCTCCTGCTTCATTAAGGTGATTTTTTTTTTCTTAAAACATCTGACCAGTTTGAAGTTTGTCCTGATTTTGTTTCCTCATGTTGCAGGCTCGTTGACCAACTGTTTCCTGACTGATTTACTGGTTATTGACGCCGTCTGTCGTTCTCTGGGTTATTTGTCCCTGCAGGTGGTCTGCAGGCGGTGGCTGAGCTGCTGCAGGTGGACTGCGAGATGTTTGGTCTGAGCAGCGATCATTATAGTGTCACGCTGCGGCGATATGCTGGCATGGCACTCACCAACCTCACCTTTGGAGACGTAGCCAATAAGGTCAGAGAACACAAACATGTTTAAGCATCACTCACATTATAAATGTTTGCACACTTTTAAACATGTTTCTGCTGCATCAGTTCACAGACATCTCATTCATTAGCCAGTGAGATCACAGCATTATGTTATTGTTTTTTCCATCAGGCCACGCTGTGCTCCATGAAGGGCTGTATGAGAGCAATGGTTGCCCAGCTGAAGTCTGACAGTGAAGACCTGCAGCAAGTAAGTTGACCTGTTACCATGGAAACTAACTTTTCTTAATTTTATATTTTTTATTTATTACTCCATCCACCTATTCATCACTTTAAGTGATTGATTCAGTGGAGGTGCAGCAGTGACTCACTCCAACCTGAAAAGGACAATCCGCTGTTCTCCAGCAGAGTACCATGATTTCACACTGGGAGGAGCTGACTCTCATGATGCTGCTTCACACACAACTGTCAACTGTCCCAGTGCTCACTGGAGAACTCTCAGAACTACATCATCTGTAAATAGCAGCGATACAATCATGATACTCCACAACAGTTGCGTTGAGCAGCTTCAAATTCTGTTCTTGAAAATCACAAAGTGAATCTGTGGAGTCCAACACCCACCGAGAACACCCCAGTGCTGATAGAGACGGGTGATAACCAGCTTCATGATACTGGTTATCCAGGATCACCAATGTTAGTTTTAGTTTTAGCCAGGTTCTTTTTTTCTCACCTTGGACGAACTGTGAAATAATGAAGTTTAATACAACACAGGACACAGGGCCAGCAATATTGTTATGTGTTTGTCCACTTTCTGTCTGTGTCTTGCTTCTCTTTGCTGGAATTTGTGTGCACTCATACACACATGCGTGGAATATCCTCTTCTTTTGTTTCACTACATCGCTACACTTTTTACAATGAATGCTCCCTCCACCCAACTGAGTCTAATTAAACACAGAAAAGTCTGAGCTTTAACCTGTATCTGCTTGAATCTGTATGACAGTTTGGGAGTCAAATTTCCCTCTTTTGTACATTAGTAGGGCCCTGTGCCCCGGCCCCCAGTGGCAATTACTTGCATGCTAGGAGTCCCGCGGAACCCTCGACAAAATACTTTTGATGACACAATCATAAACCTTCTCAAAGCCCACCTGGTGTCACTGCAGAGCTTTTTAACTCCCCCAGTGGTCCCCACGAGAGAAAAGAACAAGTCTTCCCGATTCGTCCACCTCTGCCTCCTCTGGAGGAAGACACAGGGTTCAGGTGTTCTTTTGAAGTGTCCACCATCTGACGGTCCGGGTGAGCAGCTCTCCTACCTGCTTAAAACAGTCAGGACTAAGTCCTACCTCCACCTCCCAAGTCATCTGACGGTTTGTTTGGTCCTCTTTGAGGCCAACTACAAGTCTTTCTCTGTGGCCTCCCTAAACTCCTCCCACACCTGAGTTTTTGTTTCAGTGACCACAAGAGCTGCAATCCTGCTCTCCTCCTGACACCTGTCTGCTGCATCAGGACTCACCTTGGACAGCCAACCCGACAGGACTCTTATTGAGTCCTCTTTACAGCAGGTTCCCACTGGCAATTACAACTCAATGGAGCCACCTCCAAGATGGAAGCTTTGAATACTTTTTGTTTATTTATTTTTTAAATGTATTTGTTGATGTCAGAACATTAACTCTTCTCATTATACAAACCAGTTTTTGAACGTTTGTTTGTCCTTTTGTATTTTCCCATAGAACTTTCAGAAAATTTTGATTGTTTTTCAGGTGATAGCAAGTGTGTTGAGGAACTTGTCGTGGCGAGCTGATGTCAACAGTAAGAAGACGCTGCGTGAGGTTGGGAGCGTTCGAGCGCTGATGGGCTGTGCTCTGGAGGTCCAGAAGGTAAATAAAAACTCTTTTTGGGTTCTGTAATCAAATGGTGTTTTTTCGTTTTTCTTGGATACTGAGATCTGTACTGAACTGTAAGTCTGGTCTGTGTTTTTTCTTTTCCTCCCTCAGGAGTCAACTCTGAAGTCCGTCCTGAGCGCACTCTGGAACCTGTCGGCTCACTGTACAGAGAACAAGGCAGATATCTGCGCTGTAGATGGTGCTCTGGCATTTCTGGTGGGAACACTGACGCACCGCAGCCACACTAACACGCTTGCCATCATTGAGAGTGGTGGTGGTATCCTGCGCAACGTCTCCAGCCTCATTGCCACCAACGAGGCACACAGGTAAACAAAAGGAAACAACCACTAAAAACCTACAATATCTACTGTGTGGATTAAATACTGACAACTCATTTTATGATTAATCTCCCTTTGCCCTGCATGGTATCTTGCAGGCAGATCCTGCGTGAGCACGGCTGCCTGCCGACTCTGCTGCAGCACCTGAAGTCTCACAGTTTGACTATTGTGTCTAACGCCTGCGGGACACTCTGGAATCTGTCAGCCAGAGACGCCAAAGACCAGGAGGCGTTATGGGAGCTGGGCGCTGTGGGCATGCTGCGCAACCTCATCCACTCCCGGCACAAGATGATCGCCATGGGCAGTGCCGCTGCCCTGCGCAACCTGATGGCCAACAGGCCGGCACGCTACAAGGATGCCAGTGTGGTGTCGCCAGGTGCTGGCGCCCCGTCACTACATGCTCGCAAACAGAAGGCATTATTTGAGGAGCTGGATGCCCAGCAACTGTCAGAGACTTTCGACAATATCGACAACTTGAGTCCTAAAGCGGCACACAGGAAGGGGCGGGGCTGTAATGGCACTGGAGGAGGAGGGAGCACAACGCGCCCATATGCCAACACACCGGTGCTTTCAAGCCCAAAAAATGGAGATGGATCAAAAAGGACGAGTGAGGAAGTGGCATACGCTCGGCCAGTGTTCCCACCCAGCGTCCGAGCATCCAGCGACAGCCTTAACAGTGTGACGAGCGCTGACGGCTATGGCAACCGTGGCAAGACCAAACCATCATCAGAGCCATTCTACTCATCAGATGAAAGTGGAGCCAACAAGTGCTGCGTCTACAGGAAGTACCCGGCTGACTTGGCACACAAGATCCGCAGCGCCAACCACATGGCGGATGACGATGGTGCAGAGCTGGATACGCCCATCAACTACAGCCTGAAGTACTCTGACGAACAGTTGAATTCTGGTAGACAGAGTCCGAGCCACCGAGGTGGCATGGAGAGCGATGAAGACGACGAGCAGGATGCCAGACTGAGGAGGAGGAATGACGGCAGTGACTCAGCAACAACCAGCAGCCGCATAGCATCTGTCCCATCGCCACGCTACGTTGTTGCCACGGCAACATCAAAATACGGTGGCGACTCGACAGGCGAGCAGCCAATCGACTACAGCCTGAAGTATGGCGCTGACACTACCCGCAAACCACTGTTCAAGCCAGAAGAGACTGCTGCCCCATCTGCCCCCCCTCCTACGTCATCCTCTGCCAACAAACTCCGCCCCCCTCCATCCTCTGCCAATCGGGCTGTGCCAAAAGGCAACCAGGAGTCAACGCAGACGTACTGTGTGGAGGACACACCCATTTGCTTCTCCAGAGGCAGCTCACTCTCCTCGCTGTCATCAGAGGAGGAAGAGGAAGATGGTGATGCCATTGGGAGAAGGAGGAGAGGAGGGAGTGTTGTCAGTGGCTGCGGCGGCAGCAGTAATGACTACCCGACACTTCCTGTCAGCGAGAAAGACGCACACGAGCAGCAGCAGAGGCAGCAGAAGGAGGCAGAAAGTCAGACTGCCACTGCTGCCGCTGTCCCCTCCACACGGGGAAGACGAGGCCACCACCATCATCATGGCCACGCCCATCACCACCATCACCACCACCATGTGACATCATCTTCAGGCGCCAGGACTCCAAAGAGTCCTCCGGAGCAGCCCTACGCTCAGGAGACACCACTGATGTTCAGCCGCTGCACATCTGTTAGCTCCCTTGACAGCTTCTCCACTTCATCTATCGCCAGCTCTGTGCGCTCCAGCGAGCCATGCAGTGGTGTGCCGAGCGGTGTAGTCAGTCCCAGTGACCTGCCTGACAGCCCAGGACAGACCATGCCACCAAGCCGTGCCAAGACGCCACCACTGCCACCGCCAGCGCAGAAAACAAAGGAGCAGGAAAAGGCCAAGAAGAAGGACGAGGAGGAGAGCAGTGCTGACGTCCTGCTGCACTTCGCTACAGAGAGCACCCCGCATGGCTTCTCCCGTGCCTCCAGTCTGAGTGCGCTCAGTCTGGACGAGCCATACATTGCAGCAGAGATGAAGAAGAAGAAAGAAGGAGAGGATGAAGGGAACGAGGAGAGGGAGGAGGAGACACCAAAACCAATCCTTGACGAATCAGATGATGATGACGACATAGAGATCCTGGAGGCCTGCATCAACATGGCTATGCCCAAGTCGTCACGGAAACCAAAGAAACCACAACAAGCAACGCCCCGGAAACCAAGCCAGCTTCCTGTTTACAAGCTCCTCCCACCTCAAAGCCGCGCCCAGTCACAGCCAAGGAAAGATGTGCCACCGCCTCCTCCAGAAGAGGTGCCAAGAGTATACTGTGTGGAGGGAACTCCGCTCAACTTCTCCACCGCCACCTCGCTCAGTGATCTCACCATTGACTCCCCACCCAATGAGGAGGCGGCACCTGCCGTTATACCTGTAGGTCCTCCCAACTCTGCCCAGGGGAGGCGTGCTGGACTTCCTGAGGGCGAGAATGGTGATGACATCCTCGCCGAGTGTATCAGTGCTGCCATGCCAAAAGCCAAACCCAGAAAACCAATCAGAGCTGCAACGAACAACGAGCACCTCCAAGCACCTCCCCTTCCTCCGCCTCTTCCTCCTCCGGCCCCACCTCCTCTCGGCCCACAACAGCAAAAGAAGAAACCAACATCGCCTGTGAAGCCGATGCCCCAGCGAGCAATGTATAGTGTTGCCACAGCAACAGCTGCCAAAGCAAAGCCAGGGTTTGCCTTTGACTCACCCCGCCACTACACACCCATTGAAGGTACACCATGCTGCTTCTCACGCAATGACTCACTGAGCTCACTTGACTTTGATGAAGATGACGCTGGTGAGAAAGATGAAGAGAAGAAAACAAAAGAAGAAGAGGGAAGGAAGAGGAAACAGCAGACAGCGGCTGTTTTCCCTCGAACAAAACCTGCAACTAATCCAACAGCAACGGATGAGAAACAGAAGTTCGCCATAGAGGACACACCTGTCTGCTTCTCTAGAAATTCCTCCCTGAGCTCACTGAGCGATATCGACCAGGAGAATAACAACAAGGAATTTGCTCCACCGCTGCCGTCTGAGCAGCAGAGGGAAGGAGGCAAAGGAGGAAAAAAGTCTCCTCCTCCACAGGCAGCGTCGAAGCCCCGCCCCTCTGCGGCCAGTGGTTATGCCCCCAAAGCATTCCACGTGGAGGACACGCCCGTCTGCTTCTCCAGGAACTCATCACTTAGCTCACTGAGCATCGACTCGGAGGATGACCTGCTGCAGGAGTGCATCAGCTCCGCCATGCCCAAGAAGAAAAAGAAAGCCACTGCAGTCAGTGTCCCCTCTGCTGTTGCCACACCACTTCCTGTTCCCAAAGCCGATGATGGCATTCTGGCCGAGGAGGAGCCTTCAGAGGCGCCAAGAAGCCCTGCCTCCCCTGACTCAGAGTCCTTTGATTGGAAGGCGATCCAGGAAGGCGCCAACTCCATTGTCAGCAGCCTGAATGCTGCAGCCGCTGCCGCCTCCTCGCTGTCCCGTCAACCATCGTCAGACTCTGACTCGGTCTTGTCCCTGAAGTCTGTGGGGTCACCATTTCGCCTTCCAGCAGCCAATAACAACGCAGAAGAAGAAGAGGAGGAAGAGAAGGAGGAGGCAGTGATGAAGCGAGGGGCAAGGATCTTGAAGGGCGGAGAACGCACCACACTGGAGGCCAAGAAAAAGAAGGAGGAGGAAGAGGAGGAGGAGGCAAAGGCAGTCAGAGGCGGGAAGAAGGTGTATAGGAGTCTGATTACAGGTAAGCCGAGGGCAGAGCCAGCAGCCAGGGGGCGGAGCAAACCCAGAGCAGCAGCCGTGGCTAAAGCTCCAGGAAGCTGTGATGGTGCTGACAGAGGAGGCACGTCCTCTCGGGACTCCACACCATCTCGCTCTTCTGCTGCAGCCAATCAGAAAGGTGGGAAGCTATCCCAGCTGCCGCGCACAGCTTCTCCAGGAAGTGCATCATCATCATCATCAGCCTCCAGACCAGCCAAACATAGCGGGGCCTCAAGGAGCAGCAGCAGTGGTGGCATCCCAAGGAGTGAGTCGGCGTCGAGGGTCAGTGGCTCCACGGCGGCCAAGAAGCAGAAGGCAGAGCCAGAGAAGCCGGTGCTTGTCCGTCAGTCGACCTTCATCAAAGAAGCACCAAGCCCGACATTGAAGAGAAAGCTGGAGGAGTCTGCAGCTGCAGCTGCAGCGGCGTTAGAGTCACCGTCCAGCCCTGATACACCGCTACCATCAACAACCAGGAGACACGACATCAACCGCTCCCACTCTGAGAGCCCGTCGCGTCCACAGGAAGTGACATCATCACGGTTTAGCCGCACTGGCACCTGGAAGAGGGAAAATGGGGGTGGAGGAGGAGGGAGTGGCGGAAAACACTCAACATCACTACCACGTGTCGGGACGTGGAAGAGGACAGGAAGCTCATCGTCAGTGCTGTCAGCGTCATCAGAGTCCAGTGAGAAGGGCCGGAGTGAGGAGGAGAGCTCCATGAGGTCAAAGGGAACGTGGAGGAAAGCAAAAAGCGGCAGCGGTGACTCATCAGCTGGGCGGAGCTTCACTGACAAATCAGAAGACGTATGGGTTCGTCTGGAAGACTGTCCTGTCAACAACCCGCGTTCGTCCTCTTCCTGTTCTGCCCGCTCTCCCACCGCTGCCAATGCTCCGCCCGTCATCGACAGCCCTGCTCCCTCCAAGATCCCTTCTTCATCTTCTTCCTCCTCCTCCAACCTCAACCTACGCCGGAGCTGCGAGAGCCTCGACGACAAGCCACCGGCACCACCTGAGCGGCAACAACAACAACAACAGCAACAGCGCAATCAGCAGCGCAGCGGTGCCGTGGCGGCTCGAGTCAGCCCCTTCAACTACACCCCAAGCCCGAGAAAGAGCAATGCTGATGTCAGCACCACCGCAACGCCAACCACCACGACATCATCATCAACAACCCCTACGCGACCTTCACTCATCCCCACCCCCGTCACCAAAAAGCGGGAGCCGAAGGGTGGAGAAGGTGGTGGCGGTGGCGGTGGCGGCAGTGGTGGTGGCAGCAGCGGTGAACGCGGCTCCTACATTGTGACATCAGTATGAAAAGAAACAAGAAGAAGAATCTGGTAATAGTTGGACACAAAATAGCTGCCACAGTTGGGACAGTTGATAAAATGGAGGAAGTGTAAATATGGAGGGAGAAATGTCAGAAAGTGTTTGTTTGTGAACTGAACTGTATAGGAAGTATGTATTTAAGTGCTAACCCCACCCCCTCATCTCCCTCTTCTCTCCTCATTGGCTCCTCTCACCTGTCAGTCAAGCTTCTTTATTCAATGAGAGAAAACTTTCAAAATGAACTTTTTATGTTTTTATACCACTAAAATGTGTAGCGCTTAGCCCCGCCCCCTCTGCCTGTGTCCCTGCATGATCCCGCCCCCTACATTAACAAAGACAGTTACCATGGTGACATAACGATGATGATGATGACAATAACAATGTGTCTGCTAGCTGTAGCGTCTGAGCTGATTCTACTCTTGGAAGTTTTCTTTTTTTTTATAGAGTTTGGTTCTGAAAACAAGGTTTTTCATCATCATAGAAATGCATTTATTTCATCCACATGGAACTGTCTCCATGTGGATGAAATAAATGCATAGACTCTGAAGAGTAAAACACATCAAATTTAACTTTGATGTAGTTCAATCTAAGAAAAATGACATTGGAACAGTTTATTGTTTTGTTTTGTTTTTTCCAAAATTCGGATAATTTTCTCACAGGCAAAGGTAATAAAAATCCAAATATTCCAAAATGTCCTTACATTTGGATTCTTAAGAAACTTTGGTATCTTTCTCGTCTGAAACATGTTTTTGTTGTTGTTTTTTACATTTTTCTAATTTAAACTGTTTTCCAGTTTTGGAGTCCTGTTTGAAATGTTAAAGTTATGTGAAAAACAATCAACAGACTGCAGCATTTTCATCTCAGCTTTTCACATTAAGATTTTTTTGTCAGATGGATGTAAAAAACAGTTTTTGAGAACCTCACTCACATAATCTGCATTTATTCCAGAGAGGGAAGTTTGCTGCCAGCTGAAGTGAAAAAAATTAAATCTGAAAAGCTTGTATGAGAGGAAAAGTTTGAGTCTGCTCTTGAATTTCCTGGTGAATTTTGAGGATTTTAGTTGAGAACTCGTGTGTTGGCTGAAAACTTCCTGCTCTCTCTATCGCCTTGAAAACAAATAACACTGTAAAACGTAAGTTATTGCTGTAAAACCTTAAAACCTTTTAACTTTTAAGCACATAATTTAAAACAAAAATAATTTTTGCCAAGAAAAGTTTCCACAGTGTTTATTCATAGTTGTAACTTGATTTTCACTGTTTTTATGTTGAAGCTGGAGGAAAATGACTTAATGGCAAAAACATTTTGGTAAAATGTTAAACAGATGATGAACAATAAAATTCAACATTTTGGGTGCAAACTGGTTGTTTTTTTTATTTGTGTGTTTGGATGAAATCATTAAGTTTGTGTTGATGCTGTATGGAGGCCTCAAAGGGACATGAGCTAAAACTCACAAATATAGATTTTGTCCACTAAGGGGTTTTTGTAGTGTTGCTGGTTGTTCGGTCCACTATTCACAAACAAATAAACAAAAAAAAATAGAGAAGAGAGTTTATTTTGAGAAAGAGAAAAACGTACATTTTGAAAAATCTGTTATTGTGATTGTATCATACACCATTTTGTTCTTGAAGCATGTTTCACATAATGACTTAATATATGAGTCTCATTGTCACGTGACAATTTTATGTTTGAAAAATTTAGAATATTTAGAATTAAATTTGCAAAATATAACTTGTGCAGTTAAATCTAAGAAAAATATGTTCCATCGAGTTGCTGACAGACTAACGTAAATCTCTCTACAAGTTTTTGTATTTTTGGACTCGATCCCAAGGTAGACATTTATTCTCTTATTATTATTATTATTTATTATTATTAGCTCTCTCACCGACTGCTCCTGAGGCTGATTGAGACAGACGGTAGTTCTGATTGGCTGCTTGAGATGGACACTAATTGTGATTGGCTGTGACACATTAGTTTATAATGGTTGTAGCACCTGAATGAACTCTGCAGGTTCAAACCTTATGTGGATTAACAATGATGAACAATTACTGTAGACATTCACATACATCATCACCGAGCAATAGAACAATCAGGTGAGGATGATAAAGACAAGCAGGTGAGATTCATCAGAAAAATAAACTCTTGCATCACAAACTGAAAAACAAAAGTTTGAGAAACTTAAACATTTATAGTTAGTTTATAGGCAGCAAATCTTAGATGAGATATATTTAATGTGATCCTGAAGATATATTTTATATATACAATACATATGTTTTTTTAATTATTAAAGATTATTTGCAGCTCAACTGTTTTTAGGAAACTTTGAAATGTGAGTTCAAAACAAAGCTCCATTATAAACGGACCGGCTTTTATTTTGAAAGTTATCCTTCTGTGTTATACCTAACTTATGCCCCTACCACATCTACTGTTTTCAGTGCAACCAATTTCCCATGTGCTTTCATCTGCTTTTATTTTGAAGGGTCCTCCAGTATGCGCATGAAGTCATTACTCTTCTCCTTTTCCCCGACGGCTGATGTTCAGTTTTATATCACCAGCTGATGTTCATAAGCTTCATGTGCCTGCACACATGTACCTCCAGAGGACACACTGGGACCCCTGCTGTCGACCACTGTCTTTTCCTTGGTTTGTATATCTGAACACCGTCCTGTACAACGACTACAAATCCAGTGTGCGTGTGTTTACGCTGGTGAAATGTAAGCAATAAAGTTTTTTTTTTGGTTAGGGTGTAATCATCATTAATCATCATTTTCCACTTTATTGAACATAAGAGTTTGAATAATCATCTTGAGGATGTGACTGCTGTAAATAACGATAAAACCAAAAAATCTAAATTAGGATGTCTAACAATCAAAATAAATAAATAATTTTTTTTTTAAAAAGACAGGCAGTTTGTTTTTGAATTGTTCATAAACAGGGTGAACTCTTCGTTTGAGTAAATAATATTTTGTGAGCAGAATTAAATTTCAAAGAAGTTCAACCTTAATTGTTGTACTCTAGAGAAATTCCAAAAGCAACAATACTCGTTACTATATTGGACAGTTGAGATCTTATCTTTCGGGAACTTTTGAATTATTGTCTTGTGAAGAATTTGATTAAGAACCTTTATTTTCTTAAATTTTAAACAGTCACTGATGTTGTAATTGCTGTATAGGGCAGCGTTCACATACACCCACTGCCACTTACAGTTGGCGTTTATAAATGCCAGCTGGTGATAAAAAAAACTGTATTAACCGATGTATAAAACATCTAACAGCAGGGAAAAGGAGACAAAGCTTTGATTAGCTTTTAATTTGAAAGCCGAACAAGCTGAACAGTCAGTGTTTTATTGTCGTGACTGTTTCCTCTATAGAGGTTAGTTCTCTGACTTCCTGTTTCCTACATGTGTCACAATATTTACTGTCCTCCATTTAATTTAAATGTCTACATGTATGCTCTATATTGAACTATATTCTCTCTAACTCTTTCTTCTTATTATCATTATTATTGGCAGTAATTGTATGGAAATTTTAAATGCAAATCAAAATGATGGAATCGGACGAGGCATATTTTTTTAAATTTAAAAACTTCTGACTTTTCTGATACAATTTTACACCGCCACTATTCAGTCTGTTCTCCGCACATCTATCACGGTGTGGTTTGGATCAGCTACCAAACAGACAGACTACAACGGACAGTCAGGACTGCAGAAAGAATCATCGGTGCAGAACTGCCCTCCATTCAGGACCTATACAGGTCCAGAGTCGGGAATCGGGCAGGAAACATCGCTGCAGATCCAACATACCCTGGACACAATATAGTCCAACGTCTCCCCTCTGGTAGGCGCTACAGAGCACTGCACGCCAAAACAACCAGACACATGAACAGTTTCTTCCCTCAGGCCGTCACTCTGATGAACTTATCCAGTGAAACAACCCAGGAACAATCATTCACCTGTAATAATGTATTCTCATATTATTACATACCTCATTGCTTATATACACACCATGGTTACAATGTAGACTATGTATACTATGTATACTGTGTATACTTCCATATCCACCTACCTCTTGTTTTGTATGTACTGTATATTTCTGCACATATTCTGAATACTCTGCAATATTTCTGCATATTTTTGCACTCGGATATATATATACATCTCAGTTTTTTTAGGAAAATGCCTCTGTTCTCCTGGTCTTGTTAGTCTACTCTTTGTTGTCAGTCTACTTATATGTAAGTACGGAGTTCAAGTGAAACCGGAGTCAAATCCCTTATAGGTGTACGCATACCTGGCGAATAAAGCTGATTCTGAATCTGAATTTCTGAATTTCTCTCAGCTTTATCTTCAGCTTCTTATTTTGACAGTCCAGAAAGGAAGCAGGACTGTGTTGTCATATGTGACTCCACTTCCTGTCAGTGCTTTCGTCCCCCCTGCCTCTCGCTCTCTCTGTCTGTCTCTCTCTCTATCAGGTGATGGACACGCAGAAGGTAAGAATCTGATCGATCGATATCGATGACAGCATCTGGTTTGTCGACTGAGTGCGAGACACAAAGACAACACGTGAGAGCGAGAGAGAGAGAGAGAGAGAAGGAGGAGGATTAGCTGTTAGCAGCCAAAGTCCCTTTACTCTCTCTCTCTCTCTCTCTCTCTCTCTCTCTCTCTCTCTCTCTCTGGTCGAGTCAGGATCACTTTGAATGAAGGATTTACAGATAAGACTCTCTCTCTCTCTGGTTGAGTCAGTATCGGTGTGAATGTATCAGCAGGTTAATGTTTTATTTTTTCTCTCTAAAACGATTCAAACAAAAAGACAGTTTTTTCTCTCTTCAGGAAACTCAACCCCCTTTATTGTCTCTCTCTCTGTCTGTCTGTCTGTCTCTGTCTCTCTCTCTCTGTCTGTCTAAAAGAAATAAAGATCAACATGTTAGTAAAAGACAAAACAAAAATAAATACTTCCTATATATATATACTTCAACATAAATCATCAGAAACAGAGTATTTACAAATACAGAAGAGAGACAAAAAATTAAGTAGTATTTAGCATAGTATTGTGGTAACAGTAATATTAGTACTTTTAGTAGTACTCTGACCACAGGAAACAGTTAAAACAGAAAACAAAGCAGAATAAATAATTCATACACTGTAGTTTTACAGTGTAACAGATGTAAAACCACTGCAGTTACTCTGCAAAACTACACTCAGAAGAAACAAAATGTTAAACACATTTAAACAAAGATAAAAAAAAACAATTCAAAACTGTAAATTATTTGAAATGAATAAAATTACATTACACAAAACAGTACATCAGGCTCACATCTCTCTCTCTGTCATTTATTGTTTATATTGCTCGCTTACTCTCCCCCTTCAGTAGAGATGCAGGTCACTGCACTGTGAAACTACTACACTGTAAAACTATTGTATATGTTACACTGTAAAATCACTGCAAAGAAAAACTACTGCATTAGTTACACTGGAGAACCACAGCATCTGTTACGTTCTAAAAATCCTTTATGTGTTACATTGTAAAAATATAACTAAAACGGAATCTTGTTTATACGTTTTAAAACAAGTGTGTTTCCTGCACACAGGAAGCTCTGCGCAGGATCATCAGTACGTTAGCCAATAAGAATGAAGAGCTCCAAAACTTCCTGGAAACAGTTGACAACACACTGACAGGACTGCAGGTCAGCAAGTAAATGGACGTGAGGAAGTGGGGGGGGGGTTAAGTGAAAACATGAGTTAACTGAAGTAAACTTTATCTGTCCAATCAGGAGGAGTCATGTAAGGTGATGTCAGAGTTGGAGGCAGAACTTGATAGGCTAAGCTCTGCCTTGGAGGATAAGGGGGTGGAGCTTCGTGGCATCATTAATGAGGAGAAACAGAAGAAAGAGGCGGAGCTTGAGGTGAAGAAATGCTTGCTTTTCCTGTTTTATGTTTCACAAAAATTCTTTCTCTTGTTTTTCCTTTGTAATTTTGTATTTAAGTATTTCTTGTCTTTGCTTTCAAGCTCATACTCACGTTCAAACTTTTCCTCTAAATGTTAACAAAATCTTAATTTTTCTAATATTTTAAAAATATTATTTCGTGAAATTGCCTTTTCTGCCCCACATAATTTTGTAACATCTACTACATTAAGTAATGCTACAAATTTTACTCCAATATACTTTTTGACTCAAGTTTTTAAAAATGCATTTTCCCCAAATTTTGTTTTCTTAATTTTTACACACTTTTTAAATGAAATTTGTCACTTTCTCAAATATTTTGCCATTGAACTCCCAGTTTCTTTTATTTTATTTTCTCTCACTTCATGTCTTCTCCTCTCATCTGAAGGCACAGTCTTTTCTAAACTGTTTTTAAAAACTGTTTTATGATTTGTTTCTGATTTTTCAGAGCCAGCTGTCAGAGGGGAAGTTGGCTCTTCTGTCCTGTGAAGAACTGCTCGAATTTGCAAATCAAACACTGATGGTCACCAATGAAGAAGAGTTCCTAAAGGTAGGATGTAAGGAAGATGAGAGGATTAAATCTTTAAAGAAACAAAAAAGTCATGAATGAAGCAACTTTTTTAAAATTGGAAATTTCTCTAATAATAAATATTTCTTCTTTTTTTGCAGGCTGCAAAACAAATCAAAGAAAGGTATTTTAAAATATGACCTTAATTTGATTTAATGTTTGGATATTTATTTTTATAAAGTTTATTTCATTTTTATTTTCTGTTGTTTTTTTATGTTTAAATATTTTTTTTGTTGATTTCTTCTCAAACATTAACACAATTCATACTAACAAATCAAAGATCAGACTTAGAAATTAATCACAGCTCTGATTTGATGATTTGCATGTGAACCTCACCCCTTTAACAAACGTAACCCCGCCTCCACTGGAACCTCCCCTCCCATTGCCAGGGTCACCATGGCTCCAGCATTCCGGCTGACGACTCGTCCATCGGTGTCGCAGAACATGTCACAATTTACAGTTGACTTTAGCACAGAGAGGGCGGTGCTTCAACGACTTCACTTCCTGCCAGGTGAGTCACATCTCTTCTTATTTTCTGTTTCTGTCAGTTCATTATTTTTATTTTATTTTTTTCTTGTTTTTGATGTTTTCATTAATTACTTATTATTTTAACATTGTGCAACCTGTTTTCATTCCCAGCTTGTCAAATAGCGACAGTTATTAAGGTCCCTTTTAGTGTCTGGGAGTAGGTCTAGACTGAACTCATTATATTATTTATATTTATACTTATATTTATAAAAATGTTAAGTCAAGGTTCACTTACTCATTTTTTTCAGACCTTTTGAGCATATCACATGGCCTTCATCTGCAGTTGGAGTTGTAAACCTCCCATGAGCCCCCTCAGTCTGTTTCCATAACAACTGAGCAAGCTCCATCTGCAGATGAAGACCATGTGAAACCGCTGAAAGATCCAGAACAAGCCAGTAGAGGAGACCTTGAATATCATTTTTAGTTCCCAGAGCTCCGGAGATCGACGTCTCCACCTGCATCATTCGTGACAACAGCATCATAGTTGCCTGGCGACCAGCTGGTGAGGCTGACAGCGATGATGACATCAATGTCAGCGGACGAATCGAAAGTTATGAACTTGAATACCAAAAAACAAACCGTGACAGCTTGCTGAGAGCTGCAGGAGAGGCATGCTGGGAAAAAATCCACGACATCAAAGAGACACATGTCACTATCTCAGGTGAGAGGTCAGAGGTCACATCACACGTCAGAGGACAGATCACAGGACATTCCCATCAACCTCAGCTGTACTTTATATTTTGGCCTACTGCTAATTAGCTAATGTTAGCATGCTAATATGCTAAACTAAGATGGTTAACATGGTGTATATCAACAAATTTTAGCATTTTGCCTAACAGAGCAGCTAGCATGGCTGCAGACTCTTCAACTGCTTGACTGAAGTTTAGTTTGAATGTTGTTTTTTATTTTGTTATATTTATATTGAGAAAAAAATAATTTAAAACAAGTTTTTTCTATGAAATAAAATGCGACTTTGCTTTCCCGTTTTTCTGTATGAGGTCTGAAGTTTGACTCTCGGTTCATCGTTGTTCGAGTTCGAGCGAGAAACAAGATGGCTGCTGGCGAGTTCTCTGAGCCCATCACCTTGGAAACCAGAGGTGAGCACATAAATGAATGAATTAATGAATGAATAAGTGAATGATGTACACAGTGTCCAGTTTATTAGGTACGCCTAGCTAAAACTAATGTAGTCTAATACTGTGGTTTGGTTGCTATCGACTGTATTTCTATCATACAGAAACATGTTTCTGTCATTAAGGCCACCCTTATTGATATAAATTGGATGGACAAAATAATACAAACACCTAAATACAAACCAACAACATAATTATACATGTTTCAAACTGAACATTATAACTCTCATGATGGAAAATTTACTGTTGGATCAGACTGACTCAGTTTGAGCTTATAGGTGTTTCTAATAAACTGGACACTGAGTGTATTTGTCCTTCACATGTTTTTGGAAAGATGAAGGTGGTTACCTAGATGGCTGCAATATACATTTGAGGACATAACTTACTACTACTTATTTTAATTTCACGGTCTAATTTTCCCATATTGCTATTCTGTTGCAGCGTATAATTTTGGGTTCGATGCGGCGACAGCTCACGCTGAGCTGAAGGTTCAAGGTGACACAGTGACCTGGGAGCCGCAGGGGGTCAAAGGTCATGACCCCCGACTGAGAGGAAAAGAGAATAAAAGCAGGTGAGAAAGCGTGTCACTGATGATGTCATCAGGTTTTAGGTGCCCCTTAGAATTATTTCATCTTATTTTATCTTGAAGAACTGAACATGCAGTATCAGTGTTAAATTGATATTTGAAAAGGTGATGGACCACCATGGTTTCTGTGTAGGCTCCAATGAAGTTAATAAAGGTGGGTTTTCAGTCTTGATTTAACATAACCTGCTTCTTTAACATGTAATTGAAGACCATTCCAGAGGTAAGGGGCATGTTGATTATCAGTAATTGCTGTAAAATTACATTATTATGATGTTTAGACTGAAGGATTCATGAGGAACTGCTGTGACTCGGATTATGTGCTGAAACAATCTGCTGGCACTGAAAGGGTTAATTAAGGAATTCAAAATGAATCTCTTCTTCTCTGCTGACTAAATTCAGAATTATTTAATTTTATTTTTGGTTGTTTCTCTGCTGCTGTTTGTTTGTGTGTTTCAACCTTTTTGTCCCTCTGCAGTCTTCGTACTGCGTCCTCTCCGACACGCTCAGGTAGAAACTGTCATCGCTGACTGGTTGCCTTGCAACCGCTGTGTCACCAATCACTTTCCTCATCCACCATTTCTTGCTTCATGCAGCCAATCACATCTCTGCTGACATCACATGAACATTTATTTTACAGATCTTTATGTTTGTAGTTTTGAATTGTACCACATCACACAGCATTTTTATTGATGTTAGTAAAACTTTCTTATTACATTTAGTTTTTTCGTGTCATCAAACAGGTTTCAGAAATCATCTCTTTTCTCTGAGTTACAACACAGTTAATTTATGTACGTATTTGTTTAATTAAACATATTATGTTTTACTAATCTTTCAGACATTTATGTGAAGACTTTATATAAAACAGTTTTGATTAAACGTATAATTGATCTTAGAGCAGTCGTATTTATTCTCTTTACACTCTTGTACAATATTACATTTATATGCATATATGTCTTTTAGATTAACATGAAATTATGTTTTGTGTTGTTTTATTTATATTTTTCATCTTTCTCTTTGCTGCATCATCGCTTTGACACAACCCCATTGGCTGTTTCACCTGGTTGTTTTTTCACTTTCTTTCTCTCGGAGGTTCATGGTATTTAACTCTTTTACGTCTGACATGTTTTTCACTTTTAATTTTATTAGCAGTAGAAGCGCTACACCTTCACCCAATAAGACAGCAGGAAGTCGAGCAGGACGTGACCGATTCGCTGGAGAGTCGTACACAGTGCTGGGTACTTCACACTGAGTACTACTACACTAATACCTCATACAATACTACAGCTAATGCCATTTTTGATTTTAATTCATATTAATTTTAATTCCTTTATTAGTGCTTTATTAGTGTTGTATATGTACATTATGTCTTCAAGACTATGAAGTATGAATAAAAATAATTTATGCACATTTTATATTTTGTATTCATTCTAATTTAATGCAACAAATATAATATTAAACATGAAAATACCTATGAATTGCTGTCATCATCAAATATTAATTGAAAGTATAAAACACATCAAACTTCTGACACCTTAAATTAATTTTTTAAATACTAATAATTATGCTTTCTGATTTTTATCTTGAAAGTCATAACTTAAAGCCATAGTTTTAGTGTGAATGTTTTCATCCTGAGGAAGTACTGCTGTTGTCACTGGCTTTTATTTTGACATTTAAAGCAGAAACATCATCTGAATGACACACTCTTATTTTCAAAACTGCAACAGGAAAGATTGATATTGATTTGTTTGAGTACTCATTTAAAAAAAAAACTCAAATATTTATATAATTTCTTTCAACACAAAAATCTAATTATTCAACTTTTAAAGAATTTTTTTCTTCTTACATCTTCTAGGGGACCAGGAGATGATTGCTGGCTGTCACTACTGGGAGCTCCGCCCCCTGGTTGACTGGAAGTCCTTCAGTGTGGGCGTGGCCTACCGGGCAAGCCTGGGCCGCTTTGACCAATTAGGGAAGAGCAATGGTTCATGGTGTCTCCATGCCAGCCAATGGCTGCAGAGCTCGCTTGCTGCAAAGCACAACAATCGAGCAAAGGCACTGGATTGGCCGCTGCCTCAGCGAATTGGAATCTACTGCGACTACGACAATGGTACCAAGGAAATATGTTACTTTCCTACTTTTTCTTTCTTGCAGTTCTCGTTTAACTGCATTTTCTATTGTGATTCTTTTGTTATTTTGTTTTTATCCACTTAAGCTGCTTTTATCCGTTGTATGTCAACTGTCAACATATTTTTATTCTTTAACTGCTACAGTTCAAACACTTCAAGTGTTGTTAATTCTTCCACTTCACTGCTTTCAGTACTTTCGCTTCACTGACACCTCAACTAATTTTTATTTTTCTGCCGACAGTTAACTACTTTAACTAACACACTCACTGCTTACATACTGTTTGAGTGACACTTCAATTATTTACTTGAACTGTCAAGCACTTTAACTGAAATTTAAATTGCTTTCATCATTTACAGTTCCACTGACATATTACCTTTTATCTCTTACACTTAAGTTGACTGTTTAGCTTCTTTCAGTTCCTTCCATTTAAATGTTAATTCGTTTACACAAAACTGACAGCTCAGCTTCTTTCAGGATTTTAATTTAAATACCACATGCTTTGAGCATTTACACTTGAATTGATTTCAACTGCTCTCAATTGTAACACTTCAACTGACACTTCAGCTTGTTTAATTGCATTATCTGACACTTCACAGTACACACTTATTTCACAACAAATATTAAACATTTTCAGTCACTTTAATCAGTTTACACTGTTAACAGTGTTCTGCAACCGTGATCACACTTTAGTTGCCTTTAGAAAGTTTCACCTGTTGTTATGTGTTTTGTTTTTGCCTGAGCTTTCTGTCTGTTTGTGAGAGTCTTCAAATTGACCTGATGTGTCTTTCTTTGTGTTTCAGGTGATCTATTCTTCATTGATGTTGATCGCCTTCGTCTTCTTCACTCCTTCAAAACAAAGTTCAGTCAGCCGCTCGTCCCTGCATTCACTGTCAGTACTACACCACACTGCAGTAATACTACATTAAATACTACATCTACTCGGCCTTCATCGATTTGGATCCAAACTGTCCGCAGAGTAGCAGATAAAAACCACCAAACCAAACCATCGAAAATAATAACTAAAAAATCAACTTGACGTAAATGGCTGGCGGTAAATAAACGTTCAACTGTGAATACACTGAAGAAATCAAACTCAGTAAACTCACAAACACTCACATCAGTGTGTCCTTTAAGGGTGTGGTTACACAACAAAGGATTTGTTTTATTAATTTTGACACAACACATGAAAACATCGTGCATTTGGATCCATAAGCTCATCTGTTTCAAATAGAACAAGAAAATTAGTCTTTGATAGAATACAATAAAAGCAGAGACAGAACGTGTGTGTGATAATACTGTGATAACTTGTGAAAATGGACACATGACCTCTTTGAGTTTCACTGTTCATCTGTCCTCCTATGGTATTTGAAGCAGTACTTTGTAGTGCAGTACTTGTCCTTATGGTATTGCAGTACTAACAGTAATAAAACTGTGTTGCAGGTTTGGTGTGGTGGTATCGCCATAACGACGGGCCTGCAGGTGCCGAGCTTTATGGGTAATTTCTTGTCCACCAATCGGAGCCTCAGCAGCTTGTCACAGTAGATGGACCACCTCATCATCTGGTTTTATTTTATTGTAATATTTGTCATAATTATCGTTAATTTATTCATTTTATAGATTTGAATTAATAAATTTTCATTTAATGTATAAATATAATTATATTACATATAGAAATAATGTGTGAAGTGTTATCATTATCAACATTAATTAAAAAAATATAAAATAAATGAATACAAACTTGTAATTAATTCAGAAAATATATTGATAATTTTTTCTTCTCTTATTTCGAAAATCTTGACCTGAAGCAATAGTTTTGGTTTGTTATTGTCTGTTTTAAACAGCAGAAAGGAAGATTGCCTCTTCTCTCTGGCTTTTATTTTGGAGGATGTATCCTGATGAAATTTATTTTGTTTTGTTGAAGTTTGTAAGGTAGTTCTATGTTTAATTTATGGGAACTACTTTTATTATTATAATAATAAAAGTATAATATTCATTAGATATAGGGTTGTGCATTCCTGCTGGATTTTATTTTAAATGTTATGATTAAATTTCCTGTTTTTTTTTTCACCAAATGACAAGATAAATATGAATATCTTTTTCTTGCTTTTTCGCATATGTTGAGAATCAGGATTTCAGTTTTTTATTAAATGTTCATATAGGACCTGGAATCAGTGGTTATTTATACTGAAATTATACTTATGTTTATTGAGCCATCAATGTGTTGAAATGTGAAAACTGACCTGAAATCAGCTCAGCTTAAATGTTTTACAACCCCTTAAACATTTTGATAAACTGTGAAAAAAATAAAATTTAAGTCTGTGGAAATTAAACATTTGCTGTCTGTCTGCTTTTATTCTGAAGAAAACCTCAGCATGAATTTAAAATGCAGTTTTGGTATTTTGTTACTCTGAATTCTGAAATAGATTATATATGTAAGCCTTTGTGCTTTTGTCCTGAAGTTACTTCTTGACCTGATCAGCAGTTTTCTGTGACGTTTCATTTGAACATGTTCAGTTTCTCTGAGCTGAATTCAGTCACACAGTTAATCGGCTGGTTCACAAGCAGCCTTCTTTTTTATTCTCTCAACGATCACAAATATCTAAATTCTTCTCTTTAACTCATTTTTAGATTTATGATGATGTTACGATGTTAAACTACAATTAGAAACTTTACCTGCAACCTGAGTCTCAACTGAATATAAGATGAACCTGATCAGGGAGATGAAGGTTACACTCAGGTTTCAGTCCTCGCTGTGTGTCTTTTTATAATTTATAAAGGTCTAGATATTGCATGTATTGTCTTTTTAATAAGACAAATAATTTAGATATATTAAGATTTGATCCAACAACATTTGATTTAAATTAGCTGTTTAGTGTGAAATTCTGTGAAAAAGTGAAAAGTGATACAAGCTTTAGATATATAGACATAATAACATCTATTTGATGTTTTTCAGTTTGTCAAAGTGAGAAAAAAATACAAAAGCGATTCAGGCTGTTTGGAAGGGGGAAAAAATAGAAAAACACAAATAAGGTTTTTAGTGAACAATAATAAAGAATTGAAAACAAAAAACAACATAAGACAACAGAAAATGTAAGGGGGGTGGGGGTTGTCTCCTTGGTAACAGGACAACAAAGCACTGAAAGAGGAAGAAAGAAAAGGAAGCAAAGGACTGTTGGAAATAATAAGATAAGAAGAAGAAAAAAGAAAGAAGGCAAGAAAAGAAAAGAAGGAAAGGAGGGAAATCACCAGAGAAGAAGAGAGAAAGAACTTAATCAGAATAAAGTGAATCTGCAACAGCAGGTGAGGAGGAAACTTTGCTGAATACATTTCCCATGATGCAGCTGTTGTGCAATTTTGTGTAAGAAGGAAGGTGTGTTATTGCATTGACAATGCAACATTTCTATTATTTGATACTTTATACATACTTTGTATATACTGTAGTGTAAAAACACTACATAAGAAGGCTCTGAATGTAATGAAGGAGATGATAAAAACTCTCATGGATTGCGTAGCAATGAATATAGCAGCTAAAACCAAACATGTGAGCATAATCATAATGTTGTGTGTTTAATCCAAGACATGTTATGATCATAAAAATACATGCTAGTCGGAGGTCATTTGAGGACTGTATCATTCGGAGGTCATTTGAGGACTGTATCATTCGGAGGTCATTTGAGGACTGTATCATCCGGAGGTCATTTGAGGACTGTATCATCCAGTATCCGCCACCTGCGTTTCTGTTATCTGAAGTTCCGGGCTGAAAGTTCATGTTATCTGAAGTTCCGGGCTGGAAGTTTCAAGAAAGCACTGTGCTCTACACTGTGCTCTCTGAACGTTCTAGCTGACTCGTTTCTCTGACTAGCAGGCTTGTTTATTGATTTGTTGTATTATTTGATGTTCCTTTTAATTAAGAACATATCAGCTTGATTTGCTATAATATTTGATGTTTCTTTTAATTAAGAGCATGACAACATGATTTGTTATACATTTGGTATTTCTTTTTAAAAAATAAGAAGTGAATCAAGCCAGAAATAATGGTGGCTGAAAGTACTATGAAAATACAAAAAAATAATAATAATAAGGGCCATGAAAAATACCGGGAAGACCAAAAGGCCCGTGAAAAGTACCATGAAAAATACCGGGAAGACCAGAAGATCCGTGGAAAGTACCAAAAAACCCGGACATATTGGTGTCACGGAGCCAAAGATGAGATAATTTACCTACCCCTAGGGGGCGGATACGAACTCAACAAATTATAATAGTGTAAAGAAAAAGTACATTTGGACCAGCCTCTAGGGGGCAAAACTAAGAATCAACAAGTTTTTATTGGTGTAAAGTCCATAATGCTATAGGTTTGTGGGTTGGACAATAGGCGTGGAAATCCACCCATCAAACACTATAAAAACAAATGTAAGTTTCATTTTAGCTCAGAGAGCTCTTGGACTGTGCCTTGTGTACATGCTATTTGTTCTCTCACTTTATTATTAATAATAAAGGATTGTCACAACATCTTGGACTCCTGTTTGAAGATTTTTGAGACCAGTTTGAAAGCATTTTTGGAGCAACTTTTTAACCAGCAAGATTTTTAACCAATTGAACACCTTTAAAGACTTTTTGGTTCAGAAATTTTGATCAATTGAACATTTTTATCATAACTTATTTGTAAAATCTGTTTTTGATAAACACATACATGATTTGCCCATCAAAATCTTTTATCGGGTCCAGAAAATTAAGTTCCAAAAAACAAACAATAGTAATAACATGACATTAGGTGCAGTTAATGTGAAGCATCTCTCTGCCTGAACAGTGAAGGTGCTGAAGGCCCTTTGGTTTTGGGTAAAATCAGTTCTTTAAAGATGCTATAGGTAAGAATTGGCCACCTGTCATACTCCAGACTCACAAATTGGGGCAGCACATCACCTTGAAGTTGGGGTGTCGTATCAAAGAAGGAAATGCACAGTTCCTAGCCAATGTTGTAAATTTCTCCACTGTGGGATGAATAAAGGTATATCTTATCTCATCTTAGCATTAACAGGTTTTTACTCACCAACCTAGAGGACACATTATGAGTTCAACATAAAACTTCCTCGCTGTCTCCAGGAAAGCAATGCCAATGTTAATTCTTGTTTTACTTCTATTACTTTTTTTTGCCACTGTACGTGGTTTCTTGCCGGGAGCAGATGGTGGTGGTGATGCACAGAATGAAACTGGACATAATCCAGATGTTTCCAGATGAAAATGACTCTGTGGTTCATATCTGAGAGCTTGGATAAGATAAGATAAACCTTTATTCATCCCACAGTGGGGAAATTCACAAATTACAGCAGCAAAGGGGATAGAAGCAGCTAAATAGTACAAGATACAGTACATAGTACAGGATACAGGGAGACATGATTTTTGGGGGCAGAATGTGTGATGACGTTAAATTTGTTTCTGTTTCTGAGATGGTTGGAAGTATCTACTTTACTTGATCATAACATTTTAATTGACTTTCAGTCTGCTTTTAGAAGAGTTACCATTAGATTACTGTCACTGGTAGAACAGAACCATTACTGCTGCTATGGTTGTGACAAATGATCTCATTGGTGACTTGGGGGAAAAAAACAGTATTATACAATATTACATTTGTGGATCATTTGGGTCTATTTAGGGGACTTGATTCAGTGGGCCATGAATTGCTGCTGAGTAAACTTAGAGATGCTGATTGTAGTTCTAACATCCTTAAATGGTTCATGAATTATTATGTTGATCAAACTCAGTGTGTCTATACAGAGGGCCACAAATGTGATTTTCTTGAGGTAAATATAGGTGTCCTCAAAGCTTCCATTTTGGGACCTGTTCTGTTATCTGTTTTTAGAGATGAGTTGGGTAAGGACATTCAAGCAAAAATACACATATATGCTGATGACACTATCATTTATACACATGCTCCCTCTGTAGTACATGCAGTGCAAGAGCTTCAGACTGCATTTCAGTCATTATAAACTGCTCTGCTGAAGAGAGATCTCAATGTGACCTCCTGGTAAAATAAAGATAAATACATAAATAATGTGGTGATAAGTGAATAACTGGTGGATAATTCGTGTAGAGGGTTTAAAGAATAGGACTGGAAAAAAAAAAAAAAAAAAAAAAAAAAATAAAGAATAGGACTGGGGACACAGCCCTGAGGGGCTCCGGAGTTGGTGATGATGGTTGTAGATATTACTGTACCTACTCTAACAACCTGTGGTCTGTTGCTGAGAAGATTGTGAACCCAGTGGATGAGGAAGGGAGGGATGTTGAGATGGTGAAGTTCATGATCATGTGATGGCACTAAATTGTGCTGAAAGTGGAGCTGAAGTCAACAAAAAGGATTGAAGCAAAGCTGCCTGATGATTGTAGATGTTCTGTTTTTGGTGCTGAAACAGTCTGAACTGAAATTTTTTCAAATTTATATAAGAATTGACTGTATCTCAGCTCCTGATTGACTGATGTCTCATGTGTTTCTTTTCTTTAATCACTGCTGCTGCAGGTAATGCAACTTTTTAAAATTATATGATTGCCTTAGTAACAATGGCCTGTTTCCGTGGCAACCGGGAAGAATTTTATGGGGAAGTCCTCCTATTGGACGAGAGGAAGATCACATTAACGGCTGAGCGAGGCATCAAGGTGAGCAAGAATGTTCTATTCCTGTCTTATTTTTATCTATTTTTTTCCCTCGTTTTTCTTTCTCATATAATTTCTTTCATTTATATTAATTATGTCAGAAAAATATTGTTGATCTGTCACTCTCCCTCTACTTTGTGTTTTGGTGTCACTTGCCCGAACACTGAGTAAAAGACATTTGTTCTGTGAAGTGAACAAGACAATAAATTCAAATCTTTTTATCTCCAGAAATCTTCGAAGGCAGTGGCCATCTTGCAGCAGGTGTTTTCTTACCTGAAGGTGGATGAAGTTGAGTTCTTTGGTTTGAGATTCTGTGATAACAAACAGGAAACGGTGAGAAAAACAAAACAAAAAATCCCCAAGAAAACGAGAAGTGTATGTAAATACAGTCAGGTGAAAAGTTAATAGTGTCCTAGTAAGGTGTGGGGCCACCATATGCCTTCAGAACAGCTTTCATGCACAGCAGGGACTGGTAAGGATGACTGTGCACTTTCCACTGTTCCTGTCCACAAGATCTATAAGACATGTGCCTTCCTCAGCTCTGGCAGTACTTCTATTTTTTTGCATAAAGGGATTAATGTCAAACATGAACATCAAAGACAGAAGGATGAGCATTATGCTGTATAATATGATGATATCTTATCAAAGGTCATGAGATCTTCTTTCTAAATACCTGGCCAATGTGTATGTTTGTGTCACTGATGCTGAAGCTGATTGGAACAAGTACCCCAAAAGTCATGGCACCATGGGAAGTAGTAGTAGTAACAGCCAAAAAAACTGTTGCCTGTTTGCCATGAGAACACATCTGGATTGGATTGTCAATGGACATCTTGGAGGTCAGGATGGCACAGACACAACAAGTTGTCCAAAAATCAAACAATGGAATCTCAGTTGCCAAGATAGAGCAGCTCTTGAGCAGTCAATGCAATCAAGACTTCAATAATAAAATGTGAATTTTATGAAATGTGCAAATGGCTGTGTAGTACTGAAAGATGGACAACATAATCTGCACTTCCCTTTGAGGAGAGATGACTTGATCATGCCAAATAACTTCTCAGTTGCAGAACAATGCCTCCTATGGCTGAAAAGGAAATGAACAGTTCAAGGAATAAACTAATTTTGTTACTAATGTAAGTGAGAATGGATATGCTGAGGTAGGATCTTCAGAGCAGCTAGAAAAGACAAATGGCAGAGTTCGGTACATTCCACACCATGAAGTGTGTCACCCCAAGAAGCAGACCATAAGAGTAGTCTTTGATTACAGTACATCCTACCATGAAAGTCACTCAACTCTCAAGGCCCTGACTTGACAAACGGCCTATGCAGAGTGCTTCTAAGACTCAGACAGGAGCCAAGAGCTGAATGGCAGATGTTTGCTCAATGTTCCATCTGTCCATGTCCAAGTTCAAAGCAACATCTTCAACCAGATGGCTGCAAGCTGCAAGCTTTGCTTTGAAAACAGCAGAGGACAACATTTACTTTCACCCAGAGATAATAGACACTGTTAAGAACAGCTTGTCAATGATTGTCTTAAGTGTATAAAATTGTATTTCTACTCACTCTCCCTGTGAAGAGCTGTGCTACTTTGGGTGTAAATCATTGGTGCCATCCATAATTTTTCAGAAACTGTATTTTGTTGTACACACCTTACAGTTGGGAGCTGGTGTGTAGAGGCTGATTCTCAGTTTCTTGCTAGTGTGCTTTTTGTGGCGAGGAGCGGGGAAGGACTCAAATGCAATACACCAGGATTGACGATAATGTCTTTTATTTAAGGCAAACAAAATCTCAAAAAAACTCACTGAAAAGGACAGCGTCCAGGATAGTCCAAAAAAAGAAGAGCAGATACAAATCCAAAAATTACGAGAAAGCTGATGGGCATGAGGGAACAACAGATGAAGAGAAGAAACAATCCGGCAAGGGCTGACAGAAATGAAGTGGCTTATATAAAGTCCTGATTAGTGACAAGATGAGGTGGGAGTGGCTGACAGGTGAGGTGAGGCAGAGGCGTTGTGAGTAGAAAAGTACCAGGACCTGAGGTGAGAAGCTATGGCAGGTGAATAGTGACAGACTGACAGAACTTGGACTGGTAAACAATGACAGGTAACTAAGACATGACTATAACTGACAGAGCTATGACAGAACACAGACAGAAAACCAAGACAGAACTAAGACAAAACTATAAGACAGAACTAAGAAACAGAAGTAGGACAAGACATGACAGCAGAGACAATGAACTAAGACCAGACTGGACTACGACGTGACTATGAAAAGAACGACAGAGCTGAAAGAACTATAACAGAGACTAAGGCTGAACAGAACTAAGATGGAACTATGACCTAGGACACTGACTGAAAACTATGACATGAAAACTAAGGCAGGTAAACTAAGACAGAACTAAGGCAGACTGAACTAAGACAAAACATGGCAGGACAAAATCTAAGGCTGAACAAAAACTAAACAGAGGCCTGGCTAGCAGAACCATGACACTTTTTGCCATCCTCTCCAGGCTTGACGTGTCCCAATGGGAGATAAAATCCTGGCCAAGAGAAGTCTAGGTCTCCCGTTTACCCTACATAAAGATACATTTCTTATATTTTCAACTTTAACTTCATTTTTGGACATTCTTTTGGTGCTCAAAGCCAGTTCTGATTAATAACTAACAATAACAATTATTATTATCACAATTACTATGATTAGTATTGTTGTTGTCATTATTATCATTGTTATTATGATGATGACTGATGATAATAGTAAAGAGATATTTGCTGGGTTAGGGTTATGGTTAGTACTATTTAATTTAATTTAATTGTGTTTATGTTTCTAACAGTACTGGTTGGATCCTTCAAAAACTCTTTCACAACATCGAGACCTCAGTAAGTTTCACTGAACACACACCAAATTCATAAAATTTAAAAACAACAGAACAAAACACTAGAGTAATTCTACTAATATTTATTGTTCCACTGTGTTTTCTGCCACATTTTATGTAGTTAATTTTATTATCCTTCAAATAAACTGCAAGGAATATTTTATAGTAAATGTATAAATAAATTAGGTTAATGGCATTTTATTATAAACTACAAAAATATGTCATAATTTGATTAAAAAATACAATTTTTTTTTTTTTTTAACTGTTTTGTCGCAGTTGGCCCACCGTATATTTTCTACTTTGGTGTCAAATTTTATCCTGCGGATCCATCTAGACTGAAAGAGGAATCTACAAGGTACAGTTGTTTCTACAATAAAGAATTTAATTAATTTCCCAGTTTGGGACAAATAAAGTACACCTATCTATCTATCTATCTATCTATCTATCTAAATTATTCTTATTGCTAAATTTAAAGCAGGCATTATTTTTTTGATTCAATAATGAAATGTTTTGTTGTTTTTATTCTATATATGTTATTCTCTATGTGTTTAAATGGTTTAATATTCTGTCCTTTTTGTCGAACCAGTCACTGGTGTAACTAGCAACTAGAATTGAATATAACTAACTTGTCTCCTGTGTCAAGTGTCCATATTACAGTTTTTCTCCATTGGTTTGGCTCATTTCTTGAAACAGAAATTCCATTCTCAAAACTCTAAGATCATTTGGCAAAACACTCTTACAGTTCAGCACAACACCATAGCTCACTTGCAAAAGCTCATATCTCTCCCAAAACTGTTCACTCATGCTTCAAAACTAAATTCCTTTCCCATATAAATAGTCAGTGCCCCCAAAATGCATCGTCCCTTTGGCATTGTGTAGCACTGCAAGTCTAAATGTTTAGATGTTTTGTCACTATGGCAGAGGAGCATTGAAATATCCCTCATGTCCAGCTCTCAGTCTCAGCCCAGCCCTTCATTGACAACGGTTACTGTACTAGTTTTTGTGTCCAGCTAACAGAATACAACTGTGTACAAAACTGAAAACTAGGAAGTTACGGTCAGAGTAGCCTCCAAGGTTTGACGTCACACACTGCACTCATACTGCCAAGGAAAGTGTAACCATTATTATTCACACACATAAAGTAACTTCCACACATCAGAGTAAAAAGAAAAAGTATACAGCATAATATACTGTAATATAACACAGAAACAAAAAACACAGACAATTATATGTACCCTACAGCTGTAAATAAAGCTGGAGTTTCTTCACTGGTCGCTGTCCTCACCCTCCCTATTCATGGTGTTATGGTCTGGACTAATTTTGACAATTGAACAGACTCTCGTGCATGTGATGACTTATACAATGAAATGATGCTGACATGTTTTGGAGAGAACAACCATCGGACTGAGAATCAACAATCAGTTTAGATCAACAAGATCTATTCACTTGGAAACTGTGCTAACTGGAGGCTGCCTGTACTTAATCATTTGCAAAGATGTACTGAGACATTGAGACATGGACTAAGACATTTGCAATTTGATGAAATGAATGAGAAATTCAGTTGTGTTGTGAACAGTTGCAGAGTGGTTTGGAGGTTTGTCCATGTTATTTTGAGAATGTAATTTCTGTTTCAAGAAATGAGCCAAACCAATGGAGAAAAACTGTAATATCAAAACGTCTTGAAATCTAAATCAGTAGAATACAGATGTGTCCTGTCTTTCTAGGTATCAGCATTGTTTTATATATCATCATATTTTGAATAGTTTCACTATTTTCTCATTTCTTTTTTCCTGTCTTCTCTGTCAGGTATCAGTTTTACCTGCAGGTTCGTCAGGACATCTGTCGAGGTCGTCTGTCCTGTCCCCTTGACCTCAGACCTCAACTCTCTGCTCTGATGCTGCAGGGTGACAAAACACCTTCATGTCAAATATTGTCAAATAGTTAAATAATAATTAAACAATATGCTCAAAAGGAACATTTACTCAACACCTGAAAGAAACATCTTCATAAAATATCCTGAATTAATTTCAAAGCAAAGTGAAAGGTTTCAGATCTTTTCCCAAATGTTTCTGTTGATAAGGGTTAATGAGGCATCAGAGTATTACAGCTTATTTATTCTTATTGATATGTATTTTTATTTCCCCTCCAGCGGAGCAAGGTGACCAAAGTGAGGTGGAGCAGCTCAACTCTGAGGAAAATCAGGAAGTACAACACATCTCCAAAACACTCAGGTAGACAGGAAATATATAAAACTACTTTCCAAATAAATGAAGAGGGGAAAAATACTGAAGAAAAGAAAAGAAGAAAGAAAACTGAATGTAACTGAAACGATAACGTTAGCATTTTCAGGATCTGATGTTGTGGACATCTTCCCCATCTAACCGTATCGTGTATCGTGTAGTTTTGTTCATCAATAATTAAATGACCTCATTCACTAACACACTGTCTCTCTCTGTCTGTATCTCACTGTCCAGCGGTGTCTCTCGGTCTCAGGCTCAGTGTCTCTTCCTGTCTCTCTGCAGCTCTCTGCAGATGTTTGGAGTCTCTCTGTTTGCTGCCTACGTAAGATCAATACAGACAACACTTAACTTTCCTTCAGTCTCTTCCTTTAACTTCTCTTACTTCTTGTCTCTTCTCTTGTTATGCCAAAGATTGTAAAGATATGTTCTGTAGTTATGTGATTTCAAACTGTAGGGTGAGCAAATATCTTACCCACAAGATGAATGAGTGGAGTTTTACTCCCTAAGTCCCATTGAATATTAGAAAAACACCTGCTTATTAAAATGTCCCCAGATATTTGTGTAAAGAATGACTAACTATTCTATTTGAAAATTGCACTTTAAAGGCAGAAGGAGAAGGATTTGTTTCTAAACACGCTGCCCTGACCAAATGAGAGAGAGAGAGAGCAGTTGTGGTTGAGTGAGCTAGAGAGTGAATGAAAAGAGGGAGTGGTGCTAGTGACAACAAAGCAGTGAATGAGAGAAATGAAATTTTATTTTTTGATTATTTCATGGCACAAATAAAGACACCCACACCTTCTCACTACCCTGCGGGCAAGTGCTGCCTGTGTTGGGTCGAAGTCTACACCCCCATCGAAGGATGTTTCTCTCCAGTTGGAACCTGTTGGAAAAGTGGCACCTCTGCAGTTGGGGTTAGGACTTAGGTTATGGTGACAGTTAGGTGTAGCAGAGATAACGGTTTGGGGTTAGGGTAAAGGAAAACAGACTTCGACACAACGCCTAATTTTTGTGTGAATGCAATAAAGAAAGGTGGCCTCTCTGCTCTGTGTGGGTGTGACCTGCAGCTCTTTATACATCCATGACACAGACAGACAGCAGGGGATAGACAGACAGGTAATGTCACCTGGTCTCTATGCTTCCTGCCCTGACACCCTGTGCTGTGATTGATCGGAGGCTACGCACCCACTGGCCAAAGGTTGATGCCCATAAATATAAAGAGCATCCAGGCAGAGGAGAGGTTCTTTGTAGATACAGACACCACCACACACTTCTAGTGGGTCAAAAGTGATGACTGAGAGGGATCATTTATGAGTCTATTCCTTTTTTTTTTTTTTTTTTTAATAAAATCCTGCTCATTGTGCCTTTAGTTACACTGAGGACAACAGTTTATTTCAGTATCACCAGCGAAGTCTTTTTTAAACTTTTTTTAGTCCAGCAATGACAGATTGAGTTTATGTGTAATTACTTATTCATCTTCACTTCCATGATTCCTTTACAGGGTGAGAACCAAACTGAGTACTTCCTGGGTCCAACCCCAGTGGGCGTGGTCATCTATAAAAACAAAGTGCTGGTGGGAAAATATTTATGGTAGGAGTGAGACCTCACCTACTGTCTTTGTTCATGTGTAAGCTACAGTTATAAATAAATGTTTGTAGACCTACTAATACACAATATAAACGAATAATTTGTATAGTATAAATTTTAAATAGATTACAAATAAATATTTGTGTAAACTTAGATAAACAACATAAATGTTTGTATGGATATAAATAAGCAACATAAACTAATGTTTGTATAAAGGTAAACAAACAATATAAACCAAAGCTTGTATAAATATAAATAAACACTATAAATAAGTGTTTGAATATAGATAAATAACATACGTACTTTATTTATGTCAGCATTTGTGACATATTCTTTAAGAAAAGACTAAAGACTCAGCTCTTCACTGAACACCTTGGCACTTGACAAACTGCAAAAAGCAAAAATAAAAAAAATAAATAAAAAAAAGTATTCCTTCCTCACTGCCTGTGGGCATAGACCCTATCTAACTTGAACTTTTTTTATGGCACTTATCCAGGATGTTTTCTCCTGAATAGATCCCAGCTTGTGTTGTATCTACTCTCAGATGTACGTTGCTTTGGATAAAAGTGTCTGCTAAATGAAATTGTAGAAATGCAGAATTGTAGCAACATGTGACAAATAATGTTTCTTTCATGTGATCATGTGACCTATCATGTGATGTCTAATGTGTTTTAATGTGTTTTCTTCAGGCAGAGAATCACCAAACTTCACTTTAAAGACGACACCTTTGAGCTCAGAGTTGTAGGAAAAAATGTGAGTTCCTATACGCTGACTGAGGCTAATGCTAAGGCCAGTAATACCCTCAGTGTGATGTGATGCTAACAGATATGATATATTCAGATAAACTCCATGTGTCACAGTTGTACTAGTTTCACATTGAAGATAAGCAACATTAAATAACTTTAATACTATATTTATTAAATGTTTCTACAATGTGAATCAAGGAAATAAAGGAAAACTACACAGACATAAATAATAAGTTCAAAGTGCATTGAGTCACAAATAGTCACACATAATTTGAGGAAATAAAGCAACAGATGGCGATGTTAGCAGTGTTAACAGCATCAAACACATTTCTGTGTGTGTGTCTTAGGGTTCAGAGACATCATTCTTCTTCCAGACATCAGATCGATCCGACTGTAAACGTCTGTGGAGATGCTGTGTTGAACATCATGTCTTCTTCAGGTACAGACACACACACACACATTCTCAGTTAATGAACAAATGACCATCTGAGTCAAAGAAGACACCAACATCAGATCATATCCACACATTTATTCTTATTCTGACTCATTTATTCATTGTGTTTAGGATGTCACAGTCGAATCCATTGACACGCAAACTGAAATACAACAGGTAACAACACTACAACAAATGCAGTTTTCCCTTTTGTTTTGTATCAATTTAATTCATTTTAGCATTATCACTTATTATTCATTTTTTTATACTTCATACATTATATAAATAACTAAAATGACCTTAAAATGACAGGATGAACCGAATGTTTGATATGTTTTGTGTTGACATTTTAAGCTAAAAAAGATCAATTATATATCCCTCTCTCTCTCTCTCTCTCTCTCTCTCTCTCTCTCTCTCTCATTTGTAGTATTGCTCGTTTGCCCTCTCTGGCTCTTCCTCCACTGAACTTTGTTGTGCTGAGAAATAAAACTATCAGCAACAAAACAACAACAGATCGCTGTATGAGACCAAAACATCACGGTATGGACACTTTTCACAACTTTATTATTATTATTATTATTATTATTATTATTATTATTATTATTATTATTACAACCGCAGTTACACATTTCTCTCCTTTCAGAGCTTAAACTTCCACTGTGACAAAAAACCTCATCAAACCTCAAAAAAATCTATATTTACTATTACTAATTTAAAAAAATATTCCATTTTAGTTTTGCTATTTATGTAGTCACCTATAATTTGACAGTAAAATATTTCCTATTGATTAGTAAAGTTTAAATTTATTAGTATACCATTTTCTTTTTTCTAAACTTGTTTGTGAACATTTCACTCCACCTCGTCTTCAGTCAGTCAGACAAGTGTCACCAGTGAACCAATGACAATGCAGACAGCTCCACCTGCTGTTTACAGGTGAGGTGGGGGGGGCGGGGCGAGAGACACAGAAACAGAGAGAGAGACACAGAGAGAGAGACAGAGAGAGAGAGAGAGAGAGAGAGAGCTTGAATTAATTTGGATAATATGTGATGTTGTGATGAAGCTTGTCTTGTACCTGCAGGCCTGAGGGTGGCGCAGATCAGGACCAAGTGAAACCCAGTGCACCATGGGAAAACAGCGGCCCTATGAAGTAAAACAAAAAAATTAAAACAATGAAAATAAAATCTGTTTTACATGTTTTAAATACAACATGACAAGTAACACCAGATCATAAAATCATCAATCAATAAACATTGTCTAAGAATATCTGAGAGAATATAATCCGGTTTTCTTGTGGATGTAGTCTGATTACTGAGTGACCATAATCTCATTACTGCCTTAATATAAGAGAATATATCTGTCATGTTATATAATCTGTTCGACATTCTAATTATTGAGTGTAATTGTATGACATTAATGTAATCTGAATATTTATTGAATATAGTCTGATTACCATGTATAAATAATGTGGTTCCAGTGGCCTTTTCAACCTAAAGTTTCCTCCAAAAACCACAGTCGAAGAAGAACAAGATGGAGAAAGACCACAGAGGTAAGAAAGAAAGAAAGAAAGAAAGAAAGAAAGAAAGAAAGAAAGAAATAATTAACAGGATTCTTGTTTGTCATTTAGGCGGAGCAGAAGTCTGGATGGAGAACGACCAATCAGACAGCAAGGGAGGAGGTGAGGTGCCACACATTTCTGTTTTTTAAGTTTTCATTTGAAAAAATGTAATAAGTTTTATGAGAAACATAATTATGTTTTGAAGAGCTATGAATTAAAATTCTAAATTTTTGAAAAAGCCTAATCTAACTTTATAGTCAGTTACTACAGTCAATTTTGATAGAATAGTGATTCAGCAATGGATATGCTTCTTTTTACTTTTAGTGATTTGATTATTGCTAAGAGTCTAGAAAGTTAAGTTTTGGAAAACTTTGGAATACTTTGACCACATGATTTTTCAAGTGTCTCTAAACTTTGATCACCAGGTCTCGTTCCCATGATAACATAAGCAGCGGCGGCGAATCAGGGAAGATGGCGAGTAATAGGGAGCGACACAGAAGAACAAAGAACCGGTAATAAAACTATACATCTCTCTATAGTCTATAGTCTCTATAATCTACTTCCTGTTTTCACGGAGCAGTCACCAACATGGCCGCAGGTCAGATTCCACCTCCCACTGCTGCGCCAGATCGTATGTAAAAAGCAAATCAACAAATTACACTGGTCAATCTACCTTATCAGTGCTAATGCTGCTGCAATTTGTGAAACATTTAGCCAAATTTAATATAACACATTTTTGTGTTATACCACATATTTTTAATTTGAATAATTTTGTGATAATGTTAATGCTGATACTATCATTAGCAAAATTTACATTATTTGTAAATTTCCCCACTGTGGGACGAACAAAGGTATATCTTATCTTAACTTATCAATCTTATCCAATTAATGCCAATGTCATCTCATCTTTATAGGCGGAATCCTAATGCCCTTACATGGAAACACATCCAGTAAGTGTGTCTGTGTGTGTGTGTGTGTGTGTGTGTGTGTGAGACAGAGAGAAATGGAGTATTTGACTGTCCACCTGCTCTGTGAGGACCTTCTTACCTGTGAGGACCTTTGACAAATGAACAAATAAATAAGTAAAAATTTAGAAACACAGAAATAAACACATGTAGATTTTAACATTGTAGCATTTAAATATTCAGCCAGTTATTCACATTTTGCTTGTTTTTGTGTACAGGAAGCAGCTGGTGGAGCCCGATGGTTTGATTGACAGACAGACAGAGGAAATACCTTATAAGGAAGTGAGGTAAGAAAAGAGGAAAGGAAGGACGGAAGGAATGAAGGAAGGAGGGAATGAAGGGAACCTATTTGTGTCTTGCAGCATCTTGGGGCAGCCAAAAAGAACACGTCATTCTCCAAGGGGGCGGCGACATCATCAGTGGGCGTCGGCTACAGACCTCCAGTAGGTGTCAGTCAAATGTTTCAATCAGTGATGCCATCAAGTAATGTCTAAAATAATTCATCATCAGGGCAGAACACAGGAACAGAACACAGCTGGAGTGTTTATTATTACCTGTCCTCAGGTGAGCGACTGTTTTTCTCTTTGCTTTGATTTAATTTTCTTTTTTTCAAACTTGTGTTTTAGTTCAAAGACGGAGCTGGTTCCTCCTCTTCCTGTTACCAAGGCAAGTGACACTTCATGTCGAATACCCACATGTCCCTGAGGCAGCCGGCGACTACATCTTTACTCACAATTCTCATTTCATTTTTCATGTGAAAACATTTACTCTGGTATTATAGAGGTGCCTAAGAATGTATTGTGTGCATTTATATGACATTTCTATAATACATAGATTTATAAAGTAAAGGAAAGGGCTGACAAAACAAGGGAAAAACTGGGAACAACAGGAAAAACTGGCAATGCCTGAAACAATGGCTTCAAGCTTAGTAACACTAACTGGTAGCAAAGACTATGATCTGGCAATGTGTATGTGGTAGAGCTGAGCCGTTACAGGAGTCTTGATTACTGGAATGAAGTGCAGCAGGTGTGGCTCTGCTCTGACTCTCTGGCCACCAAGCCTGCAGTCTTCATCAGAAATGTTACCAAAGCTTCCTGTCAGCTGATTTAAGTGGACATGATCATCCTAAGTTTTACCACATAAATGAGCTGGCAGGAAGTTTCGGCAACATTTCTGATGAAGACTTGGCAGTCAGAACATATCAGTCAGTATTATAGGCAATAAATATGGGTTTATCAATGGCAACTGGACTTTCTACTGGTTGTAGATTCTTGAAAATGTTTCACTTCTCTTCCAAGAGGCTTGTTTTTTGGATTTTGCTGAGGAGAATGCTATAAGAGTTACATTAGTGGCAGGAATCTGAAAAATGTGAAAAGCATAAAGATCATAACATACTGCCCTGCTAAGGGAAATCATACTAACTGTCAGTTTCTAAAACACACTTCTGCAGTCTGTTGCATGGCAAATTTAACATATGACATTGCAACTGCAGTTTGTGTTGTTTGGCTTAGTCTAAGAAGTTCTAGTTGCAGTATCTGCAGAAGTGTGTTTTTGAAATTGATAATTGCTGTCATTTCCCTTAGCAGGGTAGGGTAGTGTAACCTACAATTACATATACACACCTCTTATCCATAAACAACAGCAATGTGTCTATTTAAACACATTCTTTTTACATTTGATGGCATCACCCACTTGCACTTTTCATTGGGTAGCAGGCTGTATCTCACATCTCAACACCAGCTTTAATGGAAAAAAGAACTGCCCCTGTATAATACAATACTGCTGTTGTATGAATACAACTCTGATTTCAAAAAAGTTGTGACTCTGTGTAAAACATAAAATGGAATGTGATCATTGTCTAATCCTTTTGACAAATACTCAATGTAAAACACTACAAAGACAATATATTGAATGTTTGACCTTATCAAATTCATTGATTTTTGTAAATTACTTAAAAGAAATTAGCTAATTCTGAATTTCATGCCAGCAAGTTGGGACAGGAGCAACAAAAGACTGAAAGTTGTGGAATGATTCAAAAACACCTGTTTGCGAACATTCCACAGGTAAACAGGTTCATTGGTAACAGGTGATAGGATCATGATTGGGTCTGAAAGGGGCATCCTGGAAAGACTCAGTCGCTCACAAGCGAGGATGGAGCAAGGTTCAACTCTTTGTCAAATACAGGATTAGATAAAGGAGATTAATACATGGACTCAGGAACAACTTCATTCTGTTTTTATATATGTTATACACAGAGTCTGTCTTTGGAATCAGGGTTGTAGAATAGAATAAGCATTTCTTTGTTAACCACAAATAGAAAATTGTATTTTGCACCATCTGTGAGTTTGCACTGGTGATAGATCAACACCACAGACACTTAAATAGTTAAATAGGGGTTAACAGTTATACAAAAGACATGGGAACATAAATAACCTACCCTGCCATAGAATTACAATGAGCTGCAATGACTTCTCCATCTTCTTTCACTATGATCCATGTCTTCAGTTGTGTTTCACAGGACCTTTGAGAGTCGTTAACCTAGTAATATAAAGAACCGTGGTATCAAGAGGCACCACGGCATTGAATGTTTGTTGCAGGATTAACCCACAGGACAATAAATAAAAAATGTCACTCAACCTGGCAAAAACCAAACAACAGTCAGTATAGAGAACCTTAGTATAGAGGTTGTGGACCCAACTGCTGACAAACATTTGCATGCCTCCATACTTTTTGTATGCTTTTATTTGTTTCCTTGAATAGAAAGATGTCTGGGGGACAGGGTAGTTGCTTATATCTACTGACTTGATATCAGAAAGTCTTTCAAGTCAGTTGAAAAATCACTCCTCTTCATAATACAAGGATTATGTCTAACATATCTTGTGATTTTTGTTTATGCCTTTCTCTTGTAATATTGTCTAAACTAGCACATTATGGACTTTCATCCATCTTGACCATTCTGCTCTTCACTTCCTGCCTTCCATCTGAATGTAATGGGTCATCAGAATCACATGAGAGCAAACAATGTATTCAGCTAAAACAGAAGTTTAGGACTAATGTCATTTTGTTGGTGTGTGTTATTATTAATGAGTTTGGCCCTGTTTTCTAAAAGCATTTAAGGCTGATGATCTCAGCCCATATAGAAACAATGGGACTAATAAGATAATCAGGAGACTGGATATAATTGCATGCTTAGATCCTGCTCTCTCAGGCATGAATGATAATAAAGGTACTTTTTCAATCCAACAGACCACAGTATCAATTCTGATACTATTACAAATAAATAAAGACAAACACTTCCTGATGAAGACAAACACTTTCTGAAGACAAATACACTCTGAAGACAAAGTCTCTGTGAGTGTGTGATCTCTAAAGGAGTTTCAGGAAAGTCACAGACTCGTGTTGAATTTAGAGACACTGTGTAATTGCTGATGGTTTTGCATCTGGTGTTAAAACGCTGGAATATTTGTGCAACTTGATGGTACTTGAACAAATTAAGGAAGAATTGCAGAGAGAGAGAGAGAGAGAGACGGAGGAGGCAGGAGATGTATTCTCACATCAGTGTCTGACAAACTTTGAGCAGCAGCAGAATTTTCCAGAAACTCCAACACCACATTTACAAGAGAAGAAGAAGAGAGAAACAAAAGTGGAAGAAGACAAAAAAAGACAACAGAAAAAGAAAAGAAGACAGTAGAAGGAGAGCTGTATAAATGGAAGATCTTTGCTGTGTGAGTGGTTTGGATCCTCTCTGGGTGAGTATCTGATTAAACAGCAGTTCAATAAGCATCTGATTTAATAATATGAACTGACTGATTTATAAAACCCTAACCCTAACCCTGATTTATAAACCTTTATTTGTCCCTCAGTGGGGAAATTTGCAAATTCACATTTATGTTTGTTTTTAATTTAAAGGAGGGAAGAGAGAAGATTTGTTTAGACCTGTTTACATATCACTTTGACATAGCCAGGCTTCTTTGTGTGAGCTGGCTCGACAAAAACCTAAAACCCTAATGAGAGACACTGAGTATCATGGTGTTTATGAAGTGTCTTTGTTAACTCGGGTTTTTTTTTCCATCAAGCTCTGTGTGTGTTCCCACAAGAAGGGGCATTTGGTTTATAAATGGACTCCTCTTTTGGACAAAAGCCTACTTTAGTCAAGAGGAACAGGTCATTATAATGGAGAACTTTGGAGAATATAAAAAATATTACAGCAAAAAGCAACACTGTAACTACCAAAAAGGCAAGAGAGCAGTTAATATATTTATTTTAGCACTCAATGCACTTTCAGTGCCTCCTGTTTATTTCTAACGTGACATTGTAAAGCTCTTAAACTTTAAACTTGATACAGCAGATTTAAACAATAAAATAATCAATGTTCTGTTAACTGCAATGCCAGCAGTGTAAAACAGACTTGGCAGTAAAAAAGGACCAAGCATAAAAACATAATCCAAGGTGGTCTATAGTTGCTGTGCCTTCATTCTTTTAGTGTGTAGATGATATACTGTGTAAAGTTTTAATTGTTAATATTACCTGAAGCAAACAGGAAAAAACGTGATGCCAACAGTTTGTACAGCTATAATTACACAGCTTCAGTTGGTGACAGTACTAACATACAGCTCAGCAGGTTTGTGTAATGTAATAATGTCTTCCCTCCACTGAGAATCTTTATCACTCATAGGGAATATTGTCAGGAAAAGAGTTAGTAAAAGGGTGGCGCTTCTTATAGCTGATTTTAATCTGAAACGCTGCACAAAACTTCCTCCTGAGTAGGTCAGGTGTGCAGAATAAGTGAACATGGCAGTCTGACCAAGGTTAAAATAGAGTCACCTTTGTGACATTAAAAACTCTGGCTTGTTTTCCACTCAACTTGCCTGCTAACCTGTTAATCTTGCTATTTTGTTCATGGTTTTTCAGATCAGTCTTAACACTGACAGTGAGTGTTTTCTGTTTTCAGGACTGGAACCTGACCTGGTATACCTCCCAACCAGACCTGACCCAGTGTTTCAAGCACACTGTACTGGTGTGGTTCCCCTGCGTTTACCTGTGGACCTGTTCGCCTTTTTACCTGCTCTACCTGCAGCTCCGCCCACACCGAGGTGTCATCCCACTATCCAAACTCTGCTGCAGCAAGATGGTAAAAAATGGTGCTGAGGCTTAACCTGGTTCTGGTTCAGGGCTCTAATTTTGGTCTTGTCTCTGTAGTCTCTGGTCTAATCCCCTTCTCTGGTCTAATCCTGGTCTCAACCTATTCCCTCTGTTCTAAGCCTGATCTCTCTGGTATCTGGTCTGACCCTGGTCCCAGGTCTAAACCTGGTCTTTGTGGATTCTGTTGCAGCTGCTGGGTCTCAGTCTGGCTTTGTTTGGTCTTCTGGAGATTTTTTACTTTGTGGTGAAGAAGAATGAAGAGATCCATAAGCACCTGCTGATCCTGATGGGCCCACTGATCCAGAGCCTCACTCTGGTATGTCCCTGATCCTTAATACAGGTACTGGTTATCATGGTAATGTGTCAGATCCACCAATGATTCCTCAGGATAGTCACTTGCAAACAATCAAATCAAGTCAAGTGAAAATAGTTTATCATGTGTTGTCCAGCACACTCACTCAAACCTCTCCTTCTTAGGTTCTTGCTGTTGTTATAATCCAGATAGACAGGATGAAAGGCAGTCGTTCATCCGTCCTACTCTTCCTCTTCTGGGCTCTTCTGGTTCTTTGCTCCCTTGTTCCTCTGAAGGTTGCCATTCAGCAGATTATTGATCAGGTATCAATAATTTATTATTTATAATTTAAACTAAAAATGGGTTAAATCTCTGCAGCAAAATGTGGCAGGGAATGCCACCTCTCAGGTGTTGGAGGTGGAGCGATACCAACTGGATATAGTGGGATTCATCTCTATACAGCACTGACTGTAACCAGAGTTCTGGATAGAGGTATGAAGGTATTGATGAGCCCCTGGCTGAAAACTGCTGTGTTTTCCCCAAACACCAGTGAGAGTCAGATGGAGGAGAGGTCTGCAGATGGACTGATGCAGAGTCAGCAGTGATGTGGACAGTGATGATTCAGAGGAAGATTATCCTGAAAGTGAAGATCTGGATTCACCAGTGGATCTCTGTTCCAGTCCTGACCTGTGATCCTGGGCACCGTTTTACCAAACTTTGCCCCATGCATATTATGTTTTGCAACACGAGACCATATATTAGTGATACATGATAGATTACATGATACTTGTGATCCATGCATGAACAGCGAGAGGCCTGCAGGACTCTTCCACTAATAGTGATCTGTGTGTAAAGAGTTGCCTGGAAATTTGTTTTTATGAAGTGGGTGTCTGGTCTCTGGGTGGTAACTGAAAGAATGAGATGGTGGTTCCAAGCAGTTAAAACTGGTTTCCTGTGCAAGGTGTCGGGACTCAGCCTTAGAGATGTTGTGAGGAGCTCATCTGAGAACTACTGCTGCTTCATACTGAAAGGAGTCAGCTGAACATCTGACTAGGACTCTCTCCTGTACTCTCTCCCGGACTCTCTGTAGAGGAGGAGACCCCTGAACACCCCAGATTATATATCCCATCATTCCATGTATAAGTAGTGGAAAATGGATGGTAATCAAGTTCACCTTTTTCCCGTCTCATTCATTTGGACACTTGTGGAGACATTGGCTGTGTTGTTACAGTCATTAGCCTGTTTTGTCTACTGGCTTCTTTCTTATTCAAGTCTTTTTGTTTCAGTTTATTTCTGTTTGTTGAAATCATTTTCTTTATGTCTTTCATGTTTTACATCATCTCAGTTTGCTTTTACTCTCTCAGTTCTTCTCTTTCAGCTGCAGTATTTCACAGTTTTGTGAAGTTTGGAGTTTCTCTGGCAGGGACACAGGTCTAAATTTACTTTCCTCTGGATGTGTGAATATACGTGCATGTGTTAATTATTTCTTAGAGAGCAGTTCATATGAAGCTGCTAACTACATACAAGGGTTCCTGGAAATGAATAATATTACTGCTGGTGAGTATTTTGTTAAGAATTTAGTGCAAATAGATTAAAATAAGACAGTCAATAGATACCAGCTGAGTTATATAAAAAAACGACTTGTGTTCATAAGAAGCTGCTACTGTCATCAAGATGGTGCCATGGATGGGTGTCTTGGATTGTATAGTTTTGTCTTGATTTGTTTGTGAATTCAGTTTTCTGCTGTGGTACCTGAACATCAGCAGAACAATTCCAGTGGATTTATTTCACACTTTCTGGTGCCATCAGTGTAACTATTTGATTTTCTAGTCAAAGGCGTTCTCACCTTCGTTCATTTGATACTGGACTGTGCTGCAGCTGACAGGCTTCCAAATCTTTAGAGCGCATTGCGACACAGAACTTTCCAGCAAAACGTAAGGTGGTGGAATCCATTTTTATACTAACAGTGTGTAATGATGTTACAGTGATCATGCAGCACTGTTCTCCTGACCTAGAATCATTTTTCATCAGCTGTAAATCTTTCTTTCCCCCGTAGGTTTGTTTTTTTCTTTCTGTTCAGTGTTTACATCCCACCACAAGCCAAAACATGCAGGTGACACAGCTGATGCTCACCAACCGGATACTGTGTGTGGATCGGACAAACTTGGACTCCTTAGTTATTGTTCTCCGTGACTTAAACAAAGGTAATCTCAACCATGACCTTATTAAATGCCTGGGATGCTATCCCCTCTGCTGCACTGGTTCACTCTGACCACGTCATGGTCCAACTGAGTCCTGCATATAGAAGAAATTAAAGCTGTGTAAATCTGTTGTGAGGACATCAAAACAGTGGAACAGTGACATTGTGGAGGATCTTCAGGCGAGCTTGGACTGGACTGACTGGGATGTTTTCAGGTCTGATACCAACAGTCTGGATGAGTACACAGAGGCTGAGATGTCCTACATCAGCTTCTGTGAAGACTGCTGTAAGTCATCCTGCACTGGGGTGTTATAATAATTATAAACCTGGTTCACAGCCAAACTCAAACAGTTACAAAAACAGGAGGTATTTAGGAGAAGGGACGAGGACAGGTTTAAAAAGGCAGTGAGAGAAGCTAAATAACTGTTTTCTGACAAACTTCAACACCAGTTTTCAGCTAACGACTCTACTTCTTTCTGAAAGGGACTCTGAGAGATCACTAACTGCAAAGCCCCTCACTTCCTTAATGACTTTCGCCTGACCAATGAACTGAATGGGTTCCACAGTCATTTTGAAAAACAATGGGACAGTCCTGACACCATCCCCTGTGACTCCATCCGCCAGCTCCAGCCTGCAAGCTTCACTTATCACAACTCAGCAGAGTCCTGGGCCTCACCGCAACTGCCCACCTTAGTGGCCCCCTCCTCCTCTACCACAGTGATGACTCTCGCCATCCTGCAGAGGGATGTTAACAGGATTTTCCAGAGGCTGAGACATCCTCCAAGGCTGCATCCTTGCTCCTCTACGGTTAGCAGTCTGTCAAGCTCCTGAAGTTCATCTACAGGTGGGAGATTGACTATCTTGGGACCTGGTGCAGTCAGGACAAATTTGAGCTCAACTCTCTAAAGAAAGTGGAGACGATTGTAGACTTGAGGAAGAACCTGGCTCCACCCCTGTGGAGTCTTTCCGCCTCCTGGTTCCATCATCAACCAGGACCTCAAATGGGATACAAACATCAGCTCAGCTCAGCTCAGAACCTTATTTTTAGATCTTATATTTTTGTCAGAAATGTAACGGTGTACTTTTAAAACATTTAATAGACTATTCTTCTCTATATTTGTTTTGATCTTGGTTGATCTTTGGCTTAAATGAAACCTGTACAAAGAGAGTGAGATTTCTCTGACCTCTGCTTTTTCAGGGTTTTTCGTCAGACGCTGTTCCTTTCATGGCATTCTTCATCTGTTTTTCCTTCCAACTTATCGAGCTCATCCTCAGCTGTTTTTCTGATTGTCGTCCACTCTCTGAAAAACACACTTACGTCCAGGTAACACACACCTTAATTCAGCTACCACACACCCACATCTAGGAAACACACACACCTATGTGAAGGTCTCACACGACTAGACTGTAGAATCATCATGAAGTATTCCACTGTCTGGTCAATATCAAACCTTTTTAATCAATCTGGTTGCTCTTTATCAAACTGACTCATTATTAAAAGACATTTTGTTAACTCTGAGTTCCTTCGCTAAAAAACAGTTTTCTCTCATTAGAACCAATGTCCAGAAGAAGATGCCTCATTTCTCTCCAAGTTTTTCTTCTTCTGGTTCACCAGGTACAAACATCAGAGCTGAAGCACTCAAATCACCAAAACTCAATAGTCTCAGTAACAGACTGACACAACGACTCATTATGATCATCTATATATCATCTACATATTTGTGTTTAATTTTATAGCATCTTTATTTAAATGACAACAGTTGGATTGTTGTCATGGAGACAACAATCCAACACTTTAACCAGCATGAAGAAACTCGATACCAAAAGAAGAAACTGCTGACCTGAAGATGGAGCATAAGATTGATTTGATTGATCATTTTTCTGAAATGTAATAGAAATACTACTGCAACTGCTACTGCTACTACTTCCAATATGTACCACTATGTCCAGTACAACTGCTGCTACTACTGCTATCACCACTACTACTACTACTATCAATACTGCAATTGCTACAACTATTACTACAACAACCACTACTACCACCATTACTATTACTACTACTACCACCGCTACCATTACTGCAGCTTCTACAACTAATATTATATTAACAGTGACAATCATTATTATTTAAAAGTCGTGTTATGTTTTTCTTCTGGTCAGTTTGGTAGTTCGGGGTTACCGGTGCCCCCTGCAGGCTGAAGACCTGTGGCCTCTGCGGGACCAGGACTCATCCATCCGGATCATGACGGACTTGGAGAAGTTCTGGACTCAGATCTGCAAACAGCTGCAGTATGACACTTTAGATTTATATTGAGATTGGTTTTTATTTAATCTGAATGTTAATGTAAGAAAAATACAGTGAACAAAAAATTAAAGACATAATTGAAGAAATAAACATATGTGGTCACAGTGATATCACAGTGATGTCACACCGTTGAGCCTGATTCCATCACTCTGATTGGTGTCAGTTAAGCTGCTGCTAATTAAACTCAACACTTCCTGCTGTTTACAAATAAAAGCCCCCTGACTCACTAGATAGCTTTTAATGGTTGCCATTCTCTATGTATCAGCCCTGAGATTGAATGGCCACCTGCACAGCTGTACCTCACCTCTAGCCCTATGTCAGCTGGGATTGGCAGCAGCCTCCCCACAATCCTCGGAGAAAGTGGACATAGCTGATTGATGTATATAAAACAGTCAAAGTTGGAAGTAAAGGTAACTACAGGTTAGTACAGGCCTCATCCCCAAAAATTCACCATACCTGTTTGTTTGTTTTGATGTTCTGCAGGGACGAGCCTGCTGGTTCTGGATCTTCCTGGTCTCGATCCCAGTCCTGGTCTGATGGTTCTGCTGCAGCGACAGAAAAAACACAACTGTTGAGGGAGAACAGGAAGGGGCAGGGATATGGCCTCTTCCTCCTGTTTGCTCTGGGGCGGAGTTTTGGGCTGTACTTCCTGTGTGGGACGCTGTGTCTCCTCCTACATGACACCTTCATGTTCACTGTTCCGCAGGTGCTAAGGTGAGTGTCAAAGAGGTCAGGTGAGTGTCCTGACAAACTAGGACTGTAATCTAAAACTGTCTGCACTTGTTTATTGTTTCTGTTGTTGCCATTTATTGTTTACATTATTGTTCTTTATAGTTTAGTGTTTGTTGATTGCTTTTATTGTTTGTTGTTGCTGTTGTTTTTATTGTTGTTGTCAGCTTGCTGCTGGGCTTCATGGAGGACAAAAATGCTGAGATGTGGAAAGGTTTCCTCTTCGCCTCATTGCTCTTCCTGCTGTCCTGTCTGCAGTCTCTCCTCCATCATCACTACATGTTTCACTGCTTCGCTGTTGGAATGAGACTTAAGACTGCCGTCATGGGCCTCGTCTACCGGAAGGTAACGCGCAGACCAACTGAGAGAGAATAACAGGAAAGTAACAGATGGGACTGTAGCAGACAGACCGTTAGAGAGACAGACAAACTGAAAATGTCAGTCAGTCACAGTTAAATACTTGAATAAAAAACTCTTCATTTTGTTTTTCTCAGCTTGAATACATAGAAGTACTTAATTGTCAGATTGATCTCAAATCTGTGTTGGTGTTTGTAAACTAGAGGAAGAAGTATTGTACTGATTTATCATTTCACTGCTGTAACAGTTGACTGTTGACTCACGATGAGCAGTTTAAAAACAAAAACTATGAAATTTGATTCAGCAGAACCAGAGATAATGTCTTTTTCATTCCAACAATTAGTATATTGCTGTGCGTTATGCTAGTAGCAGCTGGAGCCTGTAGCCTGCAGCAGAGATGAGGAGCAGCTTCAGAGGTCTGGTCAGCTCAGTTCTTTCTATCTCCACACCAACAGATTTGTTTCACTTTCAAATTTGTAGTCTTCAGCCAAAACTGACTCAAGTGACATCACTTGAGGATACTGACCAGACTTCACACAGCACCCTGGAGACAGTAAAGTATTTATCCTACTTTTAAAACATGCAGCAGTACTTTCTGACACCTGGATACACAGTGATGTGATCACTGGATTTAAATTTGTACATTTCAGACTCAGTGTTTGTGTTTATCCAGTTTCTACTGGTCAGCAGTGAAGACAATGAAGTTCGCTGTGCTTGAATCCTCAGTGTCTGCTGATCACCAGTGCAGCTCGACAACAGTCTACTTTGGGAGAAATCATTAATCTGGTTTCAGCTGACACTCAGAAGCTGATGGACTTCGTGGTTTACTTCAACAGTATTTGGGTCACACCCATTGAGATTGCACTCTGCTTCTACTTCCTGTGGCAGGTGAAACACAAGAAAATAACTGATTGACTGCCTCTCTGTGACTGATTAATTGATTGACAGCTTCTCTGTCCGTGATTGATCGATTCTCAGTCTCTCTGTGATTGATTCATTCATTGAATCACTGATTGACTGATTACTGATTGACAGCTCCTCGGTCCATCTGCTTTTGCTGGGATCACTGCTGTTGTTTTGATCTTCCCTCTGAATGGATTCATTGCTAAAGTGAGAAGCAAACTACAGGTGAGAGAACAATTTCATTGCCGGGAATCAGATACTTGGAGGTCGTTTGTGTTTTTCTTCCTTAATTTAAAAAAATTCTGTGCTGGATTGACCAGGTCAAAGCTGAACAATATTTTGTTCTCAGGAGGTTCAGATGAAGTTCACGGATGGCCGGATCAAACTGATGAATGAGATTCTGAGTGGTGTGAAAATCCTGAAGTTTTATGCCTGGGAGGAAGCTTTCCTGCGACGTGTTGGCATCCTGAGAGATGAAGAGCTTAATGCCCTGAAGAAATCTCAGATCCTCTACTCTGTCTCCCTGGCTTCCTTCAACTCCTCCTCCTTCCTGGTGAGTCTCACACCAGCTTGGTCAGGTAAACCTCTGACTAACATCTGGTGAACTGTTCAGAAGGACTGTGCCCGGTGATTTTAATCTCTCTGAAAAAGAAAACCTAACATCACACTTTTGTCACTCACAGTTATTGGTCAGCTGTTTGCGAAAGTAGGCAGGGTTGAATTTTTCTCTCAGCTCTCTTCCTGTCACTAAGAATGTCTTCCAGGAGAGACTGTCTGAAAATGTCCTCTGTTCTTCTGTTTATTTATTCAGGGGAGCTTCCCTGAGAGACAGGCTCTCATCACACTCATACAGTTGCACAGATTCACACCTGGAAGCTGCCCAGTATAACCAGTTTGCCCTTCTGGTTTTTGAGCAGTTTACATGAATCTAAAGAGCTTTCATTTTCCTATGGCCCTGAAGTGAAAAACAAAACAGAAAATCACAAAATACAACAGCAACTCACAAAGCAATTTGCCACAGCTGCAACAAACACTTGGCTGTAACTTTGTAATAATCTCTTGCTACAGCGAGAGCAATGCATGCAATCATGCTCCTATCTTCAAACCAGCTAGACCTTAAAAACTTTAAGCTAGACTACTTTTTCTGAGTGAAAACAACACAAAAGCGACTACTTCCATTTGTCACAGCCTGCCAGACAGTGCATTCAATCAAGAAGGGGAATCATTTATCACTATCCCACATGTACCTACCTATTCTGGTTGAACAGTCTCATTAATGTTGATGTGTTTTGTGAATTACCACTGTGTTTTGTGATTTGCTGTTCTGTTTTGCACTTCAGAGCCACCGTACTTTTCTCTCTGATACACTTCAAATCGTCTGTGTGATGTTTATTATTTTTGTTGATGTGATGTTTATTTAACACAATGTTTTACAGTTATTTTTTTCTTCTTGTCTTCTCTGATCAGATTGCATTTTCAGTGTTTGGAGTTTATGTGTTGATTGATGAGCAAAATGTTCTGGATGCTCAGAAAATCTTTGTTTCTGTCGCTCTCATCAACATCCTGAAAACACCTCTGAGTCAGCTTCCTTTCGCCATGAGCACCACCATGCAGGCAAGTCACAACCAATCAGAAACCTCTGTTCAATCAAGTAAAGGTTTTTAAAGGGTCATTTCACCCAAATTGCAAAACGTATTTCCTCTCCACACTCTAGAGATATCTGTCATTTCTGCCTCTGCCTCCATAAAGTTGAGGAGAGAGAAATTTGATTGAGCTTTGTAGTTTAGGAGAAGGATTTTAAATTATGTTCTTGGTTTGACAGGGTTAGGGTTAGACAGGGAGCCAGTGCAGAGAAGCCAAAATGGGTGAAATATGATCTCTTTTCCTTGTTCTTGTCAGGACACATGCAGCAGCATTCTGGATCAGCTGGAGGGTCTTTAACAACTTATTGGGGCAGCGAGATAATAAAGAACTGCATTAATCCAGCCTAGAAGTAACAAATGCATGGACAAGTTTTTCTGCCATCTTTGTGAGACAGGATATGCCTGATCTTTTGCAATGTTATGTAGGCGACAAAAAAGGCAGTCCTTGAAGTTTGTTTTATGTGCAAGTTAAAGGATATATCCTCATCAAAGATAACTCTTAATTCCTTATAGTAGTGCTGCAGGCCAATGCAGCACCATTGAGGGTACTGGTATCTTTAGATAATGTGCATTGGAGGTGCTTGGGACCAAGTACAATAACTTCAGTTTTGTCCGAGTTTTACAACAGAAAATTGGAGGTCATCCAGGTTTTCATGTCCTTAAGACATGCCTGAAGTTTAGCTAACTGGTTGGTTTCATCCACCTTAATCGATATAATATAATAATATAAATAATATAATGATATAATTTGGTATCATAACAGTAAAAATTTATGGAGTATTTCCTATTAACATTGCCAAAAGGAAGCATATATAAAATGATAGGAATGTTATACTTATACCAAGTCATTGATGTCACTCAGTATGTTGGTGCTCTTGGATGTTTAACGACAGCCATTGAGAGTCGTTGGAGCCATTTGATGCCAAATGTGAATGTGTGAGTGATTGTTCAATGTCCTGGGAAGAGATGAAAGGACAGCAGGGAGACAGGTGATATCTGAGGCCTCCTCCACTGTTGAGTTATGATTTCTCTACTTTGACATATATTGCCTCTTCCACTCCTCTTTCAAAAAACCTGTCCTCCCTGTCCAGAATATGTACATCATTGTCAACAAAAAAGTGTCCCTGTTCTTTGAGGTGAAGGTGGACTTCTGACTCTTGACTTGATGGCCCTCCTGTGTTGAGTCATGCGTGTATACATCTGTGAAGTCATCACTGCATTGTCTGCAGACACTAGGTTGCTTTTCTTATGTTTTGGTGCGTGGTCTTTAGGGTGGATGTTCTCTACAGATGTTCTCTGCGATGGTCTTGAGCACCAGGTCATGTCGCCATCTGTATTGGCCTTCTCCCAGAGCTTTTGGGCAGCAACTCAGTATGTGGTCAAGGGTCCCTTTCTTCTTGCAAAGCGGGCATGCTGGTGAGTTGGCCAAGCCCCAGCAGTGCAGGTTGGATGGGCTGGGAAGGACATCGTAGACAGCCTGGACTAGGAACTTGATGCGGTGTGGCTCTGCCCGCCAGAGGTCTGTCCACGTGATCTTACTCTTGACCGCTTGCTCCCATCTAGTCCAGGCGCCTTGCTGTCTCATTCCCACTGCTCTACTGGACCACTCCTCCTCAACTGCTGCTCTCACCTCGTTCTGGACAAGCTGCCTCTGTTCCTTCCCTCGGGCCTTATCAAAATGAGGGGGTGCACTGGTTTCCAGTCCAGCCCTGCCAACATTTTTTTATAAATAAATATTTGGGAGAATATTTTGGTTGTGCTTATTAGTGAATTACATTATCAGTGATTTTTCTCAATGACACAGCTGAGAAGCACATGGCGAGTGAGTGTCTCTGACTGAATCCTGAGGATTTCTCCATCATCGCACATGAAGATCATTCATGGACAAACTAAATAACAGTGGTCCTAGTATGGAGCCTTGTGGTACTCCTATAGTACATGCTCCTGTTCTACTATGGGGAACAGTATGTTATTTACCCAAAAGCATTGATTGCGGCTAACAAATATGATTTATTCAATTTAATTTGTTTGAAAGATAATGATTGTACAACTTAGTAACTATTGAACGGTTAACTCTGTCAAAGGTGGAGAAACAGTTGTCCCAGTCCTTTAATTTCAGTTGTACTTTACTTTTCTGACAAAATATCAGATTACTGATCTAACTTAAATGTTTCTATGATTTTTATGATCAGGCTGTCGTCTCACTCAGACGTCTAGGAAAGTTCCTGTGCCAAGATGAACTGAAGCCAGACAATGTGGAGAGACTCCCTTACAGCACAGGTATGACATCAGTCCAACTCATCAATACAGAAGAAGATTGGTACCAGGCCAAAACTGGTGGTGGAAACATGTTCTGTCTTCAGATGGAGAGGGTGTGGTGATCAAAGATGGGTCCTTCTCGTGGACCAATGACGGACTGCCGTGTCTGCAGAGGATCAACATGAAGGTGAAGACGGGCTCTTTGGTGGCCGTGGTCGGCCATGTTGGCTCAGGGAAGTCATCTCTGCTGTCTGCCATTTTAGGAGAGATGGAGAGGAGGAGTGGCTTTGTCTCCATCAAGGTGACTATAAACAACATGTATGTCTTTGATTTATTGATATTTAAACTGTGGAGGTTTAGTTTTTATAAAACTTTTTCTAGAGTCTAAGATAAGATAAGATAAGATATACCATTATTCGTCCCACAGTGGGGAAATTTACAAAAAGAGGTAAGTTTTTCTTTTTAAGTCATAGCAAGCGTCATAGGATATGACTATTGTGGCTGTTTCTGACAGAACCTGTAAATATGCTAACAGTTAGCTGTCATGCTGAAGAGAATGTCAGCCTTTTCTAAACTAATCCAGGAGAATTACTGCTTCCTTCATAAAGTATGTGGCAACCAAAACACTGCATTCATGGTGTCAATGGTGTTGAAAGGTGAGCTTGGTAGTGTGCTAAGAGCTGAAATAATTGTTCCCCATCCTGATGAAAATGCATATAGAGCTTGCATAAACGTGTACATGTGCATGTGCATGAACATGGCTTGGGGGTTTGAAAATATCCAACCTATTACTAGCAGTACAAGCAGCCAGATTGTAGCAGCCAGTCAGTAGTTCATCCACTGTTCTTTAGTTTCAGTTTCAATCAGATATTGAGAACTCTGCATTTCCATCCAAAACAGAATCAGACAAAACTAAACTTTCCAACGTGAAGCTCAGGATCATTAAACTCCTTCAAGTCTATAGATTATTTCGGATGAATACAGTAGTTCAGTATTATAGCTTCTAATGAAGCATTCAGAGAAGATATAAACATAATGTTGAAAATCAAGAATCTACTCTTCAAAAGTTATTGAATTGATTGCTTTTTATGAAAATCTATCTGTTAAATGTATGTAATTTACAGCAGACTTCTCAGTGATAATAATGGTTATCGTGACTGTGGTGATGCAGGGTTCATTGGCCTACATCCCCCAGCAGGCCTGGATCCAGAATGCCTCTCTGAAGAACAACATTTTGTTTGGTGGAGAGAGGAAGGAGAGCTGGTACCATCGTGTGTTGGAGGCCTGTGCTCTGCTACCAGACCTGGACATCCTGCCTGCTGGAGACAGCACCGAGATCGGGGAGAAGGTAACAACACCACTTCCACGGTTGGGGTCTATCCACAGGAACCGAACCCCCATGTGTCTGCTCTGTTGACACAAGTGATAATGTTTAACTAAATATGTTACTATTTCTGTTCATGAGATAAGATATACCTTTATTCCTCCCACAGTGGGGAAATTTACACTTCTTTGTTGCCAATATGAGTATATGCTATTAATTTTTCTGTTTATTAATGATGGATTAAATTTCTGTTTGTATTTACTGACTGCAGGGTCTGAACCTGTCTGGTGGTCAGAAGCAGAGGGTAAGTCTTGCTCGGGCAGTCTACAGGAAGTCCGATGTTTACCTGTTGGATGATCCACTATCGGCCGTTGATGCTCAAGTGGGACAACACATCTTTGATAGAGTCATTGGACCCAGAGGACTCCTCAAAGACAAGGTGAGACCCTGCTGAGACCTGTATCTGTATTCACAATCTGATCAAACTGTCCTACAACCACCTGTCTCCACCCATTTCCAGTGGGTTGTCATGGACATTGTTGGTCCTTTGGTCAATAGCAGTTGGGTCCACAGTACATCCTGGTTGAATTTGTGACTATGCAACCTGTTTTCTGGAGGCTTACCCATGACAGTCCATCACCGCATTGACTGTGCTACATGATCCAGCTTGTCTCTGGAGTGGACATCCCTTATGAGAGCTTCAGTGACAAGTGGATCAATTCAATCTCCAAGCTGACAAAGCTTTTCCACAATAGGCATCACTGCAATCCAGACCACTCAATACCATCCACAGACTAATGATCTGTCTGAGCGGTTTAAGCAGACCCAGGCTTTAACTTGGAGCTTCCCCATACAAGTTAATGTATGGCTGGGACTTTCAGGGGCCATTGGACCTACACCAGAAGTCACATCCAGTGACAGAGGGATGGTGGAGTGTGTGCTGGGAAAGAGACACCACTTGGCGATTGTTAGGAAAATTAAAGAACAAACTCAGGAACACCGTCTGAAGATCAAAAGAGTAGGTTTTTTATTCTTGCAGCAAGGGAACAAGTTACACACAGAGAGTCTGCAGTGCAAGTATTGTTCAAGGATACACAATTCACAGGAGGCTTTTATAATACTGATGGGTGGAAACTTGCATTCTCACTAACAAACACCTCATTTCATGGTAGAGAGAGAGAGAGAGAGAATCTATTGCTTGTCATAAGAGAAAGAGGCGACTAGTCAGATGACCTTAAGAGAAGAACAAGGTGCCCTGTCCTTCTTCATCATCCACTGCTTCTGTCACCATAAAGTCGTCATAAGACAATCATACAACTGTTAAACATAGCCCGTTAACATATCACGGGGGGAACACTAGACTCTAGAACACTAGAGATGACCTCTTACACAAGTAGCACGAGGTCGTTACTCGGTCATGAACATATAAGATGACTCACAGGATCATGAGTGAGATACAAGGTGGAGGCAGAGGTAAACTTGCAGGAAGCCCAGAAGACACAGAAGACTTGATATGACCAGCAGGCACAAGATATTGATTTCCAGCTGGGTCAAAAAGTGCTTTTGCGCCTTCCTACCTCCAACAGCAAGCTGTTGGCCAGATGGTGGGACACTTAAATCATCACTCGGAAGATGAGCCTTGTCATACAAAGTTCATCATCCAGAAAAAAGGAAGCAGAAGTAGCCCTGGGAACTTTCTGGAAGGGAGTAAGGACCAACCTACCCAGGGCTCTGAAGTTGCCCTCTTTGTGAAGGAAGTTGATTTGAAAGAGGAAGACACAGGTTTGGAGATCCTAAAAAAGACTCCTCCTAACCATAACCCTGCACATCTTACAACAGAACAAGCTTCACAACTCAACAAAGTCCTTTAGGAAGCATGATCACTGTTCACTACTAGTCCTAGCAGAACAATACTCACCTGAGTGATGGCCAGCCAATCACCAACATCCCTATCATGTTCCACTGCAGCCAGTGGAAAGGCTTTGGCAGGAGGTGGAAGCCACCTCTGTGTTGAGCAATCCAACTCTGAATAGTGTAGTTTGGTTGTTATGGTTCCTGCAAATCTGCATTAACTGTAGCAAGATTAAATGCATAACCCCATGAAAAGGATCAATGACTTGGGGTGGCTGCGTCTCAGGGGGTAGACTGGTTGTCCACTAATTGTAAGGTTGGTGGTTCGACCCCTGGAATCCTGGTTTCCATGTTGCAGTGTCCTTGGGCAAGAATCCTGACCTCCACTGAACCCCAAATTGCTCCCAAATGCTGTTCCATCAGTGTGCAAATGTGTGCACATGGTAAATGGTTGCGATGAGTTTCTAATCAGCAGCCAGTATGAAATTGTGTGTGAATAAGTCAATGCTGGTTTGCTTTGTGAGGTGCTTTGAGTGGTCTAGTAAGACTAGAACAGCGCCATATAAATGCAGTCCATTTGCCACTACCTTCTGGAGAGGACTGAGTCTACTATGAACATCACGACTCTTGAACGTGCAATGTATACTAGGAAATGTCTCTGGACAGTTCACTGAGTTTTAGACTGCACAGTGCATCAGCTACTTGAGCAATGCTGTGCATCTTACCTTGACAGGCAACACCTGGGTGGAACACTTCCAGCACTTGAGACAAGTCTTTGGAAAAACCCTGAACACCAGATTGACCCTCAACATCTCCAGGTCTGAGTGGGCAAGGTAGAAGGTAGTACCCTGGCTACCAGCTAGAAAAGGAGAAGTGAGCCCAGAGCCCACGATTGGATAAGGAAGAAGCAGTCTAAGTCTGACCTCCACCTCCACCCAAAGAAGGAGATACAGTCCTTTCTGAGACTGGCTCATTGGTTACTGCTGATTTGTGCCCCAGTTTGCAACCACTACATCCCCACTCAGAGCTCTGACCAACAAGGACAAGTAGAACTTTGTCACGTAGACTGAGGAATTTACAGCCTTCTGAATCCAAAAATCCCAAATGTCTTCTCCTGTAGCCCCTAAGAGTCACACTTCAACACCAGCAAGAAATTCCTGGTTGAGGTGCATATGGCCACTTTTGGCCTTGGAGAAGTCCTGTTTTTGTAATGTGTGTTGTTGTTTAAACCTTGTTATATGTCTGTTGTTTTTATTTAAACCTTGTAATATGTGTGTTGTTGTTTAAGCCATATTATTTGTTTGTTATGTGTGTGCTATTGTTGTTAATGTGCTAATGTGTTTTTTTTAGACCCGGGTGCTGGTAACTCACGGCATCAGCTTCCTGTCTAAAGCAGACCTAGTTGTGGTGATGGAGGAGGGTCACATCTCTGAGATGGGCTCCTACATGGAGCTGATGGACAGGAAGGGGGTCTTTGCCAAATTCATCCACACCTTCAATGGAAACCAGCGTAGAGAGAGCTCCACCCCGAGAGACAAGAGTTAGAGCCTCAATTTAACTGAACTGAAACAAGACTAAACTATCAGGATATTAAACTACAGTAACTAAACCAGAGCTCAGGATAATAAAAATGGTAACCTGTTTAAAGTGACGCATATGTAAGCTCTGAGATTTCTAAAGCAAATAACATCGGTAATTAACAGTTTATATATTATGAATACTTCTACAGAAACTGTACAAACACTGAAAATTTGAAAAAAACATTTGGTCATTGGTCATTTTGTTTTGAATATTTTAGTTTATTTGTGTGTGTGTCTGTATGTGAATAACTGGGTGTGTTTGCATGTGTGTATAACTTGTAAATTTGCTGTATGTGTGTTAAACTGTATATATTTGTGTGTATTTGTAATCACATGTGTATAATTGTGGTTATATTTGTGTGTTTGTGTTTGCAGGCAGCAGGAAGCCTGTGTCTCGTCTCAGTATGACTGATTTCTCCATTGATCTTTCTCAAGAGCAGCTGATCAGGTTGAAATTGAAACAAATGATGAAACTGTAAACAGATTCTAAACAGAAACATACCTTCAAGTATTTTAATAAACAGTGTAACGTGGAATGGGGTTGGACCCAAATACAACACACTAGAACAGATGATTGGTAAGGTCCTTTTTTAAAGACAAAGGAAATCTGAAAATTCACGGAAGGGTGTTGTGTTCAGGATTGCCCAAAAACCAGAGGGACAGGCAGACAGAAACCATAAACATGAACTATAAACTGGGGACTGAAGCCTTGATGTGACAGAGAGCAGATCCAACAAAGACATGAACACAAACAAGCATCAGAGAAAGACAATCCGGCAAAGCGAGAGTGCAGTGGAGTGGCTTATATAGAGTCCTGATTGGTAATGGAAAGCAGCTGGGTGTACAGGTGAGATGATTAGGTGGGAGTGGCTGGCAGGTGAGGTGAGGCAGAGGTGGGGTGAGTGGAAAAATACTGAATACTTGAATGTATAATTATGGCAGACAGAACAGAGACCAGAACACAGAACTAAAACAGACAGAACTTATACATGAAATGAATGAGGCTGACAGGACTACGGCATAACAGACTATGACAGAACAGAGGCTATGACAGAACAGAGACTGAGAACTAAGACAGATCTTAACTGAGACTAAGGCCAAACAGAAACTAAGACAGAACTATGACATAGGACACAGAGAGAACTAAGACAGAAAACTAAGACATAGAACGAAGACACAGAACTAAGACAAGACTGGACTAAGAAAGAGGCACAGGAACTGAACTAAGGCACAGACTGAACAGAAACTAAGGCAAAGCTGAACTATGACGAGGAAGAACTAAGACAAGGCAGAATTAGACGAGACAAGGTTGAAGATAAACTAAGGCTGAACAGAAACGTGGCTGGCAGAACTGTGACAGGACAAAGACAGACAGGACTGATACATGAACAGGACAGAACTGAACTAAGACAAGGCAGAATGAAACTAGGACAGAGACTGAACACACAAACATGGCTGGCAGAACTGTGACAAAACAGTTGTAATACAGCCTCATATGTCAATAATACACATATTGAATATAAATAAAAACTAAAGAACAAACTTTGACAGTGATTTTTGATCTGATTGTAATTTACATAGATGAAGTGCTTTTTTACTGAAAAACATGACTGACTTTGAATATTTATTTGAATATTAAAACTTTAAAATTTAAACTCCTTAAACTTGACAGTCACATGTTGTTGCTGTTCTGTTAGAAGCTCCTCTGAGATTGTATTATTTGACAAATTGGGGTTTTAAAAAAATGTATTCAGTGTTTATTCATTAAGTGAACTATGAAGATGGTGCCGCAGATAGCTGTACACTGTTTTCATTTTATGGTTTAAATCATTAACCGAGTCTTAACAGGATGATGATAAGATGTTATTTTTGTTGGTTGCAGTATGTGATGTGAGAGTTGTGGCTACATCATAATAATGCCGGGATAATGCCGCTTTTTTTGGTAGTTGGCAAAGAATTATTGAAACTGTTAAAAAACAGACAGTGATGGCCAGATCAGTGACAGAAGGTATATTCATATTAAGACCATATGATATGATTAAATTCAAATTGTTCAAACATTCAAAATGTTTATTTGTTTGTTAGTGTGTGCATGCGCTTGTGTGTTCCAGCTGTGATGTGAGCAGTGCCAGTGTTCAGATGATGCAGGCTGTTGATCAGGACTTGGATGATGAGGATGCTGGGAAATTTACAGAGGCTGACAAAGCTCACACAGGGAGGGTGGGTCTTTCTTTTCATCAATAAGACTAATGTTTGTTTATCAATATTAATTACAATGAAGAAGTTAACAACCTGAAGATCCTTTAAACACAGCCAAGGTGGAAGCATCTACACGAGTTTGCCGAAAGAACACAAAACTACACTGAAAATACAATAGCACAAAAAAGAACATTCATTTGTTTCAAACTCAGGACTAAGGAGACTAAGGAATTAACCCGAGGAACCGAACTCCGAAACAAAACCGAGAAACTAAACTTCTGAACTAAGGAACTAAATTCAGGAACAAAACCGAAGAACGAAACTAAGGAACTAAACTATGGAATTGAAGAACTAAGCCGAAGAACTAGTAGGAGCAACTAAACTCAGGAACTGTCCAGAGGAACTAAATTGTTGAACTAAATTCAAGGAAAAGGAAGGTTAAGGAGAAAACTGAGGAACTCTACTCAGCAACTAACTTGAGGAATTAAACATATGAACTAAATCAAAGAACAAAATTTATAAACCAAACTTAGAAAACCGAACTAACTTAGCTACTAAACTGAGCAAAGGGGAAGCTAAGGGAACAAAACCTCAGAAACTAACCTGAGCAACTAACATGAGGAACTAATCTTAGGAATTTAAATGGGAAATTAAAGGAAGGAATTAAACCAAGGAACTAAAATGAAAAACTAAACTCAGAAACTAAAGTGCGGAACTGAACTGGAGAATTAATGAGAGGAACTAAACTGGGGAACTAAACTAAGGTGCTAAACTTATTAACTAAACTGAGGGACCAAACCGAAGAACTAAATTTCATAAAGTGAGGAACTAAATCCAGGACTTAAACTGAGGAACTAAACTGATGTATTCAATTGAGGAAGTAAACTAACTAAATTGAACTAAATTTGGCAACCAACATCAGAAACTGAAAGTGTTTCCACCTGATATGAAGATCGGTGAAAATTTGGGAACTCAATCTAATGATGGATTAAACAACCATGACAGCACTTGCATACAGTTTTCCAACATGATGTATTGACTGTAGAGACTGATCTTTGGGGTTTGAAAAGAGACTAAAAACTGCAGAACACGCAGTATCTCTAAAGTGACAATTGTTCATTTGTTTGTTTTCTCTTAGATGTCATACAGGATGCAATTGAAATTTACAAAGTTCTTCTTCTGTTGTCAGGTGAAACTACAGATGTATAGAGAATACTTCAGGACCGTTGGCCTGACCTTCATCATGACCATCATCTTGCTCTGTGCCATCCAGCAGGCCACATCACTGGCCTACAACTATTGGCTGAGCCTGTGGGCCGACGAGCCACCCGTCAACGGCACGCAGATCGACCACGAGCTGAAGCTGAGCGTGTTTGCAGCTCTTGGCTTCACTCAGGGTGGGTCAAAGGTCATTATAGACATCACATTAATGAGAGATTGACATAGATAGATTAACCAGAAAGAGTTGAACTGAAAACAATAAACTGCTGCAAGATAGCAGATGCTGCCAGAACAACTCTGTTGTCATCACACAGAAGTGAAGTTAATATCCATCGGCTCATTGTCCTCTAGTTAAAACACAAGAATAAAATTTCACTAAAGATTTAAAAAGAGACAAGTTAGACAAGATTTAAAGCCTGTGAACTTATTATTATTACTTTGAAAGGAACGCAGAGATCCAAGTTCACTCAGTCGTAAAGTCTGAAGCTCTGAATGATTTTGCCGAGAAGAGACGTCATTGAGTTTCCCGGTTTATTAAAGTTCTCTTTTATCTGTTTTATAATGCCAGGATTAAGAAGTTATTTCAGTGTTTGATCTGTGAAACAGAGTCACGTGCAGGAAACTCTGACCTATGTCACACCTCAGCATCAGGTGCTTGACATTTAAATGACAACATATGTAAATTATTTACTCCTAAAAGACATTTAAGCTTTACTTCAGTACATACAAGTTTTATATGTGTCACTTCCAGAAATCTTTCTGTGAGCTCTGTGTAAAACTGTCCCATTAAAACCAGCGTATGATCTCCTGGTGACTTCATTTGAATTTCAGGGATGGCCATGTTTGGGACAACGCTCGCCATTGCTCTCGGTGGTATTGTAGCATCACGTCACCTTCATGCCGATCTTCTGAACAATGTCCTGCACTCACCCATGTCCTTCTTTGAGATGACACCCAGCGGAAACCTCCTGAACCGCTTTTCCAAAGAGATAGATGCCATTGACTGTATGATTCCGGATGGGCTAAAGATGATGCTGGGCTACCTGTTCAAGCTGCTGGAGGTCTGCATCATTTTGTTGTTGGCCACACCCTTCACAGGACTGGTGCTACTACCCCTCACCTGTGTCTACATTTTCATACAGGTAAAGGTTTCTTCTGAATGTTTTCTGGACATCTCTGAGGTTCACCTGAATGCTCTTTGTCATTATTACTTTTGTTGTTTCTCGTCTCCAGCGTTTTTACGTGGCGTCATCCTGTCAGCTGCGACGACTGGAGGCAGCGAGTCGCTCGCCAATCTACAGCCACTTCAGCGAGACAGTGCAGGGTGCCAGCGTCATCCGAGCCTTTGGTCAACAGCATCGCTTCATTCTGCAGGCCGATCATCGCATCGACAATAACCAGGAAGCTTATTTCCCTCGCTTTGTTGCCACCAGGTTCATTAAACTACTGAAACAGATTAGAGCGAACAGTATTTCAAAGATATTTCTGTGATGTTTGGCAGTGTTTTAAAGATATTTCTGATCTTTGACAGTATTCTAAAATTTTGCTTCAGTATTTTTATATTTGTGCTGACTTATCTTATCTTCTGTGCATTTGTATGGTATTGTACCTGTTGTAAAGATATTCATCTCAGGCTTTTTGCAGATACTTTTTAGTTTTCTAAATCAAATATGTTTCTGTCAGATGGCTTGCAGTGAATCTGGAGTTTTTGGGGAATCTGTTGGTTTTGGCTGCAGCCATCATGTCGGTGCGAGGTAGGGATGAACTCAGTCCGGGCATCGTGGGATTGGCTGTGTCACATTCTCTCCAGGTTAAAACCTGTTTGTATCTGTGTTAACTCCACTGTTTTTAAACCAGGAAAAGATAAAATGGTCCTGAGGGATATATGGACATGCCTAATCATCAGATTGTGCATGGCAATGTGGGAAGCCACAGCTTTTTCCCCCCAGTGTCGTCAGTCGCTTTTAAGTTATATTGTTAATGCTTTAACCCATTGATCGGAATGGATCTTCACAATTGATCTATCACAAAAGACATCCCTGCTCGCTTTGCTACTAGATTACTACCTCTGTTTTGATGATCAAGTCAAAAATGTTGTCATCATGTTTTTTTCCCAGCTCAAGATAATCTCAAAAATTAGGCAATTTTGATCAATTGCTGATCCAAAAAATGTTGTACATGCTAGACAGTCTTATTTGTGTTTTTTGAAATGCAGGACTGACTCAGAGGTATGGTTGCCTCGACTAAAAGCTCCGCTCTCTGCAGTGTTAAACAAGAACTTTACTCCCGTGTCAACTGAAAGACAAAATAAGTCAAACAAAGAAAGCTTGAGATGCATGACCCTGCCGTTTGCATTTGTGTTTGTGTTTTGCAGGTGACAGGAATCCTGAGCTGGATTGTTCGATCCTGGACTGACGTGGAGAACAACATTGTGTCGGTGGAGAGAGTCAAAGAGTACGACAACACAGCCAAAGAGGTGTGCTGCTGTACAAGAGGACCTGGTTTATACGGAACTTGGATTTGTAGCTTGTACCCTGTAACTTGATTATTGGAGCTAAAAGCATAAAATGTTTTATTATTGTTCTGTCGTTTATTGTTTTTATGTTTTTATTTTTCTTAGTGCTTTGAAGCTGTGAATGTTGATCATTCATCCCTCTTGACCTAATGTGTCCCCTCAGGCAGCATGGACCACCGAGGGTAGTTTGCTCCCGGCGGCCTGGCCGACCACGGGACACATCCAGTTTGAAGACTATGGACTGCAGTACCGTAAAGGTTTGGGCTGGGCTTTAAACGGCATCTCCATTAACATCCAGGACAGAGAAAAGGTCAGCAATGATCAGACTCAAAAAAATGTAATTGTCATTTAATTGATAATCATCACGAGGTTTTGGAAATATGTCAGGAAAAAACACAAGGTAAAAATATAAGATTAGCGATAGTAAAAACAAAAATTGAAAGTCCAAAATAATAAACAAAATTTAATACATTTGCTGTCATCAGTTATTGTCTTTTGATATGAGTTATGATTTTGACATGTAGTAAATCATCTCATATCATTTGAATATTTATTGATGAGAATAATGAATTTGCAGGTGGGGATTGTCGGAAGGACCGGAGCTGGGAAGTCGTCTCTGGCTTTGGGTATTTTCCGGATTCTGGAGGCAGCAAAGGGACGAATCTTTATTGATGGGATCAACATCGCTCAGGTTGGCCTTCACGATCTGCGCTCCAGAATCACCATAATTCCTCAGGTCAGTATTGCAAATATAAAAAAAAACTGCAGTACAAATAGTGCAATGGGTGGGATCAACATCGCTGAGATTGTCCCGCATGAGCTCCACTCGAGAATCACCAGCTTTCCGAACCTACTTATTACTTATTCAGTACCGTATGCATGAGTATGGAACGCAGTGTGAGTACTCCACACAATTAATACAGCGTGTAATGAGTACTTCACGCATTTAGTACAGTATGCAGTGAGTACTTCATACAAACAGAAACACTAATGAACACATGTAGTAGGAAACACTTCAGATATATATCTCAAAGGGGAAAAAAAATCTTTATATATTAAGTGAACAATTTTCAGTGAATGAGTCAACACCAAGTTTCTGAGACTCTCATATTATTGACTATCGGCCAGTCACACTCACCCCAGCGGTGACGAAATGCTTTGAAAAACTGGTCCGAAGTCACATCGTATCATTCCTGCCCCACAGCTTTGACCCGCACCAGTTTGCGCACAGAGCAAATAGATCCACGGAGGATGGCATAGCCACAGCCCTCCATACTGCTCCGTCCCATCTGGAGCAGCAGGGGAGCTACGTACGGCTGCTCTTTGCGGACTACAGCTCTGCTTTTGACACCATCTTCCCCCACAGACCGGTGGACAAACTGGGGGACCTTGGACTAGCATATTCTACCCGCATGTGGATTAACAGCTTTCTGTCTAGTCTCACCCAGAGGTTTAGCATTGGAAATAACACATCCACAGCTCTCAGCCTCAGTACCAGCTCCTCTCAGGGCTGTGTGCTGAGCCCCCTGCTCTACACCCTCTACGCTCACGACTGCACCCCTGCTCACAGCAGGCAACAGGCAACAGACAATATAAACTTGTTTTGTGTCACAATAAAAGACTTTAAAGCGACCTGTAACCTTCCATTCACAGGACCCGGTGCTGTTTTCTGGTTCTCTGAGGATGAACCTGGACCCCTTTGATACCTGTTCAGATGAGGATCTGTGGAAAGCTCTGGAACTGGCTCATCTTAGCAGCTTTGTGTCTGCACTTCCACAAAAACTCAATCATCACTGCTGTGAAGGAGGAGAGAACCTCAGGTAGATCCAGCTGCCACACACCTGGACTAGGTTTATCTGAGCACACCAGGGGAGACTGTATAACAATAAGACAACAGCAGGGGGTGATGTATCAGAATGCTTACAGTTGGAGAGAGTGCTTAGTGCACTAACAGTATAGGCCTATAGCAGTGTAACTCAGGGATGGTTCAGGTCTCACCTGGACCCGTTCTAACTATGAGCTTTATCAAGGAAGAAGGTTTTAAGTTGACTCTTAAATGTACAGAGGGTGTCTGCCTCCTGAACCCAGACTGGGATCTGGTTCCACAGGAGAGGAGCTGTCGGCTCTGGCTCCCATTCTACAGTTGGAGACTCTGGGAACCAAGGGAATCCTACATTCTGGGAGTGGAGTGCTCTATTAGGGTAAGAGGGTACTATGAGCTCTTGAAGATATGATGGTGCCTGAACATTAAGAGCTTTGTAAGTTTGGAGAACGATCTTAAATTCTGTTCTGGATTTGAGAGGGAGCGAGCGCAGCGAAACCAATATGGGAGAAATATGATCTTTTGTCATTGTTCTTGTCAATACAGTAGGTGATTGTAATTTCATTTCGATAATGATAGCCTTAGTACTACATTTATGTCATTATTAGATGCAATTGGCTTCTATCAGAGTGTTGATAAAGCGACTCACTGTTTTAGCCCACCCCCTTGTTCTGGCTTATGGCATTGAAATTGAAGACTTAATAGTCTTTCCTCAGTATCCTCTTTTATCAGATCATTTTTTAACAACTTTTGAATTCCTATTACAAGACTACACGCCATTATGTGAAAATTTGTACACCAGATGATTATCTGACAGTGCTGTTGCTAAATTTAAGGAAGTCCTATTGGCATTGAATTCAATGCCACGTCTCAATTTAACTCAGGATTCCCAGGCTAAATTTAGTCCCTCCCAAATTGATTGTCTCGTTGATAGTGCTGCAGACTCAATGTGAATGACTCTGGACTCTATTGTCTGTTTAAAATAGAAGATAATCAAGCAAGGGAGGTTAGCTCCATGGCATTGCCAGCAAAGCCAGAAATGAAAGCAAACAAGGCAAAAAGTTGAAAGGAAACGGTGTTCTACCAATCTGGAAGAATCTCGTGCGGTCTGGCAAGATAGTCTTAAAAATTACATTTCCATTTGTGGATTGGTAACCGGGGAACCACAGAAGAGTCAAGCAATCGACCTAGGGCCCGGTCGTGGCGGTTGTATCAGGCGTCCGTCTTTGGCCGCGTAGTGAGCAGGAGGGGACGTAGACCCAAATGATGGAGTTCAGGAAGGAGGGAGCTTTTTTCGTTGCAGTTTTGTAGGTGAGCGTCAGAGTTTTGAATTTGATGCATCATGCAACTGGAAGCCAGTGGAGCGATCTGAAGCGGGGGGAGGTTGTTGCTGTTTTGGGCCGGTCGAAAGGAAGCAGACGTGCTGCCACATTCTGGATCATCCGCAGAGGTTCGAACGTAGTAGCTGTTCTAATGGAAGCGCAGAGAGGCGTTTAGGGCGGCAGTTTTGCCTCCTGGTCTCAACTCTGGACCGTCACCATGAACCATGGGCTTCTGCTTCCTTCGGACAGTCACCCAGCCACCCTGGTTTCCTGGCCGCTCAGGGGTTGCTGGGGATGGCTGGCAGGAGTTACACCTGGTTGTTCCACACTGGCTGGTGGGGGCTCTCCAGCTACAGCATCTAATGACTGACTGACTGACTGACTGACTGACTGGCTGGCTGGCTGACTGACAGATAACACACTTCCAACTCAATTAACCCTGCCTCCATCACGACAAGTAAACTACACTTATTACAAGCTAATGTAACGAGCAGGAGTGACCAGCGTGTAAACAATTTTTAGTGATTTAGCAAGAAAGTTGCTAAAAGAGAGAAAGAGCTATGAGTGCTTGAACAGAACTAGTTTTTTTTATTGAAATGTGTAGCAGGTAATTAAACACAGTAATGAAGAATGTTGTAAATCATTGTGCCATCTGACTGACTGCTTATATATGAATCATACTGTAAAGTGTAATGTTTTTGTCTGCAGTCTTGGTCAGCGGCAGCTACTGTGTTTGGCCAGAGCTCTCCTGAGAAAGACTAGGATCCTGGTTTTGGATGAAGCCACAGCAGCTGTGGACCTAAACACAGACCAGCTGATCCAGTCCACCATTCGTACTCAGTTTGATAAGTGTACAGTCCTGACCATAGCTCACCGCCTCAACACCATCATGGACTACACCAGGTACCAGCTGCACTGTGACTAATTGGTTAATGTCCTACGCAGACTATCTGTTATTGCAAATGCAAGTGCTACTTTAGCTTAGGTTTTTAAGAGTAAACTAGTAGATCAAAATCAGTGAAAAGAAATCACTAGAAAAGTAAAGAGTACTTCATAGACTTTAAGCGGTCTTTGTTTTGTCTGCGAATATCCTCATTGTCCTCATCGTCTTGTTTTCCGAGTCTCATCCTCTTCTCTATACGACCGGTCTCGTCGATTCCGACTCGTCTCGTCTCTCCGTCTCTCTCTTCAGGGTGATAGCGATGGACCGAGGCTGTATCGCAGAGACGGACTCCCCTTCTCAGCTCATCCGCCTGCAGGGTCACTTCTACGAGATGTGCCACGAGGCTGGTTTGGCCTGACTTACGTTGTTAAAAAACAATGTATTTTGAAGTTGGAGAGATGTACAGATCATGTGAGTTTCATGTTAGAATTGGTAATATCAGGACAAGGAGGTGGGATTAGGACGTGTCTTCAGGATGTCTTAGAAACTCAAAAATTTCCAAAAGAAATTCATTATCTGAATATACTTCTACCACTTTTTGTTTGATGTTTACAGTATTTAATGACATAATTGATATGGAATTGATATATATATATATAGAATATCTTTCCAAACTTGTTTGCAATGTCTGCTGGAATTCCTGCCAGATTCTGTGTCTGGATTTCTGACCGGGACTTGACATGATTGAAGATTTAGTAATTACTTAATGAGTGTTTTGGATGAAGTCACAGTGACTGAATCCTTTTGAATTGCTGCTTATATGTGTAAAATGAGATCCGTTTCATAAGGTTAAAAAAGAGCACTTATGCGCATGTAATTTTGTGTTTTGATTAGCAATAGTCTAACTCCCTGAAGTTATTCATAGTTGTAACTCTGTCACTTCGATAGAGCATTTTATTACGGTTTATAGATTGTAGCTGAAGTGTTCCTGTGCTAATAGCGGCTAACTATGTACATACCTAAAATTTATTTGTCATTATTTTTTGCCATGAAATGTGTTGTTGCTACACAGAAAATAAATTTCAAATGAGTGGGAAGAAGTTGAAATAGCTTCCTGTTGTGTTTTACAAATGATTCAGTATGGGTTTTTTCCCAGGTTAGGACTTGGATCAACTTGTTGGAATCTTTCGAATGTGCCAGAATACCAAACTTGGTATAGGTTTGGGGAAAAAAAATTCCCCTCCAGAGAAGGAGGAGAATGATGCACGGGCACGATCCAGTCCTGAAGCGTCTGGGCCTTCATGACTTTTCTTGTAGTTTTTCTTCATCTTTGTGTTTCGTTGTTGTTACTTTCTTGTAGTTTTTCTTGGTTGTGGCTTGCCGTGTGCTAATAAAGTGTGCCTTGTTGCAACGTTTGGACTCCTTTTTGGTCTTCATCAGGCTATAGCACACACTTTCGACTCTTTTGTCCTCTCTTTATCTTTGTATCTTACTTGTTGGCACCCCCTGTGCATGTCCTTGGCACCCCCTGGACACTGCCTCTTCCTAGCTTCTTTAGCTTTGTTTTTTGACTTTTCGCTCTTCTTCTTAGCTCTTTGCTCTTTCTTAGCTTCTTTAGCTGTTTGCTTTTCTTCTTATTGCAACATTTTGCTCTTCTTCTTAGCTTTTTCCTTTTCCTTTTCTTACGAGCAGCATCCTAAACATGTCTGGGCTTGTCCTGCTCTGAGAGATGCGGCCCCTTCACCTGTCAGGTTAGGAAAAAGGTCAGCCCTACTCCTCTTTTGAGGAGCGGGAAACGCTCGGGCCCTCCTTCCGGCACCCGTCCCCCCTCTGTCCCCAAATGAGCAACTCCGGCCCTGGTGTTGGGGTCGTGATTGAAAAGTTGGCTCACGGGAGCGACCCCATCTCCGACGGCGAAGCAATTCCCATCCCTCATCCTCCCCGGCGAAAGCCATGTTGAGGTTTTAATGAGGGTGTGTTTTTATCTGTGTACAAAAAAAATGAAATGATAAACAACTAAAAAAGTGGTTTTTCTAAAAAATAACACAAAAGAAACCACTCAAAACTCCTGTAACAACTTAAATAAAAGCTTGAAAAAGAAATTTCTGTTGTGTGCTTCGGGTTAGGTGAGAGGTTAGGAACTGGCCTTCCCCATTTCTGGGGGTTAGGGGGGTTAGGTGAGAGGTTAGGAACTCGCCTTCCCCATTTCTGGGGGGCGAGGAATGCAGGGTCCTTCCCCCAGTCCTGTCTCCCCCTTCCCTGATCAAAATACCGCTGCGGGCGGCTTTGAGTGTATTCACGGCCCTGCCGGCGGCGGCCGTAATACACTGTGGTCCACTCGGACATTTTTAACTGTACAATAAACTAAAAGAGCAGCTAATTTGCTGTGTATAATGTTTTTAATGAAAACAAATAACTTAAAGAGCAGCTATTGCTGTGTAAAACCCTGTTTTTTTAAATCAAATCAAAGAAAAGAAACAACTAAGGGAGGCGGCACTTTTGCCGTACGGTTTTCCGCTTTAAGGAAATAAACTAAAATGAAATAAAATAAAATCAAAAGTGTCTCTTATAGATAGAGAAGCCTCCTTATTTTAATTCAAATCCCCAGTAATGAACTCAAAGAGCAGCTGTTTCGCTGTATTAATTCCCGATTCGGTTTTAAAGAAATGAAATAAAATGAAATAAAACCAAATCCCTTTTATAAATTAATAAGCCTCCTTAATCGCGACGTTTCGGTAGCAAAAGACTACCTTCTTCAGGCGTGGAGGCTTAAACTCAATGAATTAAGTGTGGAGAGCCAGCTGGAGATGCTTCTCCTTCAGCTGACTTGCACAGAGTGAGAGGCATCCTCTCTGTGCCTCTGCTCATGGGCTCCTCCCCCTTTCCTCCTAGAATAGAAACCTAAAGTGTTTTGTTTTTAACTTCAATAAATGATTTTAAATGTTTTTAAACATTGAAAAAATCCCATAAACACATTTTCCTTTTTCATATGAATGACATATTCTCTTAATGTCAACCCCTGATTTTTAGTGTTTTTAAATCCCAATAAAATGATTTGAAGTGTTTTTAAATGTTCAAAAAATCCATGAGCTAATTTTTCTTGTTTAACATGAATGAAATATTCTTTTAATTAGCACCCCTAATTTTTAATGTGTTCCATGTAGTGTAAAACCCAATTATGTATTTAATCCTTATTCTATGAATTAATAATGTTCAAAAAAATCAACTACCTAATTTTTCATCCTTAATATGAATTAAACATCCTATTTATTTACATCCCTTATTTTTAATGTGTTCCCTGTTGTGTTTAAATCCCATTAGGTATGAAATCCTTATCCTATGAATTAATAAATACATGTGAATATATCCCTTTCTAATTCTACCTGATTTTCAATTGTTTTCAGGGTTGTTTTAAAAGAAATCTGTTTCCATAGTTTGCTAAAATGTTTATTATTGTAAGGAAAGGAGGGTTATGTGAACCAGGTCAAAGGTCAGGAAAGGGGAAAGGTTATGATTAGGGAAGGGGAGGGAGAAGGTTAGGGTTAGGAAAAGTGTACAGGGTTAGGGGTTAGGGGTTAGGGGTTAGGGGTTAGGGTTAGGGGTTAGGGTTAGGGGTTAGGTGTGAGAGATAGATACTGCCTCCTAAATGAAGGACGACAGGAGTGCACGCTCCATCCTCTACCAGCTCCCGTAACTCCGGTCCCTCCCCTTTCTTCTCCCATAGTTAGGTTAGCTTAATTTTTGGTTTAGCTTTAGTTGAATTTCGCCTTGGGTATTCTAATATAATAATATTTTTGCTGTTTTTAGCTTGTAATATATTTATGCTTAATATAATGATATTATTGCTGTTTTTAGCTTGTAATATATTTATGCTTTTTAATGTTTTTTGAATATTTTAAAGTGTTTTAAAATGTTTTTATCCCCCCCTCCCAATAAAGTCCAATTTGTGCCTTAGTTGCAACGTTTCGATCATTCTTTGTCTTCATCAGGCTGGCACTTTAAAAGAGAGCTGACTGTATTTCGAATTACTTTCCCTTACATCCTTGTAGATTTATTCTTTGGCTTCTTCTTCCTTAGTTTGCTTCCTTTGAGCATTTTTCATCTGTGGCTTCTCCTCTGTATTTTCTTCTTCTGTGCTTTCTTCTTCTGTAGTATTTTCTTCTTCTGTAGTATTTTCTTCTTCTGTAGTTTCTCTTAAATCTCTTGTTCTTTGGCACCCCCTGTACTTCTCCTTGGCACCCCCTTTGTATTTCTCTTTCCTTTTTTAGTATAGTCAGCCTCTGTCCCAATTTAGTTTCCCTATCTTTCCTTTCTCCTTAACTTGTATACTATATATTATTTATTTCTTCTTCACTACCAGGGTTATGGTTAGCTAGGGGTAGAAGTGGTTAGGGTCAGGGTGAGGAAACTGGGTTGGGGTTAGAATGAGGGTAGGGGTAAGGTTAGGAGAGGCTACCAGCAGGAACAGGCCAGATAGAGGAGGCACTGGCCGGTTAGGTGTGAGAGATAGATACTGCCTCC